>OX453272.1:44369156-44846656 GCA_949710005.1 Ricordea florida
TTTTAGCATTAGAGTAATTACTCTGACACTAGAAAGGCCAGGAAGTAAGATTAAATACAATACATAAATAACTCACACTTGACTCCAGAATTTGAACCTCATGCTTACTGCAACCCTGGATTTCCACCATACATGTACTGCAGTTTTACCCTCAGTAATGTGAACCCTTGAGAACTCAAACCTGGTAACTCTAAGCAAATTTTGTTTCCCTGCAGGTCATTTTCTATAATTAGGATTTTACTCTTGATAACTCAAGCTTTGTCTGTGAAAATATTATGATAAGTCAAACCAAACAGTGTACTGTGGCCCAAATCATTGAGTTTACTTTGAACCAGCTATGCAATCTTTGCCCTTTTTTGCATTGCACGAAAATGTATCAGTCCAGTTCGGGCTGTGCAGATGTAGGGTACACTTTTGTACAATTTTTGCTGGATAAAGTGTTCAGCAGCTTACTCCTTACTTCTGGTCATTTGTTCTCAACTCCTGATAACTTGATCTCCTGGGACTTTGAACTTTTGTCAATTTACTGTGAAGGTTCGAATTATCAGGAGTTGACTGTATGCTAAAGTGGAGGTGCAAAATTGCATCATATAGTAAGGCTCAATCCATAATTTCGGCACTACTGTGGTCCTTCTTTAGATTAATACATGACTTTTGTATCTCCTTGACTTACCTTGGTTACCCTGATACCATTGCAACTTGCTACGGTTTTATTTTCCCTCTAGACTTTGCCAGCCATGCAGAAGCAAGTAAGACAGCTTGAAGAAAAATACAAAGATATTGCTCAGTTGAAAAACATGAAAGAGCAAGTTGAAGACCTGAAAAAGGAAAGAGTGTGGGCAGAGGTCAGGGATACCGAAAAGGTATAATGTGTTAATGTGTTTTCTATTAATTGTTAAGCTTGAAATAACAATAACATTTACAGTTCAAGTTTAACTTCTGTAAGCAGGCATGGCAAATGCTCAGGATCAGTGTGTAGAAAGGTACCAAAGGAAAATACACAATTTACAGCAAAGATGTGGGAAAACTCTACTATGACATTAACTACTACTTATTACATTCCATTGCTTTTATGTAACATAGCCAGCTCATCGTCATACAGTATAATACAATACACTTCATGGAGGAGGTTATTTTTAGCTTTGCACTGCTTCTGCTGTTGCTTATACAATTATTTAGAAATAAAACAAGCAACATACTGTACATGTAGTTCCTTGTCTAATGGAATGCCAAAAGTGGTTTGAAGCATCAATTCACTAATTCAAAGTCCACGATGCTAAGTCTGCATTCTACTGTACTTAGTCCATATCTTCTGTTCCCTTTGATGAGATCATCCTTGCGCACTCAGGACTGGCAATGTTTCATTGTTGGTGTGCCGACAACTAAGGGACCATCCAACTGCAGTGTTGGTTGGATGGACTGAGGGAACTCCTGTAACATACAAACGTTCCAAAAGGGAAGGTTGTTTGCAGTGCTGACTCAGGGTATTTCCTTTTATTATTGTTAGCAACTTGGGCCCCTTGAAAAAGAGGAAAGAACTCAAAAAGCCAAGCAGCTACCTTATGAAAAGAGGGTTACAGCGTGCCAAGTAAGTTGACACATTTTTATCACCCTCTGTTTACAGACATCTTTATGCTGTATATCTCTGTGCAGAATTGTGATGTAACCATGCATATATTGTATGGGTAATCAACTGGTTTCGAGTACAATTTGAAATAAATAAGCACAAGTAATTTTTTTCAAAGAGTAAACAATTGTACAAGCCTGTAGAGCGAATGCAATTATAATTTTAACGCAATAATGCATGAGGAAAAAGGGTTTTTTGTTTATTGAAAAATTGCCCAATAAACAAACTTTTGTTTTTCCAGAGCAGTAGAGTGTCCAAGAGAATCAAAAACCTGCGTAGACTTTACATTTATATTGTTGGCTGCAAATTAGAATGGGGAGTTATTGGTTAGAAAAAATAAAACTATTGCTACTGTGTGAGCAAGAGAAAATTTGTGTGCGACATAGCATACATGAATGTGTTGCACTATAATGCACGCATGTGATGACCCCATGCGTTATTTACGGGTTAGAGACTGAAATGAGTGGTTTGTTTACAAATACACGCACGTGCTGGCTGTAAAATGAACGAGAAATTGTCAATACTGCACGAAGCGAAGCTGAGTGCAGTATTGACAATTTCGAGTTCATTTTACAGCCAGCAAGTGCGTGTATTTGTAAACAAACCACGAATTTCAAGTCTCTAACCCTTTTAATATTCAATCTGAGTTCAATGAAATACAAAACGGCCATTTTGATGCCAGCCGTTGTGTGATGGCATGATGTATTCTCATTAGTGCACGGTTATTAGGTGATGACGTGACGTATCACAAAATCACGTGATTGAGTTTAGCCAATCACGCGCATGGATTTAGTACATTGAATGACGATTAAATATTAAAGTATAATTATGCACTTTGATTGACCAATCAAAACATACATATTGTATATCTGTTTTAATTTATACAATACATACTACTTATTAACCGAGAGTGAGGTCATAACAGGGAAATCTCAGACCAAGGCCTTGATGAATTGACTGAGGTCTGAGATTTCCTTGTAATGACCAAACATGGCAAAATACACCTGATCATGCGATCAAAACCAGAAAGAACAGAAGAAAGTCTTGCCTGCTCAGCAGCCAATCAGAGCATGCGTACTATTATAGTCATAATATTATAATAAGGTAGTTTATTGACACTTGCTGGATGAGGCTTTTCACTGGCAATTTGAGAACTCATCCCATGCGTGAATGTGCGGAAAGAATTACTTTCACAAGAGCCAGACCACAACACTGGGATCCACGCCCCCTAATCTTCGCAAACAGGGTGTGAGTTCTTTAACATCCCATGACATTATAGGAACAAGGGTTGCAAGATGGAACCTACGGTTTATCGTCCTTATCCGAGAAGACTAGAAAGTCTAATCACTTACAGATGACTTTTGTCATTGTGAAGGCAGCACTTTCTCCTCATTAATTTTAAGACCCTGAGTGATGTCCAACTGAGGTTTGAACCCACAACCTCATGACTGATAGTCCAGTGCTCCACCAACTGTGCTATAACTGTAGTTAAGTGTTGTGTAATTTAGTGCTGGCCTTAAATTTGTTGCTATTAGCAACGGTGGATTTGTTTTTTTACAAGGAAGAAGTCAAAAAACTCGAAGAAGAGTGGAAGTCAGTTCAAGAACAGATTAACGCCATCACTGAGGAAGGGCGAAAGCTGGAAAAAGAACAGAAGGCTATATATGACGAGCTGAAGCAAACAAAGATAGCTCACAGAGACCAGCAGGTACGAGGTTGTCTGTTACGTGGAGCCTTCATTGTCAATACTAATCGCTTAGTAACAGAGCGCAAGGTACTGGGGAATAAAAGGCAGAGGGCCAGTATTCCCCAGTACGGCTGGAGCCTTGGTTATTGAAATTCAAACAAGTACAAAATAGAGATTCAACTGCCATCGTATTCATTCAAAATTAAAAAAAAGTACTAAGAAACTTACCACAGCTAAACACAGAGCCAAAAAAACACTTTTAAGTGTTAAATATTAAAATATTTATCTAGTGCAATAGAGTGAAAACCTTTCACAGTTAAACTTTAGATATAGTGAAAACTTTCAATTGAACAACTAACTGGTTTTCCACTGGCCTTGCATGGATTAGCGGCTTCTCAAACAACACCAAAATATAAAGCTCATTTACACGTAGTGTAGTAACAAAATTCAAACAAATTCCACAACTTGTGGCTGTACGCATGTTGTTTTTTCTTTAACCCTACTACCTATTATACAAACTATTTTTGATGTCATATCTATTGGGCAGCTGAATTAGAATTTGAGAAAATTTTATGCCTGAGAAGCAAAAACATAAATGGGCAATAAACATTCTCCACTCCATCGATTGCACCATAGGTTTTTGTTTGAAAGTGAAGTCTATATTATAAAAGAAATGGTATTCATGGGATATTGCTTAGGCACTCAAAAAGCTAGAGTAGCACTCAGCTTCGCTTCATGGTACTCCTGTGAGTACCATAACTTGATGCAAGCTACCTATAAACCATTTCTTTACTAGTAATCACATCCTATTGATTACCAAAAGTGCCCTCGTGACTTAAAAAAATGCCTTCTGTCTCAATCAATCTGTATTCAGTGAATTTGGCCCATATGGGATGAGGGACAAGAATAATCTTGAACCAAGTTTCTAGCAGTAGAGCAAAATTTAATGTTACAATCATGTTACAATGAGTACACTTAGCAGGCTCCAGCTATTGAAAGAGCGAACTCACCTTGCGAGATTTAAATGTGGGGCGGAATATCTGAGCGAAATAGGCCCAAAATTTTGCAAGAACCAACAGCGAAATTTGGCGAATTTTGTTTGTTTACATTACTTTTGTACGATGCTGTACATGGATGCTGTTTGCAGTAAGAGAAGAAGGGCTGTAGTAGAATCTGTTTCATGCAAACTCACACTGTTCCATCAAACTGTTTTTCTTTCAGTCAAAACTAAGAAAGATAATGCAAGAAAAAAACACCTCTTTGACTGACCAGAGGCAGCTGATGGAGAGAATCCAGGAAATCAAACAAACGTGAGTTGAAACATCACAAATAATTATCCAGAATGTGTGACTGGTTTCCCGAATGGATGATGATAACTGTTCGTATAGGTACTTTATATTTTGTACCTCTTAGGTTATTTTTAGACTTCTCATTAATGTTTAGTGCAGTGAATGTATGCCATTTTTGTTGCTGTGTGCCATTTTTGTTCCTCTTATCCAAGTTATCGTTTTTGCATAGTCTTCACCTTTCTGGATTGAGATTACCGGTGGTTCTGCGAGTCGACTGTGATATCACATACATTTGCGACCCATACCTAGTGGCGCTTGGTCTCTTATTCTAATCCCAAGACTCGACTTGCGTATATTCTTTTCTTGTCATTTTCGTGCTGACGGTATGCATTTGCTCAGGTGTGAGGTCTTATGTATGATTCTGTATATGGGTGACGTACTCTCACATCAAAAAACGCCGATTTGTGTCTCTCCCAGAATCGACGTGCATGAATATTAAGTCCACCGTCATAGGCCGTGTTTGCGTCATTGGTTAAAGTCTCTCCTGTAATGTCTTGTAAAACAGGTTCGATTTCCACAACTTTGCAGACTGAGTTAAGTAAATTACATTCAAGGTCACGTAGCTCGTTGTGGCGTTGTGCATATCATGACGTGATCAACATTGAACCGATCTCCACAAGCACATAATATAGACGGAGGGGGGGGGGGGGGGTGGAATTAGAACGTTTTGGCCACGATTGTAGTTCCATGTGTACCAGAACGGTGTTTAGACATGGTTTGAGTCTACTCTGGTTTGAAATAATGAATTTAAGTTAAGAATTTACAATCCAGCTACACGACGTTTCAACACTCCCGTCTGATGGCTTTCTCAGGCGTGATTAGATTGGCAGTGGAGCTCCTTTTGTACCAGCGATACAAGCATCGGGTAAAAACCCGCCATCGTTGCGGTTCATGGAGCGTGGGAGCTTTTGATAGGCAGGGTTTACAAATTTTTCCTACCCGTTGGGGTCACTGTGACTCCTCCACAAATTTTGGACTCATTTTTGAAAGTGTGAAGTCAAGGAGATACTAAATTGACAGTGTTGCAAATACGCCAAATTTTATTTACCGATAGTTTCTTTTCCCTATACGTGGAGGGTTGTTTTTTTTCGTACTAGTACCGGCGGGTCTATGTTACAGGTCACATTCCACAGGTCACATTCCACAGGTCACATTCCACAGGTCAAAGCACAGCTCACCGTTTTACAGATAAATAAACAAGCTCAAAAGAGTCTCCTAGCCCTAATGACTATCCAAAATTTGTTCTAGATTGGTGTGCAACTGTTTGGCTTCGTTACCAATCGATAAAACAGTAACTTGTACCTCTGACCTGTGGAATGTGGCGTGTAAAATAGACCCGGCCACATGATTTACGTGGGTGAAGAGAAGTGCTGACCAGAAAGATTTACATTCAAAATTGGCGGTTCAAGATGAGCAGTTTATAGATCAACACAAAACAGCTATGGCAAAACTTAATTTCACAAAGAAATGTTGTTAGGAGGTTGCCAGTTCCTTCGATTTTTTATGATCCCATTAAAAATCTCTTAATATTTTGACTGGCAGAAAATAAAATTCTGCAGAACTATTCCGCACTCTAGATTGGAGTCAAAATGACTCCCTGTACGGTCAATTTTTGGCGTAAAATACGCCAAATTTGGCGTAATTGTAATCCCTATAAGTCACTTATGTGTCACGCTATAAGTCACTTATGTGCTTAATGTAAACACACGCATGCAACTATTTTTTGTAGTGCGATGCGTGATCTTGAGTCTGAAAGGCGTCAAAGAGAAGAAGCGCTTCAGCAGAAAAGAGATGAGCTGAAAGCTTGGGATAGTCAGCTATCTACAACCAGTCACCATAGAGGGCAGCTTGAACAGGCCATTGCCAGAGCAAAGGAACATTCGTATCAGTCTAAGTGAGTGGGGTAGTCTACTAAATCATTGAAAAGGAAAAAGTCATTTATTTTCTCACTGAAATGCAGTAGTCATGAACTTTGATTCTGCTCTTGATTCTTTGTGGTTGGAATTCAGTACTTCTAAATTTCTCTATCAATTTCTAATACAGTTAAAAACCCGAAGTGTAAGAACGTAGTGGTTTAAGAACCTGATGGCAGAAATTTCCCATTTTTATACCCCAAAATATAAGAACCTGTTTAGCGAAGCAAAATTTATTAGGTTCTTATGTGAGGTATTGTATATTTTCATAAGCATTTTTAACTAAGAAGTATAACTTTGGTGACTTTGTGAAGTGACGTCTGTAATTGTTTGTTTTCTTTGGACCTTGTGTTCCTTGAAGTTCAGCCATTTGAAACATTAGTCACATGCATTTTTTCACTTCTGAAATATTAAGAATTTGATTCCCTTCCCTTTATTTTTGATACCGATTTCTTTAGTTGGTCTTGCACACGGTTGAAAAAGGACTTGTTCTACCTTAAAACCCTCCAAAGTCAGTGGTTCTTAATTTGCGAACTTCATTTAAATTATGAAATCTGTTATTTCACTTTTTTCCTGTTTTTGAAATACATTTTCTTTATTGTAACCTTGGAGAATTTTGTAAATAGAGAAGTGTGAGAAACACTTCTCTCATGTTCTTGCAAATTTCTGAATGCTTATACTATTACATAACTCAATAATGCACTTAGTAAGTTAATGGTAACCTGGTCAGTAAGCCTGTCACGTGGGGCCTTTGAGACCCAGTAACTCCCTCTTCAGAGTGTTCATTATGCATCAGCGTTCCGAGAATTCTCCGGCCAAATTTAGATGGCCTAAGGTAGTTTTTTTTTAAATCCACACGTGGTCCCGTAAGTAGTGGAAATTGTCTTTGGTGAAAATGCTGTCGTTTTTCCAAGAATATATACACGGAATGTGTTGAACAAATAATAGAGACCTTAAGATACCCCAAAATCGGAATGCGGGTAACGAGTAGCGCCATTTTTATTTGATTTTGCGGTGACGTCATCGATCTTACCAAGAAGACTCGGTCGTTTTTTCACGTTAGACCTCAGTTTACCCGTGGAAGAATTTACGAGTGAACAGACGGCGTAGTCTACAAGATGCCATGCGAATGCGGTAAAGTCTATATCGGAGAAACGGGACGACCTATGCAAGAAAGAATAAAAGAACACGACAGAGACATCCGCCTCGCTCGAACTTAAAACTCCGCCGTTTCAGAACACGCCAATGAAACCGGATACAAGTCCGCTTTGGAACGAAGTTAAGTTTATTGATCGTGATAACCACTGGTACATGAGGAATTGAAAGAGGCAATTCACATAAGACTGCACCCTTATAAAATCAGCAGGGATAACGGAATTGAAATTCCAGAAGCGTGGATGCCGACGATGAAGAATCACAATAACAAACACGTGGCAAGCCAGCGGATCCCTGAGGAAAAGACAGCAAGCAAAAAAAATAGCAGGATCAAAACGCACCAATCAGAGCAGACCGCACAGCTACATAATGGTGAGCCGGAATCAGTCGACCCCATCGCCTGAAAAAGACTGGCAGTAAGCAGTCGAAACGTCGCGATCAACATCCAGTGACAACATCGTGTGACAAAAGAAGAATTTTTATTATCTGTTATCATATTTTCCACAATGAACAACAAGCCATTCCTTAACAATCGTTACCAATCTCCGCGCGTTAGCTCAACGGGTATCTTAGCATCATCAGTTTTCGTGTACGGGTACAATACCCAGATACGGGTATACAGGTATCTTACGGTCTCTAATTCCTAGTTCACAAATGGCGTGCCACCCGTCCCCCCTCCTTCCCCCTTTCCCCTAGTTTGGAACGCGCTTCACTCTCCTGTTAGTTTAAACAATTCTCCTACTACTACTACATTTCTTATTGAAGACCCTGGATCTTCACTCCTTTTTTTTAATCAGGACAGACCTGACTGATGCTAACCGTAGAATGGATGCAGTGCAGCGGCAGTTAAGAGAACTTCAAGGAAGTAAAACCAACCGACTGACACTTTTCGGTTCGTGGGTTCCTGAGCTCCTTCAAAGAGTTGAGCAGGCGACACGAAGAGGAAGGTTTCATCACACTCCTGTTGGACCTATTGGTAAGATGCGTTCTCTCTTGTACAGTGTCAGAAACCCATAACACGTGAAGCGAATATCTCACTTTTACAGCTTGTCCAGATTCAATATTTCCCAAGTACCAAATATGGAAACTGCTTGCCCCAGTCTTTGAGCTTGTTGGCACTGATTGGCTCATTTGGTTTCTATTGTTTTCCAAATATGGTTCTTCGTAGATTGAATGTGGACAAACTGTAGTTGAAGACGTTCAAAGGCAGTTGCACGTTTCAAGTCGTCTGGGTTTCTGACAACGTACAATGAAACCCGTATTAACCTGACACCCTGTGAACTGCTTTGCAGCATGAGAAGTAAAGCAATGAATTACTTTGAATGCAAAAATCATGGTCTCAAACACTTTTTTGCGGAGTAGATATAAGTAGACGGCCAAGGAAAGTAGAGCGGAACAGAAACATTTGTTTGGTTCACCAGAAAGTTGAGGGCTCAAAAGTGAGAGTAGCCGGTTTTTAGCACGTGCATGTAATAAGAATCCTGACACTAAGATCTAGGGGGTTTCATTAGAATTTGGAGCGGGTGGGCAGCTGGGAACGGTTCTTCCCACGCTGAAAGAAGCGTTACGTAACGGGTGCGAAGGAGAGTAACTTGCTCGAGATTACACTGGACGAAAACTTATGTTTTGTTCTTTTGGTTGAGATGTTGAAAGAATCCAAGCGAAGTCGTCCTAGGAGCTGGGAAATTTGCCCAGTGCCCGGCCCTCGTAATGAATGAGACCCTAGCAGTTCGCAGGAAAAAGCATCGCCTCATTTTTTTGTACAAAATTGTAAATAATGACGTAAATTTCGATTTTAATATTTTCTCAAGAAACAGTGATGTAATTAACTATGGAGGAAAGAACAATTTTGGCCTTCCTAGAGTTACGAGTAAGCCCAACTGGGGGCAGCATACCGTCCTTTACCATGCTGCTTCTGAATGGAACACGTTACCCCTTTTTAACTCGTGGATACGCGAAGCGTATTTGCGAGTTTTTGTGGGGACTCCGATATGCAAATTGTCACTCACTCACTCACTCACTCACTCACTCACTCACTCACTCCAGTGTAGACACACTTCGTAATTAGTCGGATAGAACTCGGGGGCACCGATATGAAGACGACAATTGTCGTGACCGAAGTCACGGAAGTCTGTTGATGAAAGTTCACGCTGAAAGTGTATCGTACCGTTGCCAGAGTTTGTAATGATTTTGTAGCTTAAGAGGACGATTAGCGAGGCCCTGTTAGGGGTAAATTTCGACAAGCAACATGGCCTTGAAACGGCGACATAAAGGACCTGAAATGGCGACGAACGACGAGCCGCTCACGGGAAATTACGACAGCGACCTTCGACCTTCCGAAATTGCGACGTGAAAAGGTTTGAAACTCAGACGCGCGACATAAACAACCTCACTAACAGGGCCTCATTAGCGGTCTTACTAAAATCAAAAGGAGTTTAAATGTTTCCAGTTAGGACAATGACCAACTTGGAGACTGAATTTCATGAGCCTTTTACTCGGCCAGGCGCTAAACGTGAACAGATGATAACTATTCGCTTTTCCGACATCGACCGCCATCGACCGCCCCCAAGATTACAAGCAGTATATGAATTTCAGTTGGCTCGAAAGTGATCTGAAGATGAGAAAATCTCTTGCTAATGTAGTAAGCTTTGGTGAGAACTCATAGAGCGAAATTAGCACTTGAATGAGAACTTATATGAGCAAAATGAGTACTCGTTATTGCACGAAACTACTACTGAAAACAGAATAAATTGACGAATCCATGATGTGAAACCGAAGAACTTCTGTGGCCAACCTGGATAAGAAACATCGCATGTAGGACTTTTCTACTGATTTAAGTGTTAGTACTAACAGGAATGGAGTTGTAGTATTGGGACGGCCAAGAAGTATGTCAACATTTACTTGTAAATATGGAGGCGGCTGCCGTGACGGAGAACCACGAAGGTTACAATGTAAGAAAGTCATTGAAGGGTTCGAAAACAGTAAGTCATGTAGAAAATGCATTAAGTGTTATATTATATACAATACACCACAAGCCGTTACAATGAAAAGTTTTCTGTGTATTGATTTCCGAATTTACCTTGAAGTGAACTAGATTGTGTTGAAGTAGACATGTTGGAAAAATAGGCTTACCTGTTTTGCTTACTGTTGTGTGACTCACATTTACATTGTAAAAACAAGAAGTTATAAGGATAAAAACAAATATGTATTGCTGTATTAATGATGGCAAGTGTGATTTTTTTAAGTGAGACGCTGAATATATATACCACTGATAACCTAAAATGAGATGGTAATGTAAATAAACTAATTCAACTTGATAAAGGATTGAGAGTCTTAAGGATTTTAAGATCATCACTAACATACTTTGCAAAAATGCAAGAAAGACTTGTTTGGTATGATTCGTCAGCTGGGCTATCCTACATGGTTTTGTTCATTATCAGCTGCAGAATCAAGGTGGATATTTCTGTTGAATACATTGAATAGACTTGTAGACAACAAAAACTATAATGATGATAAAATTGACAATGTCATGGCAACAAAATTCAGACCTTATTCAGAAGGACCCTGTTACATGTGTTAGAAACTTTGAACTCACAGACAGTGAGCAGCAGGATACCAGGACTACATTTGGTTTCGGTGCCATTTAATCCTGTACCCTTATGTTAAGTTATCAAATTTTTTAACAACTGTATGCTTGCCACCTGCCTTATAACTGATGCCTAGTGTAGTCAAATGATTGGCGTCATGTACTCACTGTATGTTTATTTCAAAAAGCTACTCAGCTCCCTGGTCACTTTTATGTTGTGATTATAGATTATTAAAATTATCTTCAAGTTCATTCAATCACAACTCTGAAAAAACACCTCTGTAATTTTTAAATTATTTCTTTTTTCTCTGTTTTGTAAACATATCCACGAGTTCACCATAGTCCTACTTTGATTAGAGAACGTGAGACTTTGGAGAGTTTTAAATCCCGTCAAAAGTTACAGTAAAATGTATGGGACAGAACCCTTATATAACGATCTTCGATATAACGATATCCCCGACATAACGATAAATATGCTATGTCCCGGCAAAAGGTACAGTAAAATGTATGGGACACAACGATAACGATACTACCGATATAACGATGAGTTTTTAGCGCTCCGCTCTTCCCCGACATAATACTGTAATAGTACACAGTTACAGTTTCAACAAAAACATTGAATTATAATACAAACAGCGAAAAGTAAAAGACGATTACAGTCGCAAGGGCTTCTTTCTCGGGATTTCTTCGGTTTTTACAACTTTTTCTTCGCCTTCTACGAATCTTACATGAACGACGTTTAAATTTGGTATTTGTTTTACCGATGAGCACGAGGGCCCTTGCTCACCGGCTAAGACATCACTAACGCAACCTTCCCTTACGTCAAAATTGCTTAAGCACGCTCGTTTGATATTCTAAACTGTCACTTTGTCGTACTCGAAAGGAACAAATTCTCGAGCGCCAACTCTCGTGTATTTCTGGGCTTTGCCCGACACTTCTGCACGTAAGCGTTGCACTGTCACGCAAGTATTCTTTTGGATCCTCTTTTCTCAGTCATTTTCTTTTTAAAATTTTGCCAAGCCGCTCGATCACCCATGTTTATCCTAGACGGGGAACCGGCGCATATGCAAATTTTCACTAAAGCAAGCACGTGTTATTCTAAAGTGCAATGCATTATGGTATACTGTGATAACGATAGGCCGATAAAATTTCATTTTAATTTCATTTTAATTGTAAATGCTTTTAAAGAACTTTTTATTCTTACATTTTTTTTTTTTAATGAATTACTTTTATTTTTGTTTTATTTTGGAACTAGATTTGATTTTAAATGAAATAAAAAAACTGAAAATTTATATTTTTATGAAAGAAAAAATCAATGATAGCGATCGGCCACCATAGACAACTTATGTTGATATTGAAGGGAAAAATTTTTTTGAAAAATTTTCATAATGCCCGGTCATTACAAGAAAATCTTGCCCGCTCAGCAGCCAATCAGAGCTCGCGTAGTTTTGTAGCCATATAATATTGATGATAATGATGATGATTATTATTATTATTATTATTGTTATTTTTTTAATTTTGCGTCTCGCTTTTTTAATCATTTGAATTTTTCTCAAAGAAACCAAGTTCTCTTCTTTTTTATCGAAATAGCTTGTAAATGGTGTTTTGACTGAATAGTCTTATACTAATTGTATATGAATTTTAATGTTAGTATTTGTTAGTATAGGTAATAGCATGGTTTGTAGGGATATTTGGTATAAATACCACGAGGGATATTTCAAAATTGTTGTACGTAATTTCAAGAGCCGTTAGGCGAGTGAAATTTGAGACAATTTTGAAATATCTCGAGTGGTATTTATGCCAAATATCACGTAAAAATCATGCTATTATTTGTTTATACTACTACTCGTAAAAGGTTTGTAATTTTCACATGTAGGTATTTCAAATTAAGCAGAAATACCACTGGTCTTAGCCAATCAAATTACAGAAATTTCTCATGTAGTAGTGTTATCTTATTTATTGTTATAGGGGCCCATCTGACTTTAAAGGATGCAAAGTGGGCTTTGGCAGTAGAAAGTTGTTTAAAGAAATTTGGTTGGACATTTTGTTGTCATGATAACCATGATCAGCAAGTTCTGAAGCAGCTTTTTCTTCAAGTGTGTCCAAGGGAGAGCATACCAAGTATTGTAGTCAGCAGATTTCAGGTAACTATTTTGAAAATGTTTACATGATACCAGAAACCCATAAGACTTCACAGCCTTTCCAGATTCAATATTCCCCCAGTAGCATATTTGGAAACTACTTGCTACAGTCTTCGCACTGGCCTTATAAGCTAACGTACGTAGGTTAGTATATACAGTACAGTTTGTATCTGAAACCCATAAGAATTGAAACGTTTAACTCACGTTCACAGCCTGTCCAGATTCAAAATTCTCTAAGTACCATATTTGGAAACTGCCATGTTGTAGACGCTGGTGTTTCCCGCTAAGTACGTCATACTACCGAAGCCAATTTCGTAGGTTTATTTGGTTTCCCTTGCTTTCCAAATATGGTAGTTGGTAGATTGAATGTAGACAAGCTGTGGTGAAAGGCATTCAAAGGCAGTTATACGTTTCAAGCCTCACAGGTTTCTGATGAAACCGGGGGAACTTTCGCTGCACTGCGGGAAGTCGCGATGGATTGAGTCATATCGGAGCTAGTTATGTGAATAGTGTAATTTCCAATAATGCCTTTCCTTCTACCCGATAAATGAGAAGAAACTAAATCGCATTCCATCGCACATCCTGCTATCTGATTGGCTACCCTAATCACTATTCTTTGATACAAGACAAGTAGTGAAAACGCACGTGATGGAAGAAAGCAACACGCTTTTAAAGCCTACAAACACCATCAGTAATGGTATAAAATTGAAAGTTGTTTCTACCAAAGCAATACTAATAACTCCTCGTTTTCATTGAGTTACGTACAGTTGAACCTCGCTATCTCGAACTCCCAGCCATCTCGAATTCAAACTCATTTCCCTTGGATTGTTTTTTCAGTCATTTACCATCGTTAATCTCGAATCCCCGCTATCTTGAACAACTTTTCGTTTCCCTTGAGAGTTCGAGATTCGACTGTAGTTGACTTGGTACAGAGTGCGTTGTCGACTGCTGACTCATAGAAACCTCATCTCTTAGTGTAATTGTTAATCGTATTTATCTGTCCTCCTCTCCAGGATCGTGTCCATGATGTCTCGGCCTGTGTAAGTATAGTACAACAAACTATGCATAAGAGGAAGTCAGCGTTCAAAATGTCTGGCATCTCTAACTTTTTCATTTGCCAAAGCTTCTGAGAGTTTTTTCTTCAAAACAGCTCTGCTTAGCTAAAAAGTAGTTTTGATTTATGTTTTTTGTTTACAGAAACCTAAATGTCCTTTTCCGACTGTTCTTGACATCCTTCTTATTGATAATCCTGTTGTAGCGAACTGTCTAATTGACCAGGTATGCTACTGTTTCACCGCTTCTTTTAATTTTACGTTAGCAGTATAATATAACGGTTAAGCCTTCATTATAGGCAATCGTTAGTAATCTCCACAACGGGAAATATTACTTGGGCTAAATCTGTTGCCTGTTTCAGTCTGTAGCTATACACAAAACGAGTTTATTAAACGATTTGATAATGAAAGTTGTACCAGCGGTAGGTGAAAGGAAAGTTCTTTGTCATTCACTCTGACAAAGGAATAGTGCTTAAATTCTCAGCCTCATGTTTATCCTTTGGTGCTAAAATTTACATTATCAACGAGTTTGAGGTACCTTTTTTGTGTTTCAGTCTCACACTGATACAGCATCCGTTCCTTTATAAAACATTCGTTATACAGTTTAGTTCGTTTTGCTTACAGGGTCAGCTTTCTTTTTGTACCTACTGTAGTACAAATACTGTGTATTCTTACAAATAATGCTGGCTTAACACAAAATTACAACTGAACTTGTGTTACATACGAAAAATACACCACTCAGTTCCCGGATGTAGTGGATTCTACGAGTGGTTTAGTTCCCGGTAAAACACTCCCGTCCTTATAATTGATCGTATTCACTGTCTTGATTCTCAGCTTGGTATTGAGTCGGTTCTACTGATTGAAGATCCAAGACAAGCCAGAGATGTCATGTTTCAAAATCCTCCAGCGAGAGCTAGAATGGTAAGTTTGATGTTATGTACATACTCAGGGTTGCCATGGTCAGGGAAAAGACAGGGAAAAACAAAAATTTTTCAGCGTCAGGGAAAATGTTAGTTCTTGACGAAGTCGTTGAAAAGTCAGGGAATTTTCTTCTCAGGGCTCCACAACGTTTTGTGAAGAAGTCGATGTGTAATGAGTTATGCGTTCAACTGCAGTGTTTTTGTTCAGCGGTTTTGTGAATGCCTTCTTTCAAAAGTCCGAGGAAGCTTGGGATTTGGTATTTCCCGACAGTCATTTTTATCAAAGCGTGATAGTGTGATGTGGTTGTTAAATTGTTTCGAGGTCAGTGAAGAGTCATCGAATTTTTGGGTTCTAATGTGTGGCAACCCTGATACAGTAATTAGCTTAAAAGACAGCTTTAATAAGTGAAAGATCATCCAGTTATGTACGCCACTGAAGCAGTTGTGAAGAAGGTTCAGGCTTGACTGGGAGTCGTACCCGTACTTGATTTTGCGAGAACGGTGCAACGCTCTACCAACTGAGCTAACAAGCCAACTGGGAGCTGGTCATGTTGTGAGTTCGTAATATACCCGTAGATGAAGAAGAATGATGCAAATGAATATATGAAAGACCATATATTTGAACTGCGGATTAATATGTAATGACATTAAATGATCATCGCAGTTATGTACACAACTTAAGCAGCTGTGAAATTTAAGCCTGAAAAAAAAAACTTAGGCCTGAACGGGATTCGAACCCATGACCTCTGCGATACCGGAGCAGTGCTCTACCAACTGAGCTATCAAGCCAACTGGGAGCTGGTCATGTATGAGTTCGTAATATATCCTTAGAGGATAAAGATATGACTGTGAATATATGAAGATTGCTTACATGTGAACTGCGGAAGAAAGGTTTAACAAGTTAATAATCGTCGCAGTGATGTACGCAACTTTATTACATCCATTTTGAAATCACAGGTGATCCCTGCAATTTGATTGGCCCACAGGAGTGGGATTTATTCACGAATCGCACTATCTTAGGCTCTAAATCGCATCTTTTTTTTTTCAGCCAATGAGAATAAACACAAAAATAAAGCAACCAATCAAATTTACAGGCCTGCTAAAATGAACCAATCAAATTGCTGCAAAATAAAAGACAGAAAGACCCTGTTTGGCAAATTTTGCAACTTTTGTTAACAAGAGTGTGGTTTTTGTTACAAAAATGGATGAATTCAATTACTTACAGTTCCTAAATGATGACAATGAGTTCCTATTGGCTGAAGAGCTAAATTTTGGCGAGTTTCCCACTTTCAGTGTTTATTTTGATGCATATTTTGGCGATTCTTCCTCAACGTCGGCCCAAAATTCGTCTGGTCCCGAGTCCAGCATAACAAAAACAAATGAAAACCAGACAGGAACAAACCCTGTACCAACAACAGAAGCAGATGTTTCCAGGTTTCCTGTGGTTTCGAGTGAAGAAATACGAGAGCTTTAGTTGGTCGCTTTGAGTAAAAATACCTGTCGCTCCACAAAACAGTGGATGAACGTGTTTAGAAGCTGGTGCCAGTCCCGCCATGTTGAAAATATCTGTATTGAAAAAATGGCGCCGGAAGAACTTGAGAAGGTCCTCAGTAAGTTCTACGCCGAGGTGAAAAAGGAGGACGAAGATGATTACGAACCAGACTCTCTGAAAATCATGCAGAGTGCCACTGAACGGTATTTAAAGGAGAAAAACTACCCAGTGAGCATCGTGCAATTTACACCACAAGTTATGTACAGTACGGAAAAAACTGACGATGGTTGTCAAAGCGACCCGAAGAAATGAAGAACACTGGGCCACTCTATCTGACCGTCATCAGTCGTCCAAAATCAACAAATGTCTGGTACACCAAAATCCGAATGGGACAAAACACCATAGGCAATATCATGATATCCATGGCCACCTGTCTCAAGACAAATAAGAAGTTGACAAACCACAGCATGAGGAAAACACTCGTTTCTAAACTAAAGAATTCTGGCCAACCGCGCAATGTCATCTGTTTAATAACAGGCCATCCACGTAAATCTTCGCCGGACGACTACGATGAAATAGACGAGAATCAAAGGAAGGAGCTATCTCACAATCATTATCAGCGGGTTTAAAGAAGTGTCAAATAAGTCCCTAACGATACTGCAAGTATAGCCACAGGTCAAGTGATGGCAATCCAAAACCAGCGAGTTCCACTCGTTACGATTCATCACGTCCAACAACGAGGCAAATGCTTCGGACCATGGGCTCCAGTTCGGATTTCCTGGCAGCTAGATTTCCACCAAGTTTTTCAGGATTTACACCGACTTTTCCTTCGCGTTTTCAGTACCGCATGAGTAGTTGCATATGGCCGTTTCTGGGACAACTTCGATTTTGTCGATTTTTTTGCGAAATTGTGATTTTGGGTGTGGTCGATTTTTTGGTACTTACGATTTTTTTTGCCAAATTGTGATTTTGGGTGTGGTCGATTTTTTGGGACTTAGGATGTTTTGGGTGTGGTCGATTTTGTCAGATGGGTGTGGCCAAAAAAAGTTTGTGCATAATTGATTAGTTGAGTCTCTCGACTTGGTTGATTTTCGATCGATGACTTTTTTCGTTGGGTGGCAATTTTTCCGAGTTGGTCCGTCGATGTCCTTTGGGGGGTGGGGTGGGGGTCGAGTTGTTAAAGTGGGATTTCGGGTCGAGGGTTGTAGCGACTGGCATACGATTTTGAGAATGGACAACGATATGAGACTTGGAAAGGACAATATTCAAATTAACTTTGGAAGTTCAAAAGTGTATGGTCATGAAGGTGAGGTTATGAGCTTTGAGCTTGAAAAACCTTTGGATATTCATGATCTGATTGAGGGAAATAAACGTTTGATTCTTAAATGGATTCATAGAAAGTACAGGGGTGAAGGTCACATTTCGTTTTATATTCGTTGCTTTGTAAATCCACTCCTAGCTCCTTCTATACAAGTGCTTTTTGTAGGTTTGGTAAGAACAAAAGTTGGATGATGGTGGATGATGGGGGTGATTTTATTCATTGTGAGAATTTTGTTGTTTTCGATTTGGATTACATTACCAAAAGATTAAATGACATTATTATTGAAGAGAATGGAGTTGGAGGGTCTATTTATTATATGACTATTTTAATAGGAAACGATGAAGATTGGAGATCTCACAAGAAAACCTTTTACAAAGACTTGTCCGATGAATTGATGCGTGTTGCTTGGCATCCAAGTCGGGCGGTTGATTGGTGTTTTGACGAAGATGAAAAAAGCCTTTTGGATGAATTTCTTGAGTAGTTATGTTAAGGACACACATTTGTGACATGGATCGTGTCACAAAAGTTGAATGAGTAATTAGGTACTATAGTCATTGGTTTAAGGATTGCAATTCCAAAATACAATTGATGCTATGGAGAACTTGACAGTGAAAGATTTGAGGTCAATAGCTAAAAGAGCTGGTGTGAGTGTTCGTGGATTCAGAAAGGCTGAAATGCTCACAGCGTTATCTGACATACAACCCGAGAACTTGACAGTGAAGATACTACGAACCATGGCCAAGAAGTCTGGGGTTCAAGGCTTTGGCAACATGCGTAAAGCGGCTCTCATTAATGCCGTCGGATCCCCACGAGTGGTTAAAAAAAATGTTCCAATACCTGGCCCAGTTAGACCCACAAGAACAAGGCCTGCTCGAGCTTCGTATGGAAGGGCTATTGATTCTGCCAGGCGTGAAATTATCCAGACTACAAATTGGATAAGATCTAATGTTAGAGACCCAAACAAGAGGGCCATCACCAGGAGATTAAGAAGGGCAGCTAATGCGGTTAGAAGGGAACCCGATTACTTCATCCCTGAACGACATGAAACGGCTCTGAGAGGTTTTTTGAGGACTTACATAGTGAAGGGAAGAGTTGGATACGATCCACCTTCATTTCTTGGCAAGGTTAGACTACCATTTCGTACTTTGTTGTATGGACTTAGGAAGCCATTCAAGTTGAAGTGTATTCTTTCATGTGGATTCACGAGGAGGAACAACCAGGATAATCGTGTTATTGAGAGGAGTCAGGGTCATTTCCATTCACTTATGGAGACAGTGACAGCTTCAACAGACACACTTGTTATGTTTGATAACATCAAAGCTAGACTGGTTGAGTTGGTGCAGAAATACGAGAACGAGCGCTCTGGATGGGTGTTTGAAAGTGTGATTGATTTTCGTATCCACGTAAATCCATTTCAACCGTTTTCTGGAACTTCGTATATTAAATTACCACCCAAATTAGCTGCTAAGAAGGCAATTATCAATGTCAAGAATGAGAAAGACCAGGAGTGCTTCAAATGGGCGGTGACATCCGCTGTATTCCCTGTAGAGGTTCATCCGGAGAGATTAAACAAAGAGATGAGGGAGAACTCAGAGAAACTCGATTGGTCGGGGATAGAGTTCCCAGTGGCAGCGCTCAGTACAACCCAGATAGATAGATTTGAAAGGCAGAACCCATATGGGATCAATATCCTTGGTTATGAGAATGGTGAGCCAACCTTAATCAGGCGCAGTAAAAAGTCAGGGGTTACAAAGATAAACCTACTCTTGATATCAGACGAAGAGACAAATCATTACTGCTGGATCAAAAACATGTCAAGACTTATCGAGTATAATAAGAACGAGCATGCCCGTTTCTATTGTGACAACTGTCTAAACTCGTTCAATTCTCAAAAGTCGTTGGACGAACATATGGAGTACTGCCTAAACAACGAAGCAGTCAAAGTCCAGATGCCCATGGAAGAGGATGGCAGCCCAAAGTACATTACTTTCAAGAACCACAGACGAAAGATGCAAGTGCCATTTGTGATCTATGCTGATTTTGAGTGTTTCACAGAGAAGTTGGACACTTGTTTCCCGGATGACAGGTATAGCTTCACGAATCAGTATCAGAAGCACAAGCCATCAGGTTTCTGTTACCTTATCAAGTGTTTCGATGATGGGATTTTTGAGCCTAAGTTGGTGATGCGAACAGCCAATTCACCCGAGGATGACATACCACAAATGTTCCAAGAAAGCTTGGAGGACGACATCAAGAAGATCCATGATCAATTCAAGTCTGAAAAGAAGCTTGTAATGAAGAATAGCGATCATAGGAAGCATGGAAAGGCTACCCATTGCTATATTTGTGAGGGTGAATTGGGGAGTGATAAGGTGGTCAACCACTGTCCTCTTACAGGTAGTTACAGAGGAGCAGCTCACAGGAAATGCAACCTTGAATTCAGCACCCCCAAGTTCTTCCCAGTCATATTCCACAGCTTGTCTGGATATGACAGTCACTTGTTTATCAAGAAGATGGGAGTGTCAGAGGGTAAGATTGATTGTATCCCACTCAACGATGAAAAGTACATCTCATTTACCAAGGAGATTGTGGTTGAAAAGTTCATGAAGAAGGATGATGATGGCAAGGAGAAGGAGGTCCAGATTAAACGAACCATTAGATTTATAGACAGTTTTAGGTTCATGGCAAGTGGTTTGGCTAGATTGGCTGACAACTTGCCGAGAGAGTCTTTGGCAAACCTCTCGAGATACTATGAAGGGGTAAACTTTGATCTTTTGGCTAGGAAGGGAGTGTTCCCCTATGATTGGTTTGATGGCTTTGATAAGTTACAAGTGCCTAGTTTACCACCCAAGGATGAATTCTATTCGATATTATACGACACTAACATATCGGATGAGGATTATCAACATGCCGGAAACGTGTGGGGGGCCTTTGGTATGAGAAGTTTTAGGGATTACCATGACTTGTATCTCAAAACAGATGTGATTCTGTTGGCTGATGTCTTTGAGAACTTTAGAGGGGTTTGTATGAAGAACTATGGGTTGGATCCAGCATGGCATTATACTGCACCTGGACTGGCGTGGGATGCCACATTGAAGATCACCAAGGTTGAGTTGGAGCTTTTGAGGGACCCTGATATGCTGATTATGGTAGAGAATGGTATCAGGGGTGGAATATCAATGATCTCGACGAGGCATGGGAAGGCCAATAATCGATATATGAAGAATTATAATCCCAGGCTGCCTACAAAGTACATCACATATTTGGATGCTAATGGGCTCTATGGCTATGCAATGACCAAGGCTTTACCAACCCATGGGTTTGAGTGGATGAGTGATCAAGAGTTGGCAGACTGGAGGAACCATCCATGCATATTAGAGGTGGACTTGGAGTACCCGTTGGAGTTACACGATCTTCACAATGATTATCCATTGGCTCCAGAGAGGTTGGATGTTGATGGGGTTGTTAAGTTGGTCCCCAATTTGAGGGACAAGAAGTACATTCTACACCACGAAGCTCTAAAACAGTATTTGTCGTTGGGTTTGAAGTTAACCAAGGTTCACAGAGGGATCAAGTTCGAGGAGTCGGAATGGCTGAGGTCCTACATTGACTTGAACAATAGCCTGAGAGCCAGGGCTGAGAATGATTTCGAAAAGGACTTCTTCAAGTTGATGAACAACTCAGTGTTTGGCAAGACCATGGAGAACATTAGGAAGAGGGTGGATATCCAGTTGGTCACTGATGAGAAGAAAGCGCGTAAGTTGATTGTGAAGCCAAACTTCCATCATAGGAACATCTTTTGCGAGGATCTGACCGCCTTCCACATGAAGAGAATGAGATTGGTCTTTGATAAGCCCATTTACTTGGGGTTGTCCATTCTGGATCTGAGCAAGACTGTCATGTACGATTTCCATTACAGGTACATAAAGCCCAAGTATGGGGAGAAGGCCAAGTTGCTCTTCACAGACACTGATTCTTTAGCCTACGTGATAGAGACTGAGGACTTTTACAGGGATATCAGTCCAGATGTGAGGGCTAAATTTGACACAAGTAACTACCCCAGGGATCATCCATCCGGGATTGAGACCGGAGTGAACAAAAAGGTCGGAGGGATGTTCAAAGACGAGGCTGGTGGTGAACAGATCACGGAATTTGTGGGTCTGAGGGCTAAACTGTATGCTTTCAAGACGGATAAGGAGAAGGAAGTCAAGAAGTGTAAGGGTGTTAACAAGGCAGTGGTCAGCAAAAGCATAAGTTTCCAAGATTACAAGACTTGTCTTTTCAGTGGCCAATCCCAGAGACGGAAGATGAACACCATAAGGAGTCATAGCCATGACATCTATACTGAAACAATTAACAAGATTGCATTATCACGCGAGGACGATAAACGTGTGATAATGGAAGATGGGATAAACACTTATGCACATGGTCATTTCAGGACGCTAGAAGGTGGTGATTTGGTGTCTTGAGGTACAAATTGAAGTTCTTCACGAACGAATCCTCGTTTTGGACCCCCACTCAAATAATACAAGACTGGTTGACCCGGTTCGATTATGGACTCACAAAGGATTATGGACTCACCAAAGCTGGACTTGGAAGGTTGAATCGATCTGCTGAAGCCTTTGTTTACTGCGTATTGGGAGCTCAAGTCAACACTAGAAACTCGATTGTGGGCACTGGTGGTGGGGCGATCGAGACTCAACAAGAATTCTTGGCCCTGTTTGAGAGTAGTGTGATCGAGAATGACATTTCGAGTTCGATCCAAAGGTATCAACTAGCCACTCAAGAAGCCAAATTAAGACTTGATTTGGCCATTGCTCCTAGAGTGTGGTTGATGCCCAGTAACATGATCATAAACACAGAGAGTGTGGTTGGTTATAACAACAACCTTATGAAGGCCACTGATGAGATGAAATTTGGTGCTAACACAAATATAAACCTGGAGACTAAGACTGTGGGAATCAGCCATAATCTGGGGTCCTCAAAAGTCAAGTTGCCACATGCAGCTGTAGAGACTAAACAACCAACTCCAACACCAACGATTAATCCTCAACCTGAAATCAAAGAAGAAACAAATACTAATCATGAAACCAACCTGATAGTATTTATCATTGGAGTTGGAGCTCTAGCCTGGCTGTTATTCAAATAAAAATTGCGATAGCCAATCCATAAATCATGACTTCGTAAATCATGTCATCATTGGCAATCGTTGGCAGTAGATACTTCGATGACTATATAACCTTGAAAGAACAAATAGGTAAAGCTCTCAAGAAATGGAAGCTGGATCTCTCAGACATACAATTGATTGTGTCTGGGGGTGCGGAAGGGGTTGATGAACTGGCCAGAGATTTTGCCATTGAAAAGGAGATCCCATTCAAGGTGTTTGTCCCTCAATGGGACTATTATGGCAAGGCAGCTGGGCCAATTCGCAATAGAACGATTATGGAGTGTGCGACGCATGTATTGGCCTTACCTTCTCGTGAATACTCGCCAAGTACCCAATCAGTCATTAAGATGGCTAGGAAATACAAGAGGAAAGTTGTAGTCGTTTATGTCTGATGATTGAATGAACTTTTGTAACGTGATTCGCGTTACAAATGTCACACACACTCTCTCTTTTCCTCCCACGCTAAAACCAAACTTCCGTTTTAATACCACGCCCAGCATAAATGCATTCCATTCATACTTTTACGACATGGCAACCGGCAATTCTATAAGTGGGTTTGATGTTTACTTTCTAAAGGCCCGTTTCTAACGTCTCTCAGGAATGTAATGACGTCAATGTAAATTAACACACCCTAATTTACATAAAACCATTTTGAACCGGAATTGAACCGGAAACTTTTTGACCACACACAAACGAAAATCTTTACGATTACCAATAAGCCCCCCAACGCTCTTTCAACTCTTGATACTCTTCCACATCAAGACACCAATATACAAACCTACTTGGATGCCAAGCCACAGCCATCAGCTCTCCCCAAATATCATTTAGGAAAATACGTCTGTGTATGCCCTTCCAGGCCTCATGTAACAACTCGTCTTTGAAACTTATATAGACACAAACTAAAAGATCTCCAATAAGAAGGTCGTCGACAGAATATGGCCGTTCGAGATCAGAATCCATCATGCCAAACAGAGTTAAATCTGCAGCATCCCTACATAAATTCTCAGCAATGTCTTTGATACACAACTTATCAAAGTCTTTTGAATATTCATATACTATCTCGTTATCGTCAATAGGAAAATGGGCCATGGTAAATACAAGACGAACCTTCTCAACAAAACACTGATTGAAACTAGACACCCTATATAATATGCCTGATTTGTATTCTTCTAGAAAATCATTAACTCCTAACCAGTCCACGTTGTCATAGTGAAAGTCAAACCACGTTTTCATTCCCAAGTAGTCCATTTCGTTTGCGTATGTCGAGCACTTATACGACAAAATATCAATTTTATACTTTTGTGACACGATCTATGTCACAAATGTATACCCTTAAGTAAATTCAATCACCAGTACTACCAAATCCACCTTGTCTTTCACTATCACACAGTTCATCTTCAACTATCTTCATGTCTTCAATAAATGATCTTCTAAGTATCAATTGAGCCACACGTGTTCCCGGTGTTGGCACGTCGTGTTTAATGGAATCTATTGGACAAATGGCTATAATCAGTTCCCCTCTATAATCTGGGTCTATAATGCCAACCGAGTTCGCAAGCATCCAACCCTTCTTATGGAGTGAACTTCTGGCATGAATTTCCAAAAAGAATCCTGGAGGTGGCTGGACTGCCAACCCTGTATTTAAGTATACAACCGAACCAACAGTTTTCGAATGTACAAAAGTCAAATCCAAACCAACAGAATCTTTGGTGGCCCTTTCTGGTACAATTGCACGAGTATCGAGCTTCTTGAACTTGATTGAATTCATTCTCAAAATCGTATGCCAGTCGCTACAACCCTCGACCCGAAATCCCACTTTAACAACTCGACCCCCACCCCACCCCCCAAAGGACATCGACGGACCAACTCGGAAAAATTGCCACCCAACGAAAAAAGTCATCGATCGAAAATCAACCAAGTCGAGAGACTCAACTAATCAATTATGCACAAACTTTTTTTGGCCACACCCATCTGACAAAATCGACCACACCCAAAACATCGTAAGTACCAAAAAATCGACCACACCCAAAATCACAATTTGGCAAAAAAAATCGTAAGTACCAAAAAATCGACCACACCCAAAATCACAATTTCGCAAAAAAATCGACAAAATCGAAGTTGTCCCAGAAACGGCCATATGCAACTACTGCATGGCAGCGTCCAGTTGTGCCGATATTCCCGTAAATTCGTGTTATCACTCTGGCTGTACCTTCAATTTCTTCTCCAGAGACAACGAAAATTCCCAGTCGCAACCACAGAAAAAAAGAAGGGCTTACATCATTGAGTCCGACAACGAGGACTAAAATTTGAAGCTAAAACCGCGTTTTGCTCTCCAGAGCACCGTGCTTGAAGTGAATGAAAAATGTTTTTGACTTTGTTACGCTCGACTGAGTTTTTGACAGATGACTTCAATATTGAAAGGCAAAAGCGTTTCCGGTTCCTCTTTTTTCTTAAAAACCGGCCACAAGATCAATAAAATATTGGATTTTGACCAACAAAAAACCTGCATAAGGACTAATAAATTGTGAGATTTCGAATATGGATGTAATAACGTGGTAATTGAACTTCGTGTCGTGCAATTTTGGTCTGAAATGATACTTGTGATTTCAAATCGAACTCGCGCTGCGCGCTCGTTCGATATTTGAAATCACGCGTATGATTTCAGACCAAATTGCACTCCACTTAGTTCAATTACCATTATTAACCATTTGCATTTTGTTACATTAGTAATTATTATGTAAGCAAACATGAAAAGGTTATGCAGGAATTAGAGCTTGGAAACTAAAATAACCGAGAAGTTTTCGAGGTAGTCTCCAGGGTTTTTTGATGCCTTAGAAATTTTACTATTACGATAAGGAATCAAAACTTAGAACTTAAGCGAGGAGTGTAACTGTGATATAGAGAAATAAATGTCTAAATACTTTGTTTTCTAAAAAAAATAGATTTGGCTTAAAGAGTGTTTTTGATACAGCAAATAAAGTTTTCATATTTTGGAAAAATTGAAGATGTGAAGATCTTTAAAAGTGTTGGGGATATTGTTCCAAAAAGAGTAGCAGAATATGCTATTGTTTGTTTTCCAGAATCGGCACGAACTTTTGGCTTATATAGGCATTGTTTGGAGCACATCTAGTTTTATAGTTAAGGGCAAAACTGACATTAAAAACGGGATTGGCAGGAGGCCACAGAAATATGAACTCTAACGTATGAAAACGATAAACTCTATTTAAAATATTGTCAATACATCTAAAAGTTGTAGCAGAGGAAGAGCGTTATCGGTTAAGCTCTGGCAAAGAATATAAGCCTTACAGTGTAATTTTGTTTGGTTTGTACCTTTAGTGAATTTGATATGCGCTTCCTCAAGCTAAAATAGCATGAGAAATGTAAGGGAAAACTATACTATAGTAATTTAACAATATTCTCTTGCATTTAAGTACCCCACCCACGCCACGCCACCCCCCAATCCTCCCCCCGTTATGGTCTTGACAATTTTGCAACCTGTTCTCGCACACTGTATGTTTTCTTACGCATGGTGTTGACGATAGGTGTGTACTTGGACTTTTGATTGGTTCAAATGACTGCGTCGGTTGTGATTGACTACAGTTATGCAGTTGATTTTAGTTGTCATAGTCATTCGTCAGTCAGTTGTCTTGAGTTTGTACAGGAGGCGTTATAATGCAGCTGCGCAATTTATGTAATACAGTCGAACCTCGCTATCTCGAGCTTCCCGTTAACTTAAACCCACTTGTAAAAGTTTTATTGAATTAACCCGTTTGCGTACCTTAGGCGTATGCAGGAAATGGTGATCAGTTGCTTGGAGGGAAGACAGCCAGATCTTACGCGTCCATGCAGAGTGAGGCAAGATATTTACAGAAAGACATTGCAGGAGAGATCAGGTACAATGCCATTATTTGCATTCTTTACTCCCCACAATGTAATACGCAAAACAGCTAGTTTTCATTTATAAGGACTTTCTACGTGCTCCGTCTTTGTTTGGTTTGACTGTTGGTCGCCGTCAAATTCGAGCTGAATTCGATATGCAAATTTGAGCTGAGGTAGGGGCGGAGCTATCCCTTTTACAGCGCGTCTTCGTGGTTAACTTATTTTTTGCTTTATTCAAATACATTGTCCCAAACCATATGAGTTGGGAATAGTTCCAGGTGTGTCGTCAAATCACATTGCCCCTTTAAAGCTTAATGCGGCTGGGGTCACCATGGTTTCTGTCATGAAACGTGAACGCATTTGTTAACCAGTTGCTTTGTTTGCGAACGCTTTCTTGTTTAGGCGGCTTGAACGTGAGATGGAACACAGCAGGAATCAGCAGCAGCAATGTCAAAGAGCACTGGATGATCTTCAACGATCTATACAAGAAGACTCGGTTGGTCTCAAACTCGCATATATTTTATTTCCTCAGAAATGAAGCGGATCTATTTTGGTTTCACATACCGCGTTTATTCTCCACGCTCTCTAGTCGGGTTCCTATTGTCTATTGAACAAATAGCTTCTTTTTGTCGTGCGTCACAGCGAAATGGACATTTCCTTTCTAAACAATGACTTGATCCCGTCGTTTGAATCCATCTAGGTTTGTTCCACTTAAAGCATATTTTTTTCCTGTGGGCTCCTTATTTTCGTCACATTTATTCAAGTTAAACTTGAATCATAGAAAACAGTCGGGGATGCTTCTGTAAAGCAGTGCGCCTTTTTGGAAAACTATCATTTGTTTGACGTTAGTTTTTTTTGCTACAGCAGCGTTATAATCACAGCTTAGTATGCTGCCAGTAAATAGTAATGTAGTAAGAAAAGCTGAGTTTAAAGATATTTTTGACTATACGTGTGCTGCACTTTTGCTTCTGTTGACTGCTAATCACATATTTACTGATATTTTAAAAACATTCCTAGAGAGAGCTTCAGAAGGCAAAGCAGAAAGCATTCCGAGAGCAAGAAGCTGTCAACAAGTGTTTAGGTGTAAGTATGTTATAATTCATTTTTAGATTGAGTTTCATTTCATATTTAAAGTTGAACCGTTGTTTTTTTTTGTTGTAAACACTAATTTCAACTACAATTTAAGCTCTCGTTAGCGTCCACCTCGGGAATTCGGAAAAGTTGTAACTAGAGATTGTCGCTTACAAGAGCGCGAGCGACCACGGGATGAAACATTATGTACTTTTCGGTTACGAGACCTTTAGTTTGATAAGTATACAGCTTACGTCATTGTTAAAAGAACACTCTCTTGACATGTAGCAGTGAAACTGTTTACCGCCAAATCCCATGAGCGGGCAACACTGCGAATGACGTTAAACGAAAAACAGTTCACTGCCGCGAAATGTTGACCGATGTTGCACGTGATCATGTCAATAAATTGATGATCTGTTTTCCTCCGGTTTGACCCATTTGTTTTGTGATGTAACAAATCACTTAAAGAATGGTCCCTTGGGGAACAGTGAATTTTGTTTCCCGAGAATCTCAATGTTTTTCAGACGCAGCAGTAGTTTCTTTAGAAACTCACTTCTCCATGATAGTTTCACTTGGCCTATTTGTTTCAGAATAATTTCCTTGTTTTTTCGTTCAGCTTAGGCTTAATTTTTCTGGGGCTCTCATGTACTTTCAGGAGATAACAGAGCTAGAGAATTATGAAGAGGAACAGCTTCCTGATGTAACCACATTGGTAGGTTTGACTTACTCCTAACCCTAACTGATTTTAGTAAAAATCTGCTACAGTTATACTATTGCAAATGCCGCAATCTGATTGGCTGAGCTACTGCAGACTATCAGCCATTATACTGTAGCGCTTGGTTCAGGATCGTTTTCGATGGCGACGTCTTCGAGCTTTAGCGACGTTTCGCAGGAAGATTTGGTATTTTGGTATTTTTTCGCTGACTCATGATTCATTTATTATGATTTTTTCTAAAACAAACTCGAGTTCATGACCGAATTGTTGAATATTAAGGTCAGTGTATGAAAATTTCGTATGTGTGAACTGCGAAAGAAGACTTAAGTGAAAGATCATCGCAGTTATGTACGCAACGTAAGCGATTTCAAAGGTAAGACCTGAAAAAAATCCAGGCTTGAACGGGATTTGCAGGGTGTTCATTAGGCTTCGGAGATTGGAGAATTCTCCGACTGCTACAAAGAATTCCCCGGCCAAATTTAGATGGCCTGAATTTAGACGTGGAGCGCTTTCAGGATATGCTTCTGTTACTTTACACAATTTTCCTGCTGCCACAATTCTTATTGAAAGCCCTGGATTTGAGCTCGCGACCTTGCGGTAACTGTGCAATACTGTAACCAACTGAGCTATCAAGCCAACCGGGAGCTGGTCATTTTGTGGGTTAAAATCTAGCTGATTATGGTGCCCTATGACAAGAAAGTGTTGTTAATTGCATATCTTCTCACGTTGCAAACAACTAGTTGAGCCCTTGTTTTGAAATATTAAATATGTAACGAATATCAAATGTAGCCATGTGACTGGAATCGGAAATTTGAAGGCTGGTAAGTTTAACATTTCCGTAGAATCCAGCGAGTGTACAGAACCGTAGTACTCAATTTGTTTTGCTAAATGTGACGTCGCTAGTAGTAGAAAAGTACCGATTCTAGCCCATTTTTAAAAGTTAAATCTAAAAATCAAGTTTTTTAAAAAACCGTCCGAAAAAACCCAAAGTTCCGAATCATCTTGAAAGTTAAATCTAAAAATCAAGTTTTTTAAAAAACCGTCCGAAAAAACCCAAAGTTCCGAATCATCTTGAAAGTTAAATCTAAAAATCAAGTTTTTTAAAAAACCGTCCGAATCATCTTGAAAGTTAAATCTAAAAATCAAGTTTTTTAAAAAACCGTCCGAAAAAACCCAAAGTTCCGAATCATCTTGAAAGTTAAATCTAAAAATCAAGTTTTTTAAAAAACCGTCCGAAAAAACCCAAAGTTCCAACGCAATTTTATCAAAGATTTTATCAAATAAAATTAAATTATGGTTTAAAGAATTGCGCTGGGAATAATAAATTAATATGGAACAATTACAAAAATTATATTTACCACAATTGAAAAAAATTGCTGTAGAGTTTAAAATTAAAAGATTATATGGAATGAATAAAGCAGAATTGATTGAAGAGATAGGAAAATTTACATATGAAGATATTAATGAGATAAGGCAAAAAGTTGCCATTAATGATAATTATGTTTGTATTCATGGAAGGTGTAAATATTTTTGTAAAGAGTGTGGAGGAGCGCAAATATGTATACACAATAAAAATAAGCATCAGTGTAAAAAATGTGACGGATCGCAAATATGTATACATAATAAACTTAAGTATCAATGTAAAGAATGTGGAGGATCGAGAATATGTGAACATAATAAACAAAAACAACAGTGTAAAGAATGCGGCGGATCGCAAATATGTGAGCATGGTAAACAAAAAGCTTCTTGTAAGGAATGTAGAATAAAATTGAAATTATGATTTAATGATTATAGCATGACATCCAAGTAGGTATTTAGATTGAGGAATTAAAGTTTTTGAAAGAGTTATGGTGCGAAGATTATGTTATATAACCTAAATAATGGTTACATAACAAAAAAAATTTATCTAAATCTTAAACTAAAAGTTATGGGAGAACCCTTAAGATCAAGTTTTTCCCATTCATTATCTAATATGGTTAAATCAAAGTGGTTTATAAGACTCTCATATTTTAGAACTGGAATTGTTGGATAATCCTTTGAGGGTATGTTTGTAAGTAGTTGTGATGGTGAGAGTTTCACAAGTTCTGAATATTTGGTTTTATTCATATATGAAGACTTATTATCAACTATACTACACATAAGTCTCAGAGGTTCCTTAATCTGAATATTTATAGGGTATAATTTACCGGGATTTATAACTTCAGGAACCCCTAAACCAATCGACAATCCTCTAGTAATTCTAATTTTGAAGTTCTTATTTGAATATAGATAATCAAAAGTATCAGTCTCAATTATTGTTATCTTTTCCATATCAGGATCATTAAGAAAGACTGATTGAGTATTACGAAGAGAATATGTACCGGGTTGAATTATTATGAAGCCTTGATTCTTATCATTGAATAATGTCTGTTTATCCTTGAAATTAATTAATCTTTTAGTTTTTATATTGCAATCCAGAAGCTGTATCTCTCGAAGATTTTTCAGCGGAGGATTTAAATAAATCCTACTTTCTGATTCATACATTGTTATGCTTAACATTTTGTTTTGATTACATAATATTCATCTTTAAATCGATCTTTGCTATGGCCAGCTACGCCGTAATTTCTATAATCAAAACATTAACGAAATAAAAACCAAGCTATTGCACCGCCAACAACAATAAATACTATCAGATTATCTTCATGTTCCGACCGGAGGGAGGGTTGAGTTGATTTAATATTATTTTCTGGTTTAATTGGATCTGTTTGTGTTGTTTCTGATGGTGGTTTGTTTTCGGTTTTATGTGGTAATGAAACTTTTGAAGCCCCCAAATTATGGCTTATTCCAACAGGTTTTGTTTCAGTATTTAATGAATTATTTACCCCAAAATTCATATCTTCAGTGGCTTTCATTAGTTTGTTATTATATCCAACCACACTTTCTGTATTTATAATCATATTACTCGGTATCAACCAAACACCAGGCGCGATAGCTAAATCAAGTCGTAATTTAGTTTCATAGACAGATTGTTGGTAATTTTTAATAGAATTAGAAATATCATTTTCTATAACAGAACTTTCAAATAAGTCTAAGAATTCTTGTTGAGTCTCTATCGCTCCACCACCATTACCATAAATTGAATTTCTAGTGTTTACTTGTGCCCCCAATATGCAGTATACAAAAGCTTCAGCTGATCGATTTAATCTTCCAAGTCCAGCTTTAGTGAGCCCATGTCCGCCTGTTGGGATAAACCAAGCATATTTAAAATCGGCAAAGTCATCGTTACGGATAAATGAGATGAGATTACCCTTTTCCTTTTTACCTCCTTCATCAGCGAATTTACCTCCTTCACCGGACCATTGATCTGCTTCAAAATCATAATTTCTTACAATATGTACATTTTGATATCCACCACCTTTTCCATGGTATCCTGCACCGTAATCAAGGAATATATCTCCTAATCCTGAATTTCTTCCACCTTTCCATCTAAAGTCAGCTGAAGTACTAACTCCAAATTCAGCGCACAATCGTTGATATGCAACTTTACTATATGGATTATTATTTATCACAAAAGGTTGTTCGTTGGGTAAAGGTAGTTTCATTTCATACAATATTCGTCTTATTGTAAAATATATATGAAACTTTATGAAACTTCACTACTTTAGGATAATTTAAACTTTCAAAAGGACTTCTCCCACAGCCAGATGTAGCACACCAAACCGCAAAGTTAAGCTGTTGAGGCCAATAATTAATATCAGGATTATTCAACCATCTTCTACATTGTTTTGCAGTATTGAATGTTACAACTTGGGATGTAAATATGTTTCTCATTTTTGCTGTGAATTTCTTCGTATTTGAAACGTATATATCTAGAAAGGTTAGCATTTTTGTTATATCAGTTGTAAAGTCATCAAAGTTAATAGCTGGTATTGAGTATGTTTGATTTGTAATGGATAAACTTTTTGGAAATGAACCAACCTTAACTTTATTTTCTAACCCTAAATCTTGCCATAATAATGTTTTCAAATTAATAGGAAGATAATCAGTCCAAGTTTTTCCAGTAGGATCATCATTTGACATAACTGATGTCCCATTAACTTTCCATTTAATATATCCTCCATATGAATCATTCACAAATGTAAATTTATCAAGGTTGGCGTTTGGGTATCTATTTTTAAAGTCTGTGAGTAACATTTTATTCTTTATGTTTCAACAAAGCTGGTCTTTAGATCTAGAATAAAATGTAAAGTTAATTAATTTCTTATCTCCCGTAGGGTGGGCCAGCTTCGTTGATTTTTCTAATTCCTGCAAAACAATTACAACCCACATCAGTTCTTTCATATGAAATTTTTAATGACCTGGATCGGGCGAAGCCCTCCCCGGCTATGCCGGATTGGTTAATTCTTTTAATATTTCCGCCCGAACCTCCGTTCTTATCTGATTCATATTTAAGTTTTTTTCTGTATATTTTCTAGTTTTTTGGCGGATTTCTAGTTTTAGTTTTTGAAACTTTTCCAACTCTGCTAAAATTATAGAAAATTCTTGATCAGATATAACATTATCTTTCAAAGCTTTTGAAACCAAGTCGTTAATAGTGTTTAATTTTGCTTTTGCTAGAGAAACTGTTTGTTCATGTTTACTAACTTTATGTGAAAGTCGTTTAGAAGCTGAACCGAATCCAACAGATATTACCCCACAAATACCCCCCACAGCTCCTAATGGTATACCAACAACACCACCAAAACCAGTAAGAGAGGTACCCAATCCACTTGCAGATAGGATAACTGAAAATAACCCACTACTAACACTGATTTTTGTAAATATACCTCTTGCTCTATTGTATTTTTTACTAACTTCCTCATAATGTTTAATTTCCTTCTCAAGATTTTGTAGTACTTCGCATGATTTTTGTAACCTGAAATTATTCGGATCACCATTCGTTGGTAATTGTGGATAAATCGAGCTTCCGATTTGCTCCGACCGGAGGGAGGGTTCGGAACCGGCTACGCCGTAAATTCTATTGTAGTCATCCATATTGTATTTTACTGATCAACACGATATCTTTAAATTTGTTACTTTCTCTTGCTCCGCGGCCCGTAGGGTCTCTTTTTTATACTTTCCACAAAATATAGAACCACAGCCATTATCAAAAGCCAAGCATTCTTACCTAAAAACCCAATGACTTCACCCGCTGTTTTGAACAGAAAGCTTACAATCGCTCCAACCATTCCAGGCAATATTTCACCGAGTTTCTTACCAATAGCTTTAAACCCATTACCAACACCTTTACCTAATGTGGATAAACCTTTAGAAAGATTAGAAACTATGACACCAATTATTACACCAACAGCACTCACAACTGCAAATATTGTAAAACCATACTTTTTGAAGATAGCCTTCACACGTTCACGTAATGGTAGATTTTTAAGTATTTCTTCATTTTTACTCTCCAGATCAGCTATTTGTTCTTGGTTGTAAATAATACTCTTTCTTGCTAGTTCTCTAAATTTATCAACTTCAGCTTGTAATTTTTCATTACCGCGTTCTAACATTGTTAAATTTGAATGTCCCTTCTTATACTTATCTATTTCATCTTTGTATCGATTCAATTCAACTTTAAGGTTTTCAACCTCTGTTTTAGCTACCACCTCCTGTTTTACAACTGCATCTAAATAGCTTTCACTTTCCCCAATTCTGGTTTGTTGTTTTTCAATTATAGCTTTAAACTGTTCTCTTTCACTTGCAACATATTGTTTCATCTCCTTTTCACCTGTTTCTATAAATGCACTTAACTGAGCTATTTTATTATTTAAATCCCTAATTTTTTTATTCTTTTCATTCAAATCATTAATTAGTTTTTCATTATTTATAATAAGAGTCTGTGAATCAATACCAACTGCTCTCCTAATTGTAATAGGAAGTGAATCAATATTTTTTACCAAATCCCCATTAGATTCAATGAGTAAATGCTCCCTATTATCAACTCGATCAGTCAATCTAACCCATAACCTTCCCACATCATCAATTCTTGCACTGAATGGTGAATTTAGTGGTTCAAAATTGTAAAACCTTTCTTGTATCTTTTTTAAAGATCGTGCCCTATTGTCTTCTTTACTTTCATTAATAGGCGGATTTTCTTTATCACCTCCAAACGATGTTTCTGCCACCCCATCATCAGGGATAATGACCCTAGTGGTGGATGATATTGGTTCCATTTCAATAGTTTCACCACCACCCTCATCATTATAATCTCGACTCAATAGTGGAATTTTTTCTTCTGCCATGATTTTTTACTCATCAGTAAGAAATCTTTAGACCTAAAAGTTATGTTTCTAAATTATAAAAATGAATTATTAGTTAAATATATAAAATATAAAATAAAAATATGAGTAAAGAAGGACAAGAGTATAAAATCATTAAAATTAGTGTGCAGGATTTAATAGATTATGGTAAAAAAAATTGGTATGAAAGATATGTCTTATAGTCTTGCTAATAATTTATTAAGTAAATTCCACAAAGAATACAATCCAGATATTAACATTGAAGAATATATAAGAGAGATGAGGGGTAAAGCAACTGAAAAATTTGGAATAGAAAATGATAATAGTATTAGTGATGAAGAAATGTTGAAAAAACTAGCTTCAAAAATAAACTAATTATGTTATATAACTTTTTTTAATTGATGTATTACAAGTTATATAACAAAAGTAATGTTTTTATAATTTACTAACTGCATACCCCAACGCCAACATTCCTACTCCCACATATAACATTTCCCCCGTCTTTTGATTATCGCTTGGTCTATAATAATCAGAGAATTTTGGTTCATGCATTTGTTCATATAATTCTAAAGCTTCATTTGTTTTTGAAATATTTTTTGTTGCTTGATATTTTTCATCTTTTTGTTGTACTTTCCAATCAATTAGTTTCTGTCTTTTTTCCTGATATTCAGCGTAATCTTTTTGATATTTTTCTAATGCCTTATCGTGTCGTATTCGTTCTGTATCGGTTTTATCTCCTGATAGATATTTTGCAAGATATGATCCACCAACAAAGGCGGTTGCATTTAATACTGCTCCTCCCAACATCATTGCTATTGTTGCCATTTTTAATTTGAGGTTCCTCCCTTTAGGTTGGTAAAATCTTTTGATCCTCTAAATATGTTTTTAGATACATACTACCTGACAATACAGCTACCCATTTTGCATAATTTGTAATACTTGAGGAGGGATCGTTCATAAATGATTCTTTCATAGCCTTTTTAGCTACATATCCAACTCCAGCAGCTAATCCGATAAGTACTGCTGAATCAGTAACAGTTTTCACAAGTTTGTTTTCGTTTGACATGATTTTTTACTACATCAGTAAGAAACCTTTAGATGTCTTTAGGGTTTGTAGTAAAAAATAATTTTCTAATTATATCATTCCAATTTTTGTCCGATCTATCGGTTGTGGTTGTGGATTATGAATCTTTATGGGAGGGGCTTGAGATAAATCAGGTATTCTGTTTTTATTACCATCCTTTTCTCGGTATCTCATAAACATATCAAATGCTGTAAACCCCAATCCAACAACGGATAAAACAGTAGTAAAAGATAACTCCGGAAGCCATGATTTCGCTCCGCGGGAGGGCTTTGCCCGATTAGATTCGCCTGTTTCTTCTTCATTTTTAATCTCCGCTTGTTCCCTTTCACGTTTCATTTCCCTAGCTAATGCTTCTTTTGCTTTTTTATTATATTCAGCTAATTTCTTACCTGCTGCTACTTTTTTAGGATCTTTCTCCCTCTTTTTTGAAGAAAAAACCTCCTCTTTTGGAGGATCTCTAGTAATTTGCTCCGCATAGCGGGGAGAGGCTTCACCTCGATCAACAACTTCTTCAGACATTATTTTACATTTCATTAAGAAATCTTTAAATAACATCATATCATGCTTAGTAAACAGTATCATATCCGTTAACATCTTGCTTAGTCGTCTGCTCAGTTGTATTTGAAACCTCTTGTATTTTATGCTCAATCGTACTTGCAACTTGTTGATTTTTGTTGAATTTAACGTGTTTAGCAACCTGGAATAGTCCGCTAGCAAGTGCTGCAAGTCTTCCTGCTTTCAATGCTAAGAGTCCTACAATGTTTGTTAGTTCACGATTAACCAAATCATCATTCTTCAAATCCTTACAAAGAGCTTCTATATCATCCACTGGAACCATGTAAGAAATAACTTTAGAAACTAATTGAAGAGATGAATCAACTAATCCACCACTAATTTTCTTACCTAATACTGCTTGATACCGATTATAATATTTTTCTACATCTTTTACTGATAATTTTTTTACATCTCCCAAACTCATATCAACTCCTAAATATTCTTTTGTAGTGCCCAGGGATGCGAGAATAGCTAGTGATTCTTGTTTGACTTCAAGATCCTCACTTTGATCGATATCATTTTTTAACTCAGTTTTTTCTTCAATGTAATCTTCAATTTTTGACATTTTTAATACAACATTGATTCTTTTAGACCACTTCAGGCTGCTCCCTTTGGCCCGCGAGTTCCGCACTTCGCTACGCTCCGTTTGGAACTTCTAAATAACATTGAAATGGAAATCTTAAACATAAACATAGTCTAGAATATTTTTCTTTTTTCAAAATTTGCACAAATTTTTTACTAGTTTCAGAGTCTAAATCACCTCCATAATCTTCGAAAAGCATCTTCATTCCTTTTTGTGATGGATTATGGAAAGTAACAACGCAGGCAACATTTTCACGGAATGGTTTTGCTATCGATGTTAATTGCTGAGTTAGAACCCACATTGATAATCCATGGTGCCTTCCAGAGAATGCTAAATCTATAAACTTATTTGATCGCTTCTTAAGATCATTCGAAACAGCACAATCGTCTAAAATTATTAGTGTATTTGTTCCGGAGAATAAAGTTTGACAATCAGTTAACAATTCATTAATCTCATCTATATTACTTGCATCTGGTGATAATACATAGAAACGTTTATCTCCTAGAGCGAAATTATGATAGGTTTTATTTTTAGCATAAGTTGGGCATATTAAAACAATGAATTCAAACAATTTTCGGAATGGCCCTCGGAGTTGATCTATGATGTACTTTGTTTTTCCACAATTTGTTGGGCCTGTTATAATACAATGAAAAGGAATTTTATCTCGTAATTCTTCCATCTTTTCTTTGTTCAGTACATGATTGATCTTAAGTTTGAATTCATAACCTCCATTAATGCATCAGCCACAACAAACATGTAACAAGTCATAACACCAGAACCAATAGGTATTCTTTTAATTTCTATTTTTATGCCGTCTTGTGCGTTGTTTAAGGCTAAACCTCCACCATGAATGCTATTATCTGGATGTGTTCTCAAATCGATCCACAGAGCAAACTTATTACCATAAAAATCCTTTTCCTTTACCGACCAGCGGGAGGAATCACTGAAACGTTTCTTTATTGACTCCCAAAGATCTGACGGCACCATTCCCTTTGAGTAAAAACTATTTGGAACACCATTAACATCGATATTGATTGAGGTGATACCTGGATTGAAAAAATTCTCAGAGTCTCTGGCTCCTTCAACGTCTGGTATCATAAACAAACATAATATCCCTGTAATTGACCTTCTAGGTAGATTAATATGCTGGTTTATAACACTATCAGTGGGTCTGGATATGGTGAAAGTTTTGTGTAGAGTGACATTCTCATAAAAGAATCCTTTACCAACCTGATAAGCTGCTTGTGCCTCACGAGCTAAGTATTCGCTTAATATACAAGAATATTCCAACTCAAGGTTTGTGATTTTGTAAGTTGGAGTCTTTGTTTTATCTGAATAAACAACAATATCGTGAACTGGGGCTAGCGTAATCTCAAATATTAGTTGATGATCTAACGCTTTTGGGTAGAAAACCCCATGATCGTTTAGAATAGGATGATTTAGTGCGATGTGGTACTTGGTGTTATGTACTACTGCAAGTGCTACTTCTTTTGCGTCTGTGTCTACCTTATCACCCGCATTTGATCTTAGCTTCCTCATGTTTACAGAAGAAATACCTTGCCTTAATCTATCCTCCCGTTCTTCATCTGATAAGAATAAGTCATGATATGTTTGAAATACATCATATCTTTGAGTATCCTGCAGTGTTTCACCTCCAAAAAGAACCTTGAGTCTGGATACAAGGTTACTACCTACATTATTCACTAGGGTGTTATTTTCATGCCCCTCAACAGTCAATTTAAATACCAGATATACGCTTCCTGGTACAATCACTAAATTTTCAGAAAGTTTAGGAATATTTATATATAGAGTTTCTCCAGGATTGGCTGATGATGGGTTTAGTGTAATTCTATTCAATGTTGATTCCGCTTTCAAACCTAGTGGTACTCTCGGAATCCTGTTTGGATTAATTTTTTCAGACGTCATATTGATTTATAAGATACTTTGGTTAATCTTTAAACCTCTTAGGTGTCTGAATTGGTATTTTTTTATTCTCTAATTCTTCAATATCTTTTACTAAACTTTCTCTTACTCCTTCAATTACAAGCATAAGATTAAAAAGTTCATACCCATCTTTCATATTGTGAATTTTTGAAATTATAATTTTTTTCATCATATTAATTTGATATTCACTAAATTTTATTTTTTCTTCCCCCATTTTTAATTTATAAGATAATTTGGTTAATCTTTAAATGAGTAAGGGAAACATACTTTCAAAGATATATTATTCAACTGAAGGATATTGGAAAGGATATTCTGCAATTCCTAAATTAGCTGAAAAGGCAAAGGTTAGTGAAAATGTAGCAAAACAATGGTTAGAGAAACAAGCAATATGGCAAATATATCTACCAGCTCCTAAATATATACCTAGACCACACTGGACTGTTTATAAACCTAATCAGATTCACCAAGCAGATTTATTATTTTTACCGCATGATAGAGTTGGAAGAAAAACATATAAATACGCATTAGTTGTGGTTGATGTTGCCTCTAGATATAAAGATGCTGAGCCGTTAACCTCAAAAGAAAGTCGTGAGATATCTAAAGCTTTTGAAAAAATATATTCCAGAAAAATGAGATACCCTAAAACATTAATGGTTGATCCTGGAAAAGAATTTATGGGCGAGGTTTCCAAACTTATGAATTATCATAATGTTAGAATACAAAGAAGTGAAGCCGGTAATCATAGAGCCCAAGCTTTTGTGGAAAGAGCAAATAGAATATTAGGTGAAAGAATATTTAGTCATCAATATGCACAGGAAATGATAATTGATGATAGATCGCGGGTGTGGGTGAAAAGATTACCTAATATTCTAAAAACTTTGAATAATACACCAACCAGATTAACCGGTAAAGAGCCTGATGGGGCTATAAAAATGAAAGAGATTGATATTGAACCTAAAAGATATCATAGGGTTGTAGGTCTTGATGAGGTTAGGCTACCTCCTATCGTTAAAGTTAGATATTTATTATCTGCTGGGGAACTTGAAGGTGGTGAAAAAAGACGCGCTACTGATCCCATTTGGAGTATAAAAGTTTATGATATTTATAGAAGTGTGGTTTCATCCAATCAGCCTGTTTTATATTATTTGTTGGGCGGTCCTAGACGTGGTTTTGTAAGGGAGGAATTACAGGTTGTTCCTTATGATACACAATTACCGCCCGATTCTGTTTTAGCGAGATCCAGCTCCGCTGGGTAGGGCTCCGCCCGATAATATCCGTGGGCAAAAGTATTTATTCCATCTTCACAAATTATTCTCTTATCATCATCACAAGACAGTGCAACTTTGTTAACAGTTTCGGTGTAAACTTTATGCATATGGCTTCTGAATACATTCATCTGTCTCATTTGTGGCTGTTTATTGAATAGACAATCCTTGTAATCATCAAATCTTATGGTCTTTTTTACTACTACCTTCTTCATTCCCTTACATTTCTTTTCTTCTTCACCTTCATCCATCCTGTAGGAGTAAAGCTTGGCTCGTAGACCAACAAATTCAGCTATCGGTTTTCCACCAGCTTCATCTTTAAACATATTAACAACTTTCTTATTCACGCCAATTTCAATGCCAGATGGATGGTTTTTGGGAAAATTGGAAGTACCAAACATTTCTCTAACATCAGGACTAATATCTTTATAGAAATCTTCTGTTTCTATTTCATATGTAAGACTATCAGTATCTGTAAAAAGCAATTTAGCCATTTCACCGTATTTAGGTTTTATATAGTTATAGTGAAATTTAAAAATTGTTGTTTTACTTAAATCCAGAATGCACATACCTAAGTAAACAGGTTTATTAAATACTAGCTTTGTTTTCTTCATGTGTATGGCTATAAGATTTTCACAAAAGATAGTACGATGATTGTAGTTAGGTTTAGATATTAATTTTTTTGCATCTTTTTGATTAGTAACTAATCTAATGTCTACCCTATTTCTAATGTTTTCCATTGTTTTACCAAATACGGAGTTATTCATTAACTTGAAGAAATCTTTTTCAAAGTCGTTATTCGCTTTTGATCTTAGATTTGTATTCAATTCAATGTATGGTTTTAACCAAGCCGACTCTTCAAATGTAATTCCTCTATGAATTTTTGTTATTTTTAATCCCAAACTTTCATAAAGTTTTAGTGTTTCATGATGAACAACATACTTTGTCTTATTGTTTAGGTTTGGGATTAATTTCTCCACTTTATTAACTACAAGCCTCTCTGGAGCAAGCGGATAATCATTATGTAAATCATGTAGGTGGTGTGGATATTCTAAATCAACTTCTAGTATGCAAGGCATATTTTTCCAGTATGTAAGATCTTTTTCTTTCATCCATCTAAAACCATGAGTAGGTAGTGGTTTACTCATTGCGCCACCATATAAATTATTTGCGTCAAGATATTGTATATATTTTATTGGTAGTTTTGGATCATATTTACTCATGTATGGATTGTTTGCTTTTCCATATCTAGTAGAGATCATAGATACACCACCTCTAATACCTTTCTCAAACATAAGTAGCATATCGATGTCGGTTAGTAACTCCAAATTAACTTTCGTTAACTTTAATGTTGCATCCCAAGCTAGTCCTGGTGCTGTATAATAGTGCGCGGGATCTAAACCATAATTCTTTTGGCAAACAACTCTAAAGTTCTCGAAAACATCCGCTAAAAGTAGTACATCTGACTTAAGATAAAGGTCATGATATTCCCTCATTGTTTTCATATTGAAGGTTTCCCATACCTTTTTAGCATGTTGGTAGTTATCTTTTGATATATCTTCATCGTTTAGTTTTGAGTAGAATTCATCCTTTGTTGGGAGTTGGGTTGCATTGAGTTTATCTAATCCATCAAACCAATCATATGGAAATAAACCCTTTCTCAACAATAACTTTGATTCTTCACCTTTATAGAAAATATTTAGGTTTTTGAAAGATTCTTTTGGTAGATTAGTTACTAATTTATCTAGACTTGTTGCCATAAATTTAAATGAATCTATGAATCTAATATCTCGCTTCACATCAACCTGCTTACCTTCTTTATTTGTAAATGTATCAACCACAATCTGTTTTGTGAAAGAAATATACTTTTCCTCATTATTAGGTATGCAGTTTATTTTACCTTCTGTTGCTCCAAGATTCTTGATAAAAATATGCGCGTCATATCCAGATAGGTTATGAAATATTACAGGGAAGAACTTTGGAATCTTATAATTTAAGTTACATTCATTATGAGCTGCCCCTCTATACTTTCCTGTGAGATGGCAATGATCAAAGACCTTATCTTCTCCTAATTTTTCTTCACATATGTGGCAGTGAGTAGCATTTTCATAGTCTTTTTTATCCTTTTCCGACATATTCTCCGCTCTCCTATGGTATTTTGTATTATTGTAAATTTTCTTAATATCTTGCTCTAAAATATCTACAAATATCTGTGGGATATCATCATCTGGAGATTCTGCGGTGTATTTAACAAGCTTAGGTGGAAATATTTTATCATCAAAAGACTTTATGAGATAGCAAAATCCTGATGCTTTATGTTTCTGGTATTGATTAGTATAACTTTTGTCATCATTTGGTGAGCAGGTATGTATTTTCTCTACAGTACTCTCAAAGTCTGCGTATACAACAAATGGAACTCGCATTTTTCTGTTTAAGTTATTAAATTTAATATACTTTGGATTGCCATCTTCATCTTTTGGCATATGAATCTTGACTTCTTCATTTGTAGTGCAATATTCAAGATGTTTTTCCAATGATTTTTCTGTGGGAAATGAATTGTAACATCTACGACAAAATTCACGTTTGTGTTGATTATTATTTATTTGTGATGAAACAAGTCTACTAAAATTCTTTATCCAACAGTAGTGATTATTTCCTTCATCATTCGATATTAGAAGTAATTCAATCAAATAACCGCTTTGTTTCTTACTTATTCTCAGAGGGTATACTTCTTCCTTATCTTTATCAAATCCGTGGACGTTAATCGTATAATAAGGATTTTGTTTTTCAAACTTATCAATATCTTTCAATTTAACAGGGAACTCTATTCCTTTCCAGTCAAAATTCTCAGATTTCTCTCTCATTTGTTTATCTAGTCTTTGTGGATTTTTCTGTTTTGGAAACGCGGCGGAAATTATTGACCACTTGAAACATTCATGATCATTCTCATTTTTAACGTTTATAATTGCTTTCTTTAATTCCAATATTAATGGTAATGGAATATAGGAACTTCCAGAAATAGGTTCATAAGGATCGATGTTGATATCAAAGTATTCCACTCGGTCAAATTGCCATCCAGAACGTTGATTTTGAAACTGTTCAATCAATTCAAGTAGGTAATTTGTCATTGTATTGTATAATTCAGGAAAATCAGTTGCTTCTGTTATTATTTCCACATTTTTTGAATGAAAGTATCCTGAATTTTCATCAATCAGACCATTAGCAGGATTCTTTTTTATGAATTTACAGGTAAAGATGAACTTGGTTTTGATAGGCTTCTTTTGCTTATTAATTAGATCTAAAACTTTTGGTTTTATTTTATTGATAAATGTCTTTGGGCCATACCCTTTTTGTCCATCTATCCTATATGTTTTCAGATATCCCCTAAATGCTGTTTGTTTTTGTTTTGGATCTAATTGGTTAACCCTTTCATTCAATTCATCTCTCACACTATCAGAAATATTTAGATGTATTTTAGGTTTTGTTGGTTTGTTATTAGTAAGTTCGGAGATATTTTTATTGATTAGATCTGTAAGTGATTCCTCATTCTTTATCTTGAATATTCGGTTAACCTTTTTCTTCAAACTATCAACTCGTTTATTTACAGTCTTTTTGATAGGTTCTGGGATATAAGATAGTATCCAATCTGCGAACTTGTTAATCTCTTTATTTATCGGTTTTGCGACTTTGCTTGCTAAATTTTTAAGTTTTGCGGGTTTAGAAGGTTTTAGAATGGGAATATTAATTTCAGGTATTGGCTCATCAAGAATTGGTCTTTTTTGTTTGTTTGATATATTATCAAGAGCTTTAGCAATTTCTGGAATTTTACGCAACTCTTTTCTAATTACATTTTCAGGAAGTTTTTTACCTTTTTCCTTAATAATTTTTTCCAACTGATTTTCTATTAATCTTTTCAAACTTTTACCATTTTCTTCCATTGCTTTATCTAGCTGTTCAGTAAGATTTGCTCTTGGTTTCTGTTCCATATTAATTTATTATTCCCAGCGCAATTCTTTAAACCATAATTTAATTTTATTTGATAAAATCTTTGATAAAATTGCGTTGGAACTTTGGGTTTTTTCGGACGGTTTTTTAAAAAACTTGATTTTTAGATTTAACTTTCAAGATGATTCGGAACTTTGGGTTTTTTCGGACGGTTTTTTAAAAAACTTGATTTTTAGATTTAACTTTCAAGATGATTCGGACGGTTTTTTAAAAAACTTGATTTTTAGATTTAACTTTCAAGATGATTCGGAACTTTGGGTTTTTTCGGACGGTTTTTTAAAAAACTTGATTTTTAGATTTAACTTTCAAGATGATTCGGAACTTTGGGTTTTTTCGGACGGTTTTTTAAAAAACTTGATTTTTAGATTTAACTTTTAAAAATGGGCTAGAATCGGTACTTTTCTACTACTTCGCTTTAACTTTATTTTTTGACTTACAGGAAGAAGAAGTGGAACATTATACTCAGCAGATAGAAGACTTGGAGCAACAGGTACTGTCATGTGTTAAATGTATATTTTTATTGTATGGCTGGTTCCTCGAGAGGGCAAGATGAGGCGAATCTTGGTTTCTGATTGGCTACCCGAGTAAGGAAGATGGGCCTATCTTGCCCACTCGGGATTTCCCGCGTTGTCAAAAAAACAAACAAACAACAAAAAATGGCCATGTTATAAATCCTTTATTGACCTAGCGTGTTCGGCCAAGATAGCAGGATATTGGCCTCGTTCTTTTTCTTTTTTTGTGTGTGTATGTGTGTGTGTGTGTGTGTTTAAAATATATGTGGAGAAAACATATGTAGAGAAAACATATGTGAAGAAAATTTGGGCGGCCTTGAAAAAAATTAATTTCCATGAAGGGGGGAGGGGGGGCAGGGAGATTTTTTTTATTGCTTGATTTTCCTCCAACCCACCCCTATGTTTAATTAATGAACGGTCCCTAACACGTATATCTTAACCCTTTGTTTTCCAAGATCTTAAAAGGAATTCTCCTGAGTGACTTTCATACACTTTTTATATGTAAGTTTAGAGAACCTTAGGTCAATTAAGTGTAGTTTAGTTGTTGATCTTTTAAATTCTCCTCGACTGTGTATTGATTTTTGTAAGGAGAAGTTGTATACTGGTCCTTTTTGGGTGTGAAAGGGTTAAACTCTGTCACAAAAAGGTATAACCTAGCTTTCCTCTGAAGCAATTTGGACGGAATAGCATTGCTCAGTAACTTTGTAAATGTAGTGCTAATTGCATTGTCTCATTTAGAGCTCACAAGTTGGAGAAGAATTGGAGAAGGTCCGCGATGCACTTACCAAGAAGCAGTTAAAAGAGGCACAACACAAAGAAAAAGTTCAGAGCCTGCTGGAAAAAGCAGATCCCTTCAGGGTAGGCGCTGGTCTGTTTGGTGTTTGTAAGGCAGACCCCTGCAGAGTAGGCACTAGTATGTTTGGTGTTTATAAGTCAGATCCCTTCAGGGTAGGTAGTAGTATGTTTGGTGTTTATAAGTGAGATCCCTTCCGGGTAGGTAGTAGTATATTTGGTGTCTGTAAGGCAGATCCCGTCAGGGTAGGCACTAGTATGTTCAATGTCCGCAAGGTGATGACGTTCTTGAAAACCCAAAGAATCTTACATTGTGTTTCACAAAACTTTAGACAAACGGGTTCCGTAGTTCGTTTGAAATTCCCGAAGTTCGCTACGAACTTGGAAATTTCATGACGCAGTTGTCAATCAAATCGCAGACTTCGAAACAAAGTTGCAAATTTCAAGCCGAACTTCGTCGTGAAGTTGCGAAGTTCGTTGCCAGCGAAGTTCACGCCATTCGGTGTATTTGGGTTGGCCACATAATTACAAATGAATCCGTTCACATTGCAAGGGAAAGCAATCCGAAGTTCTGTCAGACAGAAAATTATTGAAAGCTAGTTAGAACGACAAGGGCCATCACAAATAGGAATAGAGCTGAGACTACATACCTCTTACTAACCGAGTTCGAGGCCCGCTTCGCTTCGCTTCGGTCGGCTCCGTGAACTATGTGAGTGACCCAAACTCTACACACTTAACATTGTAATCCGAATATTTCTTCTCCTGCTCTTGCTTTTGATTCTAAAACAACTGTACATTGTTTATTTCCTTATTTTCTTTTATTGTTATTGTAACCATTCTGTAGGTGTAACCAGGCCTTATTATTGTTAAAGTATCTTAACCATCCCAAATAATTTTTGTGAGTTAAACTAGAACTTGCCTGACGTGATTATGTTCGCCTCGCACTCTGCAGAATCAGCAACACGAAATTGAAGTGAAGATTGAAACTCAGAAAAGCCACAGGAAACACTTTGAATCAAGACTGAAGGATTTACTAACAGCTATCAAGAAAGCAGAACGAGAACATGAAAACATGAAGAAACTAGTGAGGGTAAGCTAAACTTTAAATGCTTGATAATATTCAAATGATATTGTAGCTTCTGAAAAGGCGTGGCCCTTTCTCTTGATTATCGTATTTACACCCGAGTGATGTGCACTCTTTCCTGACCAATTTGTGATGCATTTAGTATGCGGATCCCGCTGTTTGGGCAACAAAACAGAATCTTCATTGAATCTGTCTTTTTCAATAATCCTTATTTGTAGGATAAAACAGAACAAGCCAGTCAGTATTGTGAAAGAGTTGAGACGACGAGAAGCGTGAAAAGCTTAGAAACCGAGATCATTCAGAAAACAAGACGAATTCAAACAGAAGAAAAGAGGTAAGATAATCCACTGTTTTAATATCAGTTGTTATTTGGGCTTCCGTAGAAATGCCCGTGTTTAAAAATAAGCTTCGTGTTTTTGTCGTGAAGTTTTCTTTGCGAGGAACAGAAAACCTGCCCCAATTTACATTCCACGTTCACTTTCACTGTTTGTTATTTTTGCGAACCTATATAATGTCATTGCCGACGTTCGTTCCAGAACTAGCAAACCACAACAGGGATATCAAAAAGTGCGACTGATAGTACTTCCATGTACGGCCCGCTAAATTCAAAAGTTTGTTTTGGTCGCCAAAATGTCTCCAGAGATAAAATAAATATCTTACAAACCTCGTTTAGTAAAAATAGTTACTCACAACTAAATACCTCATGTGCAGAGGGTCTAAACAAATACAGGAAGAACAAATTAAGTATTACATCTGTTAGACCAACAGAACTAATCCTGTTCTGCGTAACTAAGCCATACGTTGTCTACCTTGGTGATAGATAGTCCCGAGTAATCGTGCAGTTCAGTATGATTCCAGTTCAGTATGATTTCAGTTCTCAATTTTTCCTGGTATTTACAAAGGCTGATAGAGTAAAGGCAAATTTGATAATAACTTGCTATTAAGGTATTTAAAAGCTTCATATTTGAATGATTGGACGAATTAACCCTTTCACTCCCAGAAGTGACCAGCGTGGAATTTCTCATTTCCATAACACTTTACTGTGAAGCAAACTGACTATGAGAACTCGAAGATAAGAAATTGACCTAATACCAGATTCTCAAAATTCATTTGTAACAAAATGTATGGTTGTCACTTAGGAGATTTGCTACTCAGATCTTGTAAGTGAAAGCGTTAACAGTCAGAGGCATCAAGAATTTGCCCCTCATTTCCCAACCTTTGGTTTTTTCAGTAAAGGAAAGCACGAAGACATAACACGTGAATATTTTAAGGCTAAAACACGGTATGAAGACATCAGAGAATCAATGAAGAGTCTGCATAAATATCGCAAGGTACTTGTCAATATCGTTTCGATTGTACGATGTTTTCTCTTTGTCTTCATTACAGCTTTCTTTCCTTATTGTTTCTTGTATTCGCAGGACTTAAATCTCGCGATTCAACGTGCGATATGAAATCCCTTGAAAAACGTTCTCGCGAAAATTTATCACTCGAAATTTGATAACCTAGATGCGATATAATTCAAGAAGCAATCTTGACCTCAGCTCACGACATGAAGGAAAGTCTTGTGTTATCAAACGATCGAACAATTCATGAGTTGCTGGGGTAGTGAAGGGTGAGACAGCTCTTCATGCCGAGTATCTAGAAATTGACTGACGTTTAGCTTTACACCCAATTTAACGGTGTCATGCAGTACACTTGTATAGCTCTGCTTTGTTGCAATAGAACATGTCAAACTATTTTCGTTGTTGTATTTTTTTGTTCAGAGTAATGAAAACTAACGCGATAGAAAATGAAAATCAGTGGTGCTAATTGTTTTATAATGCAGGTCAGTATTTTGACAATTTTCGCGAAATTTAAGACCCGCGAATATAAGTGACAATATGGCACGTGACAAACGTAATAAATGTAATCGTAGGTTTAATTGTCGTCGTACTACTGCAATTTTCTGTAATTGCGATTTAGCTTGCCTAAAAAAAGCTTGGGTAAGGATTCGAATCCGGGGCCTCGCGAGTACCGGTGCTACGCTGTACCAGCGAAGCTAAACCAGCCGTCAACTCTGCATGCAGGGCAACAATATTGGAAAGCTTTTTCTGTAGGACTGTGGGAAAGCTAATCGTTCCAAACATTTATGGTTTAGGGCTTAATTCACCACTTAATAGAACAAGACGACCTAAGATCGTAAGTCGGGCAACAGGTAGACGTGGTGTTATGAGTGTTGACCACTTATGCGGAGTGGTCCAAAAAAGAAATGCTAAGGGTACCAAGGTCCTGGTTTCCAACGTGGCATATTTGTTGTCGTTTCATCGCGAGGCACCTTGTCTTTATCAGCAAATGCTCTTCTGTCACTCTGTCCACATTTTCTGTTCACTGGTAACTCGTTTGATTTCTGGTTTGATTCTAGTGAGACATTCGCTAAATCATTTGATTCTTTTGCTATTTTCAGTTCGCGGAACGACCCGTTTTGAAATATACGCTAATTACACACGCCATCTTTTAGAGTGGGTCTACCGTGTGTGGGTCTGTATGTTTGAGCGTAGAAAAGATGACACCATTTGTTTTCGACATATTCGCCATCGACTTCGACATCGTAGAAAGAAGGTTGCGTCCGTATTACGTGTCTGCGGTATTCCCCATTGCACGTGACTGCGATTTGCGATGAAACTCGAGTGTAAACCTATAGTCGGTTGCCGGACTAATAATCATTGAGAAAGACTCATTTGAAAGAAAACGTATACTGGAGTCTTATTTAAAATAACGCAAAATCACTTATTCACCTGTTTTGCTTTAATTCTTAATAGTTTATCAAATAAATTAAAAGAAAGGTCAGCAATATATGCGCTGATACATGATATCAGCGATTTGAGTAAATGTTGTGGTTCAGTTTTTTCCCTGGTTTAAATTTTGTTTTCCTTGTTTCAAACTCATCATACATTACCATATCAAACTACAAAGGAAAATAAAATTCAATCCAAGGAAAAAAATGAACTGCAACATGTACATGAAATCATGTATTTGCGCTTAAAGTAACTGGCTTGTTGATTGTTAAGTATTTAACAGGAGTGAGCAGACTACATTTCAGGAGTAATCGGGCGAGTGATTTGAAATCACCAGCTCGATTTCCCCCGAATTGTACGACAAGAAAAACGATTATCAGTAGTAATTGATTTTTCCAATGATAAACTGCGCGAAATTACTCTAGGACATGGAAACAAATTATATAAAAGTTAGTTTCCTCCATTTTTGTCTTAAAACTTAACCTGTGCGACCTGCTCACGTAAGAAAGTTTCCTTGATTTTGATTGGCTACCATGTGCTGGAAAGTTAAATTTTATTGGCTAGTAGTTTTTAGTGCTTAATTTACATTGGCTGTTTAACTCTCCGATTTGACCTGTTCGATGACAAGCTTAATATAATCTGACAGGTCAAATCGGACATTTAAGTGCTGCACCAACCAAATTGAGCAGCAAATAAGGACTGTTGAGAACAAATCAGATTCGAGCTTTTGGTATTGAGACAATCAATTACAAAATCATTCATCGAAGTTGAACGTGTTCTCGATTTTCAGCGACTGGATCATATGATGGAGAAGAGAGCGAAGGCATTTGTGAACTATCGACATTACATCGCGATACGCGCCAAGTTCTTCTTTACGATGATGCTTTCTCAAAGAGGATACAATGGAAAGATGGTTTTTGATCATCAAGGCGAAGCGCTTAAGCTTCAGGTTTGTTGTTTGTTTTAGCACTGTTGCTTTTTTTAGTTGTCTCAAAACTCTATTGTAATTCATATACAGTCCACTCCCGGTAACTCGAACCTTTAAAGCAAACAGAAAAAGGTTCAAGTTATCGGGAATTCGAGTTATCGGGAGTTGAGAACAAATTGCTCAAAGTGCGGAGTAAAGCACCAAGCTTTATGAAGATACAATATAAAGTGTACCCTATATCAGTGAAACCTGAACTGGACTGATACGTTTGGTGCAATAAAAGAATGACAAAGATTACTCGGCTGTTTCGAAATAGATTTAATGTTTTGGGCTACAATATATTGTCTGTTTTGACCTGTTGCGATTTGACAGTCGTGGTTCTAATAATTGATGGTAAAATGATATAGAAAAATTGCCTGAAGGTGACGAAAATTGCGTTGGGTTAGTGGGAGACTCGAGTTATTGAAGGTTCAAGTAATCGAAGGTAAAATTACAGAGTAAATGTGGTGGAAATCCAGAGTAAATCGAGTTTGCTTCGAATGAGTGCGAGGATCGAGTTATTTGGAGGCGACTGTAGAATAGAAGTAACTTTATTCTTTTGGTAATAGAAACTTATATGATATTTTAATGTTAATTTTCCACTCAACGGATGTGGTCAAATTTGAGAGGCGAAAGATCATCGCAATTATTTACGCAACTTAAGCGGTTGCAAATATAAGATCTGAAGAAAATTCAGGCTTGAACGGGATTCGGCCCCGGACCTTACGATACCGGTGTAATGCTCTAACAAACTGATCTATCAAACAGGGTTCGTGCTACTCCTGAAACTCCTTAAAAACTCCTTAGATTTGATTTACGTTATAAAGGGCGCTTAAAAACTCCTTAAATTTACAAAATTCAGCAAAAACTCCTTAAGAACTCCTTATTTCTTGTCTTAACAAAGCTCAAACATTAAATTTTAGCAGAAAACATTTCACATGTTAGATGGTTTTTGTACCTTCATTGACATTATAGCGGGGCTCCCGCGCGCGAAGCGCGCGTGGAGCAGAGCCCCATACTCATGGAATATGGTCAACCTCTTTTCTTTTGGTTGTCACGTGACTGACCGAGCGTACGTACGTACGTACGCGTCTACAGATTGTACGGGTAGGGTAGGGGAGACTATCAAAAAGGAAGGGAGGGGTATCTCAGGCTTGTCTTGGCAAATCCACATCTTTTATATTGGACATTTACAATATGGTCAATTGACAGCTGTCAAAACGGGATAGCCACTGACCAGCATCACATGACCATATTGTGGGCTCATGTGTCAACTCATCGAGGTGACGTGATTTATTTGGAAGCTGTTCTGGTAGCCCGCATATTCTTGGCGGGAAATTGCGTTGACGACTGAAAAAGAAATTTTCAGTTCATTGTCTTTTTGAGACACAATATTACTACTCTACACTCTTAAAGTTTTACTAAAGGATAAACGAAACAATTTCTATTGCTATGTCAACAAACAATAGCAGAGAAAATATAATTTGCAGAACACAGGGTTCAGGTGAAGAGCAACGGGAAAGAGAGCAAGAATTAACTGAGGAAGAATGAGCGAAGTAGATCGCCAAAGAAGGCGCGCTCGGGAAAGAGAAAGGAGACGAAATTATAGCGAAGAACGCCGACAAGCAGAAAGAGTCCGGGCTCGAGAAAATAGACAAAATGTTAACGAAGAACGCCGAGAAGCGGAAAGATTCCGTGCTGTGGAAAACAGACAAAATTGTAGCGAAGAAAGCCGAGAAGTGGAAAGACTCCGTGCTATGGACCACAAATTTGCATAAGTTTTGTCTGCATAATATTTGCTCACTGATGCGTGACTCAGCACTCGCACTTTCCACTTTCCCTTAAACTTGACACTTGACTTGGAAAACCGACTTCTAAACAAACCTTCTTCAGAAAAATGATCTTCTGAATGCACTACTTTTGAATGAGAAGCAAACTGATGAAAGATTTCAAATTTTTATGTCCTTTAATCATATAACATCTCCCCTGTCGACGGCTAAGAAATACTCCCGCGGGAATTTTCTCTTGGCGGCAAATTGCAGAATGTAGCGCTTTCACTGGCAGCTTTTCGCGTTGTCGACGTTGTCATTTAGTGTGTCGATTGAGAACTTTGGTTTCAACGCCGTTGTTTTCGTAAAAAATGTTCTTCTAAATTGTAAAATGTCTCAAATGTATGTTAGTCATTCACGTGTTGCGTTGGACCAGGTCTAATTATAGTTCACACTTTTACGGTTATTTATTTTTTATGTTAAGTAACTACAGCTGATTGTAGTGAATAAATGAAGGCAGTAATTTTTTAAACTTACAATGTAATTAAGAAAAGAATAATTAATAATTATTTTTTCATTCTCGTGAAAAATGTTTTTCGGGCTGGTAGATGTTGGTTACAGCTTGCCCGAAGGGCAATCTGTAAAATTAATTTTCTTTGCACCCTGCTTGGAGTAAACATTTATTTTACCGAGGTGTTCGTTTTAACACGAAAATGACAAGAGTTGTGTCCTGCATTTCCCAGTAGCGTGTACAAATCTTTTAAATACATTTACGCAAATAGAATGGTTAATTTCATCAGGAATAGAATACAGTACATTGATAATTTGTGTTTTTTGTAGAATATACTCCATAACTTTGTAGGTAGAAAGACCGTACTTATGGCAGACGAAAGTTTAGACAAAAATCATAGCAAGTTAAACGACCTCGACACTTAACTATAGTTAAAAACGTTTGTGAATTCCTTCGCAATATTTTAGAATGCTTTTAAAGTAAAATGAAAGTACTAACGGGAGCCCCGCTTTTAGGCTTGGCTAAATCTATATATTACACTTTTGGGGGAAGTTCCATGTCGTGTTACGATGTTATGTTCACATTATTCACAATGTTTCTTCTGTTTCATCATTATTATTCCTCGCGAAGCGAGGCCGAAGGCCGAGCGTAGCGAGGTTACTAATCGTGTCGGTTCCGGTTCAGACCACGTGGCTCGCAAGCCCGAGTAAATCGAGCCGAGAGTTTTTATATATGTATATATATATATATATATATATATATATATATATATATATCTATATTTTAAAGGTGTCCGTTCGCAGGCCAGGTTACCTGGCAATAGTAACGCACTTGAGAACTGCTGAATTTCCGCCATTATTCGGTGATGCCTTTTGGAAAGTAATGTAAATTTTGTGGAAATCGATTTCACTCGTCCTGGAAGTACATCCCAGCAAGATGATCGCCGAGATATTCAAGAAATATTAGCACGAGATCGTCGCCGAGTAAGTTCGAATACCGTGAAAATCAACACGGGGAAAGCACGACTCAAAGCCGGGATAGAGAAACGACAGCAGGGAGAATAACAACAGCCAAGACAACAACTGCTCGCTCCAGAAAAAGGCAAACGAAACAGCAGGGAAAAGGACTAGGAATTCAATCAAGTTAGGTTTGAATTTGAATGTGTTATTGATGGAAATACAGGACATGAGTGAACGATTACATAACGAAATATATTGGCGTAGTACATTTAGCAAAACGACTTTGAAGGGACACCGAGTAAGCCGGAACGACTTCAACGATTGGAGATATCTCTGGAAAATAATTCTATTAGTCTAAAAACTGAATCGGAAGACGACCAACAGATTACAAGAGAATGTAAATAGGTATTTTTCATAATAAAACGATAGCGTTTCCAGTTTGAAGTAATTCCCAACACAGAGAGTTGCAGTTGTTATAGCAATCATTTATAACGATGTCATCTGATATCATTGCAACAGTCAAAATATTGTAAATTTTCTTGATCTAGCAGTTCTGTTAAACATTTTCAACAGAATATATACCCTGTGTCACTATAAAGTACTGGTTCTGCAATATTATCAGTGATCAATGCGATCATTTCAAAATAAAGCAAAGGTGATTACTGAATTCTGAGTAGTATTTCTCTTTGCTATATATATATGTATGTATTCTCTGATTGAAAGGTTTCAATAATATTGTGTAGAGACAACAAGTTTCATAGCCTTTTCACAATGGGTCAGTTTTACCTTAGAGTGCAATGACCCCCCCCTCCCCTGATAATATTGCTATCTAGAACCTCTGCCCTTTTTTCACAAATGAAATGTTCATTCAAGCCTTAATTTGAAAAGTTAGACATAACATATTAACTTTGTTACTTTCTGCTGTTTACTTTATTTTTATGATCATCATGTCAAATATCAATATTTCATGAGTAGTATTTCTCTTTGCTATATATATATATATATATATATGTATATATATATATATATAAATTGTAAAAGTTGATTAATCGTAAAACAGTGCTCAATACGTGAACGTAGAGCGAAGTAGTTGTTGCGGGAGAGAAAAAAACACACAAACAAACTACAGGTTTATCCCTACAAGCCTGTTTCGTGGTTGCCCACTCATCAGGGGATATATATATGTATGTATGTATTCTCTGATTGAAAGGTTTCAATAATATTACGTATAGACAACAAGTTTCATAGCCTTTTTACAATGGGTCAGTCAGTTACCTTAGAGTTTCTGCTGTTTACTTCATTTTTATGATGTCAAATATCAATATTTAATAACAACTACAACATACAGTTAACGTTTTACATTGGAAAAACTTTATAAAGAATAAAATAAATTTTGTAATGCCAAAATGTTTATGATCTTTCTCACATATTCATTGCAAGTGTGCTGTATGTAGTAACAAGTGTTTCAAGTTTTTTAAACGCCCTATGCTTTCAATAATGATTTTCCACACAAACTTTATACACAAATGACTGCACTAGATTCTAAGCCTTTAAGAAGAAATGGTATTGTTTGGAGCTGTTTTGATTACTACCACCTCCGATGGAAAGCCTATTAAGAATATTTTTGTATTGCTTGAAGTAGTAGAGTAACAATACCTTTACAAAGGTTAGGACATGCATCCCACCCCATAAAAATATATTATGTTTAACGTAAAAAATATAACAATAGTAATACTAATAATATCAATACCAGTAATAATAATAGTAATAATAATAACAATGATAATAATATAATGATAGTGCTTCTCATTACTATATGTCATTGGTTACAGTTCAATACCTCTGGCTGCCATGACTTTTTCGATGAAATGCCATCCTTATATTAAATCTTTCTTCTACAGTTTTTATAATAGAAATTTGCATATATTCAAAATAATATAATCTTCTCTTGTTGGGTATGGATATTTTGCCTGTTTCTGTAACAGCACACTTAAACTTTCATGTGGTATATACTTTTGACTGATTGTTGTTGATTTCACATTATTTTTTTACAGGAGTACATAGTGCAGCAATCTTTTTCAACATATTTAGATTTCAATAACTCTTTCTTACATGTATTGTTTTTATGATATGACCTAAAAACAGCACAACCACATACTATACAGTCGGCACTCACTATTACCAAACCTTTATTCAAAGTTTTTGTAGAATCCAATTGTTTTACCCCCAATTTTTTTTTATGTAATGACATTGTATCTCACACTTCTCTTGATATGGCATCTCTTTTGAGGGAAGAGGAATTTTTCTATCTACCACTGGGGGTACCATTGCAACTGAAGAGAATACACAAATTGAAACATGCACTATTCATAATGCTCTCAATTGTGGATACCTAGGAATGAAATAATGACTGCAGTAGACAATAAAATATCTAATCAGAAGATTCTTCTTACAATGAATGTCATGCAATTATAACCAAAAAAACATAAACAAAAAATAATTGGAGCATTCAACTCATCCTCGGTGAAAGAACATATAGTGTTTAAAAGGGATGTACAACAAAGAAGACAAAGCAGTAGAGACTAAGAAAATAAAACTAAAAAAAAATAGGTTTTTACACTATGGTAAACACAAGCATTCATATCAACTCTTCAAGATTTCACCTGCAAAAGATTTACAATCATTTTCAATTTGTGTTAAGTGAATATTATTGTGGTACTTCATCGACTCTGTATTCCCTGTCAAGATAATAAATAATTTTACTTCTATTCCCTCTGGTGCAATCTCAGTGGCAGTGAAAGAGCTAAATGAAGGTCAATTTTTAAGCACTGTGTTTACCGGTATCCTGATCATGTAATTTGCACCAGGTGTCACTAATTATGTACCAAACACAGCATAACAAATAAAATAATGGGGACTATGCTGATATAAAAAATAAAATATAAAATAAAATAAAAACAAAAAATTGTGACTTCTTCAAAAACTAGCTTCGCGAGGTTTTTGCGGGAGTCGTATTTCTAGTTAAATTTATATTCAATTATACAACAGTAGCATATTGTGCATGAATAATAAATAGAAACAATGGCAGTTATTTCTTCTTTTTTTCAAAGAAAGAAACAAACAAAATACTCCTTAAAATTTGTATTTTGGTCCTTAAAAACTCCTTAAAAAGTCCTTAAATTCTGTTTACTCACCCCAGCACGAACCCTGATCAAACCAACTGGGAGCTAGTCATTTTTGTGAGTTCGTAATATATCCGAAGATTATGGGGATATAAATCTGAATTTCATACATTTGAACCGTGGAAGATCATCTCTGTTATGTGCGCAACTTAAGCAGTCACGAAGATTGCTTATATGTAAATATATGAATTTTTATTTTATGTATTCACATTTGTATCCGAATATGATCAAGCTCCGTTGAAGTAATCCGGCCTCGCTTCCTAAGGCGTTTGTTTCTGTCTGTTGCAGGTAAATGTGGATATTGGCTCTAAACGGGTGGCGAAGGACACACGATCACTTTCGGGCGGCGAACGATCGTTCTCCACAGTGTCGTTTATAATGGCTCTGTGGGAAGCCATGGAGTCACCGTTTAGATGTTTAGACGAGTTTGATGTCTTTATGGTGAGCCCTCAGGGTTTTCTTATTCGTTCAAGAATACCGGTTTTGTAGAGTCAACGAGGAGACCTGAGCGCCGAAGGCGCGAACGAAAACGCCAAAGGCGCGAACGAAAACGCCAAAGGCGCGAACGAAAACGCCAAGGGCGCCAACGAAAACGCCAAGGGCGCCAACGGAAACGCCAAGGGCGCCAACGAAAACGTCAAAGGCGCCAACGAAAACGTCAAAGGCGCCAACGAAAACGCCAAGGGCGCGAATGTAAACGCGAAGGGCGCGAACGAAAACCCCAAAGGCGCGAACGAAAATGCTAAAGGCGCGAAATTCTAGGGGCTCCAGGGGCATGCTCCCCTTTTGAATTTTATGAATTGGATGCTCCGATATTCCATTTGTTGCTTTCCTTGTACGAGAGTTGGTTAACCGTACAGGTCTTTTAAGACATAAAACATGCGCGCAAGAAATGCCATATTTGAGTTGGAACCTGTAACTATTATCGTCTGCTGTTGCATTTGCAGAAGAAACCCCAACGGATTCCATACGGAAAGAGTATGAAATAATCCATGTAATCATGAAAAATTACAATTTCCTTGATTTTAATTGGTTTAAAAAAACTCCTGTTTTCCACTAATTCACTTGTCAGGTTTTTATCGGACAGTTTGTTATCGGATAGTTCAATAAACCAATCACGCTCAAAGTTGTTGTTTTAAAATCAACCAATCACATTAAAAGTTGTAGTTTAAATCAGTCAATCACAGCCTTGGTTAAATCACCATATAAACAGTGTACAGACTCCTAAATTGGGGCTTTGTTCGAAATGGAGAATGTTTTCCCCTTGAACAGTGACATTATTTTGTTTCATAACTTGCACTTGGCACTTGTACTGGCCCCGAAATAATCCCCAAGTAATTCTGGGAATAAGATTTGAAACCGGGGATTGTGAAATGCGCAAGAAAAGTGTAAATCAGATAGCTTGTACTCACTAGGGCCAAAAAAGTAACGAAACAGTCATGACTTAAAAAATGCTGTGAAAGTCTATCCTTTTTAAATTCAAGAAAAACGTGGATAAAAAGTATAAGTGCTAATCATTCTCATTTACTTATCGACGAAAGAAAAAACCTAAATTGTGTTGGAGTGAATAAAAGTTCGCTGTGCCTTGGCACAGCGGTAAACTTTTAAAAAAGTACAAGAAAAAAAAAGCCGGACTCCTTATAGGCAGTGACATACTCTAAAATAATAACTTGTTTTATATGTAATGGACCTTTCAGTGATGCTAGCAGTAAAGCGATTTGAGTTAATAGAAACGCTATTGTTTGGCACATTTAGTTCGATTTTTTAAGTTCAGCTCACCTTGGCATCATTCTTTACATCTTGATTAGGATTAACAAATTCATCTTCATTTCCCGAGTTAACTCTTGCCGAAAAGCAGAACAGTAAGACAATGTGAAGTGACTGTGAAGTGTTATAAGGTCTGAGCAGAAGGCTGGAGTGAGACACTTTGACGGTGTTGGGATAAAATACAAGTTTGTTTATTCCTGGTAATTTTTTTCCTTACAATTTCACCGACCCTCTGGTTGATGTGACCTTTTTAAACTATTCAGTACAATGGTGATTTACACGTTTAACATTTCTTAATTGGCAAAAATGAAAGTGATATGCCAGTTAATTAAGATGAATAAATGTATGAATGCAATTACCTTGCACATTCTACAATCCTCGGTTCCAGATGTCATTCCTGAAATAACTTGGGCATCATTTCGGGAATTGATTCGGGGACGGGATCATTTCGGGTCCTGTACAGCACAATTGTCGAAGAGAAACTACATATATCCGCGCGCTCATGTATTATTCTCTACTTGTGGCTGTGTCGATAGATGGTTTTTATTCACTTTGCTTTTTATGTGCTTTATGTTAGGACATGGTTAATAGACGAATTAGTATGGATATGATGTTAAAAGTTGCGAGAGAGCAGGAAAACAGACAGTTTATTCTTCTCACACCCCAAGATATGAGGTAAGGCTTCGTCACTCGAGCTGCCTTCACACAAGTTGCCCTCCTGGAAAATGATGATGCCGTCGTCAATGAACAGTTTTGTTCAATTTCGTTTGTTGTGCGCGAGGCAATCGATTGTGTTGTAATCGTTCGTTGTGCGAGCCAGGCAATCAATTAAAAAGTCGGTATTTTGCGAAGCGCCTTGAAAAGCTACAAGAAAAACAACGTGCGTGTGTTAACTCTCAACTAGATACTATTTCCAGCTTACGCTTAATGTCAGGTTCTGGAGGAAACAGTTTTGCTTTCTGAGAGTACTGGTGTTTCCCTAGACGAAGTCGAGTGAAACACGAGAGAAAACAAAACTAACTGATTTCCCAAAGTACCTGACATGTGTGTTTTATTTCCCTAGACTTTCACTTTAACAGCGAAAAAGAGCGAATCAAAACAATGTCGATCCTTTATAGGAAAACGAACCTGACTTTCAATAACGCCAAGTGAATGATTTCAAAAGTATCTGAAAAAAAAGTAGTATCTGAACATATTAGTTCCATAACTTCGAAATTCGTTGCCTTTTAGATTGATACTCCATGATTGTGTTGTTTATTCACAAAAGTAAAAAACTTGCAGTGTTCTTAAACCCTTCTATCACGCCATTTACCACCGTACTTTGATTACGACCTGTTGTATCCTGGCGGGCTTCAATCCGGCATATAATTTATGGTAGGCCACTATATAGTCAGTTTACAGGGGTATACGAGGGTTTACAAGGATATACCTTTGTAAACCCTTGTATACCCCTGTAAACACTATATTTGGTGACTATATAGTGGCCTACCATGAATTATATGCCTACAATCCGCTCGGGATGCATTTGAATTTGGTAACGCGTGACAAAGAATCAACCAGTGGCAGTCCCTGTTTGGTTGAGTGAAAGTTTAGGGGTATACCAATTAAACGGTTTGCGGTTGTTTCGCACGAAACCAATTCGCCCGTACTCGCGTCGTTTCGCCCGACCTTAATGGTCCCTTCGCCTGATGCCCGTGCACTTGATTAGCTTTATTTGCTAAGTAAATGTTTGATTAAACGATACGATAATGTATGTAATGTATGTATTTTCCTTTCATATTTCTTGCGTTTTTTATGTTAGCAACTATTTTTGTCGACTTTTCGCGTCTTTGCAAAGCCCCTCACTTGGAAGAAGCAACTTTTAGAGTTCACCAAAGCAGTTTCCTTCGCTTAAAGCGAAAGCTGTTTGTATCGCGGCCGATGTGCTTATGGACGAATCATGAATATCTTTGTTATTTTTTCCCTGTTAAATTTGACATAATTATCCATATGGATGTTGAACCAAATCCTGGACCAACTTCTTCATATTTAAAATCCACGTGGAAGCGGCCATATCGTGGATGTCGAAGTGGAAGAACGGTCAGAGCGCGCGTGAAGCAACGAAGATTTTTAATATTCAAACCGCCATGACGCCTCGTCGTCAGCAATTTGCATTTTACTCAGGACGCAATGACCACAATCTTGTTCGTACACCGCTGATATCATCTCGGCCATGCTGTAGTCCACCACTACGTTTCGGTGTTTGGAATGTTCGCTCACTGAAAACCAAAGTATCGTTACTATGTGATTTCATGTTATTTCATCGTCTTGACCTTTTATCTGACTGAATCGTGGCTTACCGCGATCGATAACATCACCATCGCTGACTTTACGAATTCACTTAAAGATTAAGCTGTTTATCACTTGCCACGACCCACTTGCAGAGGAGGTGGACTTGTTGTCATTGCACGCAAAGGGCTTCAAGTTAAGCGGAATGAAGGCTGTATTTTTTCTACTTTCGAACACTTTGATTTAAATGTCACCTTTGGTAACAAGGTTGTTCGCCTTGTGATATTATATCGACCTTCGCCGTCCAGGAAAAATGGCTTTACAGTAGAAAGGTTTTTCTCAGAATTCTCTACGTTCTTAGAGGAGTTAACTGTTGCATCCTAACAACTCCTTTCTTGGGGGGATTTCAACTTCCACGTTGATGACAACATGTCAACAACACCTGTCGCGCTCTTTCGCGTTCGTTTCATTCTATTGAAAATATCTTTCACAAGCAGATACTGAGCGCATTGTGCATGCCTTCGTTTTATCGAAATTGGATTATTGTAATAGTTTGCTCTATAGAAATCCCTCTCGTGAAATTGAGAAACTTAAGAGATTGCAGAATATCGCGGCAAGATTGACTGTGTGCATGAAGAAGAGTGACCTCATTACTCCTGTTTTAAAAAAGTTACACTAGCTTCCTGTTTGTGACAGAATAATTTCCAAGTTACTGTTGCTAACCTACAAATCTCTTAATGGCCTTACCCCGGTGTATATTGATGAATTGTTAAGTCATTACTCTCACTGTCGTTCTCTTCGTTCCAGTGATTCTAACTTTCTAGTTATCCCAAAGACTACTGCAGTTACTTACGGAGATAGATCTTTTGCGGCAATTTCTCCGAAGTTATGAAATCAGTTACCGCTTGCCATTAGACAAAGTAACTCTGTTGATAGTATCCTAATTGAAACAGTTTTAATTGGAGGGAAGGTCACGCTGGTCTATGCTTTTGGGTAAACTTTAAGCTTTGTTCCTAGTTGGTCTATCAAACACGGATTATGTGCCACATATTGTAATAGAAACAGTTTTAATTCGTGTAAATTCCACGCTGGTCATTATACGTATGTGGATAAGCTTTAAACTTTGTTTTTGTTTTTGTTAGACTCTTTAGTCCTACTGTTAAGTCCTGCGAGACGACTTTTCATTCGGGCGAAACGACGTAACTTCGAGCGAACTGACAATCGGGAAAAAATACTGGTTACCTAATTAACCTTATACCCTTGTTTGTTTTCACCCCTCCTTTAGTACCATCGCCGGAGGTCCAAATGTTAAAATATTTAGACTCAGGGATCCCGAGAGAGGACTGACGACTTTGAATTTTCAGGCCAGCGCATGAAGCACTCTGGACCTTGTGCAGGATACATGTGTTATTGACAAAGTGCTCGGTCAAGATGGCTGGGTATTGACCGAGATGTAAATACGGGAATTGTCGAGCGGGCAAGATGGGCCTATCTCGCCAGCTTAGGTAGCTAATCAAAACTCATGATTTGCTTTCTCTTGCCCGCGCGCGTAACCAGCCGTGTGACAGATTTTAACAAAATTTAGACAAGTGAGACTGACTCATTCTGTTGAAAAACAAACGGAAAACGATCATGTAAGTCCCCCTACTCATACTATGGCAGAGTGGGATTTTAATAATGATAGTTTCACTTATATGTATAATAATATTTTAGCTTTGAAAATTATACAAGAGATGTCTGCAAGTTATTTTTGGCCCAGAAAAAGGTTTTTATCTACGGAGGACCAAGAGTATATTATTGCTCCAGCTCTTTTCCCCTTTTACAGAAAGGCACGCGCAAGTTTCTCTTCAGAGACAGTAGTTAATGTTGTGTTTCTTTTCCTTAACAAAGCCACGTGTGACCTTAGGGGTTTGAGGAAAAGGTCGCTTTTGTAGTCTCCTTTTTCAGTTGTTATGGCAATGCGGAAAAGAGAAGAATGAGTTCCTACCCCACGCATTGTACCGATAAGGGGCGCTTACCATTCAAGAAGAATTCCGGTTTTAGATTTTTGAATTTTCGTTTGCCGAATTAAACGGTACTTCAGGCGGACAATCCTGCTTCCAGTTGCAAAGCAAAAGCCATAACAAAGCAGAAGTAACCAAATGGAACGCGCCATTTCAGCGCCAGACCGACTGATCATTCGGCGCTACCCTCGAAAGTGCTGCCAAGTATTCTGGTGAGACCCTACTGACAGAGACCATTCCATGACTTCCAAAATCTCGGGATTTTTTGGTCGAATAGTAAGCGCCCAAGGCTTAGTATCTCAACCTTCACATGAAATTTAAGTCTGAACGTCGCCGAGTTTTTTAATTTCCTTATAATCTGGGGAATCGATGAGGCAGACTGAACTACCATTATAATCGTGCCGCAATGATCCAAAATGGGCACACTTCTCGGAAATCATTCTGAAGAAATAAAAAGAAGTTCTGTCTCCCCTTTATAAAATCGTGGTGGTTTGCTTTCTCTGTATTCGCGAGTGAGGCAACCAAGTTCTGACCCACTCTGGAGGCCGTCTTTTTCCATTTTGGACCATTTCGTTTCGAATTTTTTCACGCAGCTGTAGGCATCCGTCAAGAGGCACTTGCGTTAATATTGAAGTCAAAAACAAGGAAGGCACTGTATTGAACTCTGTTTTATTACCCCAAATTTAAAGTGTTTAAAACATGGTATCCTACCTAATCAGCTGCAAGCATCAGTATCACCCTCCCCTCCCCTATTAACAAGGTAAGATCAATGTTGTGTCACGTGGAAAGAAATGTTTTCCAGAGTAGTCCCCAGGCGATTCTTATCAAATTACCCGAACGGATTTTCTTGGTTACTACATTTGGGTCGAGGGGCTAGCTTCTCGGAACCCCATAAACGTCATTCGTAAAAATATCTATATTTCTACTGCAAACTGTTTTCTTAGTCTTGTTTTCTAGCAACACTTAATAGGCGTTAATATTCGGGTTCGCAAACTACTATGGTATTGCACCAGAAAATGTCTTGTTACGGGTCTTTCAAGACGCGTGCAGAAATTGTTGCATTCTGGACGACCTGGGGACTAATTTGAATCTTCCCCTTCTACCTTAACTCTTAACGCCATTTGCGCCGCACATTTTTACGTTTCCCTTGTTTACGAATTTTCTGTGACCTAGCATGGAATTGGCTTAAATCAGGAGGCCATGCCATGTCATGGGCTCCTGCTTAAATTAAGGAATTAAAGGGAGGTAGTCAAAGGCGCAGGAGAGGCTTAACGCCAACACGGTTGGCGCTTGTACGGGTTTCAGTAGCCAGAAGCACCTGGAATAATTGTCACCTCTCCTGGATGGGATGCCAGTCCATCACAGGGCTACCCCCACAGCATTATTCGCTGGTACCCATTTATACACGTGGGAGGAAAGGGACAGTGGAATTACGTTTCTTGTCCAACGAATCAACGGTGTCATCACTGGGGTTTAACTCCGGACCTCTTACCGAGAATTCCGACACGCTAACCACTACACTACCGTGTCTCTACGGTTTATCGCAGTACTGGATATAACTGAGAGAGAAAAACTATTTCAATGAGAGCTCAGTGGATAACATACAAATATAAAAAAGCTGCATTAAAAAAACAGTCTTCACTAATATTAATCTGGCGCTGGTAACCCGAAACGAACAACACCTATACATGGTTACGGCTGACCTGCCCCTACAGTGATGCTCGTTGGAAATTTCCGAAAAAATCCCCTGAGGGTACCCCTGAAGGTTACCAAAATTTTGTTTGATGGGCGTGGCCAGGAGATCCTGTCCTGGCTCAACAAAATTCTTTCAAATCCAAAGTTTTGACGATTTCTAATATGATGAGTGAGAAAACAAAAACCAATTGACTGGTTAATAGTTCCTGTCGTATTTTTACTCCAAATGGTAATGCGATAATTCTGCCTGGATTTTGTACCCTGTGAAGTACGAATCTACAACTTTTGACTTGTGACCCCAAAAGTTGTTAACAGCACCACCCCCCCCTCATATTTTTATGTTCTCTCGTTTTGCACTGTCTACATTCTAACAACAAAAAGCTAATGCTATCATTTACAACAGAACCATAAAACGGAAAGAATTTCCTTATACTGTGAGTGTCGGTGTTTCCAGCATACGAATTACTGTGGGCTCCTGTAGGAAACCAAAACGAAAATTGTCAAAATTAGTGGATAGTTAAAGGATATATTGCGGCACTATGAGAACTTCGATAGGGTGGTAGGTACGTGGTGTAAGCATCGTGTATGGCTATGGAGAGCAATGTATGCCATATATTCACTAACGGGGAACCACTATATGATGCTTACACCACGTACCTACCGATAGGGTCAGTCAGGATCAAAAAGGCAAAAATTCACCAAAATAGATTTATCAAACTATTTGATAATGCAAGGTGTACTGTAGCAAGGTAGGATAGGATTGGATAACTAGACACGGTAAACTTATCAGTCACAACTATGAAAACCTAATTATTCACAAAATTATAATATGATAAGCAAAATTAGAACTACATTACTCTGAAATTGCTCTAAATAATCAATACACAGCAATAATATTAGATGAGAAAATAAAAACTTGCTTTGCATGAGTGCCGTGTATAAACATTCTAAATTTCACATGATGAGAAGAAACGCTCGCAGCCAGCCCGGAATGCTCTCAGGGAGTCGCCCTGCCGCCACTCGATTGGTAAGCTATTCAAAAGAACTGCACTACTATGTTAGGGTGTTTATAAGATGGATTTTAGGTTAATTGAGGGCTTCTCTGTCATTTTTAGCTTATTTGATATTTTAAGACTTGATTTTAGGTTATTTTGTCTGAAAAACTCCTTATCAATAATGAGGGAGTGAGATGAAGTTGATAAGGGAGATGAAATGTTTATAAGATGGATTTTAGGTTAATTGAGGGTTTGTATGTCTGAAAATCTCCTTATCAATAATGAGGGAGTGAGATGAAGTTGATAAGGGAGATGAAAATTATAAGTAGGAAATTTGATTACGCAAGTTCTTAATTGATTTTTCAGAATTAGGGAGGAAAATTGATTTTTTTTTCTTCTAAATTATAAGTTGGATTTTTTCAGAGCACAAAAATTTGATTTAAAGGATTGGAAATCATCATAAGAATAGTTATGGAACAAAATAAAAAGTTTGAAGAAAAGCCAGGAAAAAATGGCGAAACAATAAGAAGTCTAATAATCAAAAGGTTAGTAAAAATTATCAAGAAAAAAGGGAAATTTTTATCGAAAAATGTGGTTATTAAAAATTTACGGAAAAATCCTAGAATTGATAGATTTTTAGAGAAATATCCAGCTCAATTAAAAGTTCCAATTCAAGAAATTGGTTTGCGCCAAAATAAACCTAAAAAAGTAAGGAAACTTGCGCCAACTTTTATAAAACCTCAAAAACCAATTCTTGATTCTTCGGTACCTGAAATCAATGTACCAATTCTCAAACCAATAAACAAAAGGCTTGAGGATCTAATTAATAAAAATATTATAAAACTTAGTAATAGTAAAAAATCTTTACCAAAAAAGAAAGAAAAAGATTTTTCTGAAATTGTTAGAGATGAATTGAAGGAAAAGGCCAAAAAGAAGAAGAATAAAAGAATAATAACTTTGAAAATATTTGCAATAAATCCGTATAATGAAGATCCTGTTTTACTTCAAAATAATCTGAATGATGATATTATTGGAATTTGGAGAAATCTAAATAATGATTTGTCACAAACAATTTATAATGAATTGATACCTCAAATAGAAATTGGAGTAAGAATTGTTTTCAGTTTTTCTGCAAATATTTATCGGGGAAATGGTGAAATAGCTGAGCATGTGCATACATTTAGAAGTGGGGGAACTTTTAATTCTCTTTCAGAAATAAAAAAATATATTGAGAGGTGTGAGGGAGAGAGATTGAGTTTGGAAGGAGAGGCCTGGATGAGGGCATATTTACCTGCAGAAAAGAAGATTAAAAAACCGGGTGTTAATGAGGGCGGGGTTGAGTTCAAAGAAGTTCAAATAAAAATTATTAATACCAGACAACCCTTAGTTGGTTGCGGAAGATTACCAGATGAATTACGAAAGAAAAGATGTATTTATTCTGTAGATAATAAAGATGATAATCTTTGTGTCTGGAGATGTTTGGCTATTTTAATGAATATTATTGATACCAAAAAAATTAAACAAAGTCCTGAAAAGGATATAGAGAAAATATCATTATCTTTGGCTAGAACTTTTTATGGTAATAAAAAATTAAAAAGAAAGGATGTTAGACCAACAAAATTGGTTGATTTTGAGAAAATTTCAAAAACTTTTTCGATAAATATTAGGGTATATGAGCAGAAAGATATATCTAATTTTAATGTTTGGAAATTGGTGTTCGGAAAGAATAATTTTAGAGATAATTTACCAACTTTGAATATAGGTCTTTATAATAATCATGGATTTTTCATAAAGGATTTAGATCTTCTTGCGCAAAATTGGGTATGTCAAGGTTGTAAACAAAAATTTAACAGACATGAACATTTAAAAAGACATTTTACGGATGAAATATGCACAGGAGGAAAGACAAAAATATTTTGCACAGGAGAAAAAATAAAACACATTATGAATGAATCTGACAAAGTTTTTTACGGGGGTAAAATAAATTTTAGTTATAAAGCGTGTAGGTGGATAGAATACCAATCCAAAACTATAGGAAAACATATTCATCATGCGCTTTGTGGTCATGGTGGCGAAAGGTGTTATAGGGATGAGGAGGGGAATGAGATTTTGTTTGACGGATACGAACCCGAGACAAAAACCGTTTTTGAGTTTTATGGTTGTAAATGGCATGGGTGTCCGTGTTCAGAAAACGACAAAATTAAATATAATGAAACTATTGAAAGAGAGAATATGATAAAAAGATTGGGTTATAATGTAGTATCGGTTTGGGAGTGCGAAAATCCTGAATTACTCAATATATGGTTCAAAAAGAAATTTAACCCATATCCCTATTTTATTGATTACGATTTTGAGGGGTTATTACAAAAAGAAGATAAACAGATTACCGATGATTTAATTTTCACCCATACCCATATTCCAGTTAGTGTTGCACTAATCGATAATTTAACAAAAAAACCCTTTTTCCTTTACAATCAAAATCCTGATGAACTCATAAAAGAATTCGTAGAAAAATTGGAGGAAATAAGAAAAATTATTGTCGAAAAGGTTAAAGAAGAATATCCGCTTCCTGATCAAGATTCCTTGCAAAAAAATGTCTTGCAAAAATATGAAGAATGGTGCAATCAAGTACCTGTTTTGGGGTTTAATAGTGGAAAATACGACATCAATTTGATCAAAAGGCATTTTATAAAACACATGACCGAAAGAACAAAGGATATTTTTATTGCAAAGAAACAGAATAGGTATATGTTTTTAACAACACCGAATTTCAAATTCTTGGATATAATGTCCTACCTTGCGCCTGGGGTTTCTTTTGATAAGTGGTGCAAAGCAAACAACTGCGAAGCCCAAAAACTTGTTCTACCTTATGAAAAATTGGATGGTTATGATAAACTTTCCTTAGTTGGGCCCGTGAAACATGAAGATTTTTACTCTTCCTTGAAAAAGAAAAATATTTCCAAAGAAGAATATGAAGAATATTTGCTCGAATTCGAAAAGAGGGGCTGTGTTACAATGTTAGACTGGTTGAAAGAGTATAATTTGAATGATGTTATTCCCTTTCTGGAAGCTCTCGAAAAAACAAGGCGTTTATATTATCCAGACGAAATCGATATATTAAAAGATGCCGTTTCCATCCCGGGTGTTTCAATGAGGGCTGTTCTAAATAAATATCAAAAAATGAAGAAGAAAGGAGATCCTGAATTGTACGCCCCAGGGCAATATTGTGCCCATAGTTGCGGTGAATTTTGTAAAGATAAGTTTTGCAAAAAATGCTACAAAATAAAGAAAGATTGTAAAATATGCGACAAAAATAAGAGTTATAAGTTATTGAAAACGGGGATGGTTGGAGGCCCTAGTATTATATTTACACGATATGCAGAAAAGGAAGAAACAAAGATTCGCCCGCATAAATATAAAAACCCGAAAAAATGTGAGAGAATTGTTGGGTATGACGCAAATGGTTTATATCTATCCTGTTCTGGACAAGAAATGCCATGCGGAAAAGAAAAATGTATTGTGGTTGAAAATCCATCGGATCCTAAATTTATTAATAAGATTTGTGGAGATATTCTTGATGGAAATCTTTTTGGGTTTTGCCAAGTTGATATCCATGTGCCTGATCATCTAAAAGAAAATTTTGAAGAATTTTCTCCTTTATTTATTGTGGATGAAGTTCCTGAATATTTAGTACCAGAAAATATGAAAGAATATCAAACAGCGACAGGAAGAAAACACCTCAAGGATAATAAAAAATTACTTGGTGTTACTAAGGCAAAAAAGATATTTTTATATACCCCTATGATAAAATGGTATCTTAACCATGGGTTGGAGATTACCGCAATTCATAATATTTTAAAGTATAAATCCGGAAGACCTTTTGGATTTTTTCCAAAAGAGGTGGCAGACGCAAGAAGAGATGGAGATATTGAGGTTTTATTGGAAAAAATAAGTAAAGCTTTTGATGAAAACAAGATTGACGATGTGGTGAAAATTACCAATGAATTAAACCAATATCCCGATATATTTAAAGTTATTGAAGAAAATAAAGATATCAAAGTACTAATTGAAAAACTAAAACCAAAGTACAAAGGGTGTAAAGAATTGGCCGACACGAATAAACTTAGGGGAAATTCTTTCTACGGAAAAATGATAGAAGATAAAGAAAAACATAATATCACAAGGTATACTCAGGATGAGGAAGAGGTGGAAAAAGCCCTAAGATCTGCGTTCTTTGAGGATCTTAATGAAATAAATGACACATATGAAATAATAAAACGAAAAAGATTAATAAAAATAGACAGACCCTATCAATGCGGCATCGCGGTTTATCAGCTAGCAAAATTAAGAATGTTGGAATTTTATTACGATTTTCTGGATAAATATCTAGATAGAAAGGATTTTGAGCTGATTCAAATGGATACAGATTCAATGTACATGGCAATCTCTGCGCAAAATTTGGATGATATTATAAAACCCGAAATGAGAGAAGAATACTTTACCGGCGGAAAAGAAAAATTCTTATCAACTTCTATTTATCATGATAAGACTCCGGGGTTGTTCAAAAAAGAGTTTGATGGAATTAGAATGATTGCCCTTTCTTCAAAATGTTATTATGCGGAGGATGAGAAAGGAAAAGTAAAGTATAGCACTAAAGGAGAAAATCGTTCTCAAAATGAAGTAAAATGGGATAGGTTTATGGCGGCTTTGAAAGGGTCAATTGATATGTCACAAAATACAGGGTTTAGAATAAATGATAACAAAGTTGTGACATATTCACAAATTAAAAAAGGATTGAACGCGTATTACGATAAAAGATGGGTTTATGAGGATGGAATTCACACAAAACCATTATTTTAAAACAGAATTAGGGGGTAACTCTGTATCATCCGGAATAACCTGTAATTCTTCACGTACAAAACCTCGCCTTGGGCCGTCTTCCAAAAAATACAAAACCGGTTGATTAGGAGAAATTCTACTTCCGGAAATATAATAAACTTTTATGCTCCAAATGGGATCTGTGGCTCTTCTTCTTTCTCCTCCTTCAAGTTCACCCGGAGCTAATAAATATCTAACCCTAACTTCGGTTGGTAGTCTAACCTCATCAAGCCCCACCGCGCGTTTGTAATTTTTAGTTTCAATATTCACCTCTTTCATTTTTATAGCCTCATTGGGCTCTTTACCGGTTATTCTCTTTTTCTTATTATTCAAAGTTTTTAGAATAGCCGGTAATCTTTTCACCCATACTCTGGATCGATCATCACTGATCATTTCCTGCGCATATTGATGACTAAATAATCTTTCTCCTAATATTTTATTTGCATTTTCCACAAATGCTTGTGCTCTATGATTACCAGCTTCACTTCTTTGCATCTTCACATTATGGTAATTCATGAGTTTACTAACTTCTCCCATAAATTCTTTCCCAGGATCAACCATTAATGTTTTTGGGAATTTCAATCTTCTAGAATATATTTTCTTAAAAGCTTCTGATATCTCTCGACTTTCTTTTGAGGTTAGTGCTTCAGCATCTTTATATCTCGAGGCGATATCAACCACAACTAACGCGTATTTATATGTTTTTCTTCCAACCTTATCGTGCGGTAAAAATAATAAATCAGATTGATGAATCTGATTGGGCTTATCCACAGTCCAGTGTGGTCTTGGAATATACTTTGGAGCAGGAAGATAGATTTGCCATATTGCCTGTTTCTCCAACCATTGTTTTGCCTCATTTTCACTTACTTTAGCCTTCTCAGCCAGTTTTGGAATCGCGGCATATCCTTTCCAATATCCTTCAGTCGAATAATATATTTTTGTCATCATTTAAAAATAAACAAGTATCTTATAAATTAAAATGGTAGCTGAGGAAGAAATAAAATTTACCGAATACCAAATTAATCTCATGAAAAAAATCATTAGAAAAAAAATTCTGTATATGGAAGATGGCGATCAGATTTTTAATATTATGATTTTAATTCCCGAGGCGAGAGAAGGTCTATTAAAACATATTTCCAAGTTAGAAAAGGTTTAAAGGTTAACCAAAGTATCTTATAAATTTACAATGACGTCTGAAAAAATTAACCCAAATAGAATTCCCAAAGAACCATTTGGCTTGAAAGCAGAATCAACTCTAAATCGAATTACTCTAAATCCATCCTCAGCCAGTCCCGGAGAAACATTATATATAAATATTCCAAAACTCGCCGAGAATTTGGTGATTGTGCCCGGAAGTGTATCTCTTCTATTTGATTTAGATGTCGAGGGTCATGCGAATAATACGGTTGTAAATAATTTAGGGCGCAATCTTGTAACCAGACTAAAAGTTCTTTTTGGAGGAGAAACATTGCAAGATACTCAAGGATATGATTTATTTCAAACATATCATGATTTATTCTTAACCGAAGAAGAGCGCGAGGATAGATTAAAACAAGGTATTTCCTCACTAAATATTAGAAAACTTAGAACAAAAGCTGGAGATGCAAAAACACAAGACGTAAAGGAAGGTGCCCTCGCCAATGTTCATGGTTCAAAGTATAGAATACCAATAAATCATCCTATTCTAAACGATCACGGTGTTTTTTATCCGAAAGCATTGGAAAACCATCTTATATTTGAGATTACTCTTGCCCCGATCGCCAATATTCTTATTTATTCTGATACAACCAAAGCGCCATCATATTCAATCAAAAACCTAGAGTTAGAATATTCTTCAATTTCTAGCGAATACTTGGCGCGCGAGGCGAAAGCAACTTACCAAGTCGGGAAAGGATTCTTTTATGAAAATGTTACTTTGCACAAAACTTTTACCTTTTCAATTGGCGGGGATGGTGTTATTAATCAGCATATTAATTTACCGAGAAGATCAATGACGGGAATATTGTTTTTGTTTTTAACACCACAAGCCGCAGGAGCAAGGGATTCTGAAAATTTTTATAATCCGGGAATATCTTCTGTAGAAATTGATGTTGATGGTGTTCCAAATAGAATATACTCTAGAGGAATGATTCCGTCCGATCTTTGGGAATCCGTGAAGAAAAGATTTCGTCGGGATGATGGTTTGCAGATTTCTTTGAAAGAAAAAGAATTTTACGCGGATAAGTTTGCTCTTTGGGTAGATACTAGAACTCATCCAGATAATGGTATTCACGGCGGCGGACTTGCTCTAAATAATACGCATGACGGAGTAAAAATAGAAATTAAGAGGAAACAGAGCGGATCCGGAACAATAACTTGTCATATGTTTGTCGTGGCTGACGCAATGATGGAGATTATGAATTCAAGTTTGAGATCAATTAAGTACTGACCTAAATTTAAAAAAACATTTAGTTATGATACAAAAAATCATGGAAGATTTGAGAGATAAAATACCATTCCATTGTATTATAACTGGACCAACAAATTGCGGAAAAACAAAGTATTTAATTGAACAGCTCCGCGGGACATTCCGGAAAGTTTTTGGATATATTGTTTTAATTTGCCCGACTTATTCTAAAAATAAAACTTATCATAATTTTGCCAATAAGGATGAGCGTTTTTATGTATTATCTCCGGATGCAAGTAACGTAGAGGAGATCAATGAATTACTGAATGATTGTCAAACTTTATTTTCCGGAACTAATACTTTAATAATTTTGGATGATTGCGCCGTATCTTCGGATCTGAAGAAAAGATCGAATAAGTTTATAGATTTAGCATTCTCCGGAAGGCATCATGGATTATCACTTTGGGTTCTAACTCAGCAATTAACTTCAATAGCAAAACCATTCCGGGAAAATGTAGCCTGCGTCGTTACTTTCCATAATCCCTCTCAGAAAGGCATGAAGATGTTTTTCGAAGATTACGGCGGAGATTTGGATTCTGAATTGGGGAAAAAGTTTGTGCAACTCCTGAAAACCGAAAAATATTCTAGGTTATGTTTGAGTTTGCGGTACCCATTTAATTGTTATTTAGAGATACCCGAAGTGATTTAACAAAAAGATGACAAAGCCGGAAGATTATATTGACCAATCGACAGAAAAAACTGACAGTCCAGAGGGAGGATCTGGAAAAAGTGAGGATCTTGAAATCAAACAAGAATCTCTTGCGATTCTAGCTGTTCTCGGGACAACAAAAGAATATTTAGGGATTGAAATGAGTCTGGGAGATGTAAAGAAATTATCCGCAAAAGATGTAGAAAAATATTTTAATCGTTATCAATCGGTAATGGGTAAGAAAATTAACGGAGGATTGGTGGATTCTTCCCTGGAATTAGTTTCCAAACTTATTTCGTATTTAGTTCCGGTAGATGACATAGAATCTCTCTGCGATGATTTGAAGAAAGATAATTTGGTTAATCGTGAATTAACAAACTTTGTAGGTCTATTGGCATTAAAAGGAGGAAGACTGACAGCACTTGCTAGCGGGGTATTCCAGGTTGCTAAACACGTGAAATTCAACAAAAATCAGCAATTTCTAAGAGAAGAACCAGTTAATGATAGCGCAACTGATTATAATACTAAGCAATCTGCTGAAGGTATTGATACAGTGCACTAAGCAGGTCTAAAGGTTTTCTTAATGTTATGTAAAATAATGTCTGAACAAACTGAGCAAATTACTTCCGATCCTTTGCCTGAAAATAAAGATACTAAAAAGAGGGAGAAAGATCCTAAAAAAGTCGCAGCCGGAAAGAAATTAGCAGAATATAATAAAAAAGCAAAAGAAGCATTAGCCAGAGAGATGAAAAACGAAGAGGAGCAAAATGAAAATACATATGGTGAATCTAAATCGTGGCTTCCAGAGTTATCTTTTTCTACTGTTTTATCCATTGCCGGATTGGGGTTTACAGGATTTGATCTTTTTATGAGATATCGGGAAAAAGCCAGAGATGAGTATTCCAACAGGATAGCAGATTTATCCCAAGTTCCTCAATTACCGCAACCGAAAAAGATTACATTTTCTGCAACACCAAAATCTTTGGGAATGGAATAAAGTAATTTAAAAGTTTCATATTGGTACAGTAAAAATTATGTCGACAGAAAACAAACTTGTGAAAACTGTAACTGATTCAGCTGTGCTTATCGGATTAAGTGCGGGGGTAGGCTATGTGGCAAAAAAGATGATGAAAGAATCATTTTTGAGTGATCCGTCCATGAGTATTACGAATTATGCAAAGTGGGTAGCTGTATTATCCGGAAGCATGTATCTTAAAACATATTTAGAGGATCAAAAGATTTTACCAAAATAATGGCATTAGCATCAATAGCAATGATGATTGGGGGAGCTGTATTGAACGCAACGGCCTTTACTGGTGGAAATTATCTTGCAAAATATTTATCTGGGCGTAGTGTGGATACAGAAAAAATACGACACGACAAAGCAATGGAAAAATATCAAAGGGATTACGCAGAATATCAGGAAAAAAGACTAAAAAGGATTGATTGGGAAAATAAGAAAAAAGATGAAAAATATCAAGCATCAAAAAATATTTCGGCAACAAATCAGGCTTTTGCGTTGTACTCTCAAATGAATGAACCAAAATTCTCTGATTATTACAAACCAAACGATGATCAAAAGACAGGAGAAATGGCATATGTTGGCGCAGGAATGATGGGTTTGGGTTACGCGGTCAGTAAAATATTATAAATTATTATTTTGTTATGTAACCAATAATTGGGTTATATAACACAAGTTATTATGATTAATTATCCACCAAATTAAAACTCCATCCGAAGCCTCCGTCTCGCTTTCTGGGAGAGGAGTAAGGGGAAATTGCAGAACAAGCATTTTCATTTTCGCTTTCGCTTTCATTGTCATTAGATGCAATTCTTAAGGACTCTAAATATTCATAATCGTTCATAAAAGCCGAAGCTGATTTACTATCAGAAATAATTACTTCGGGGTTATATTTTTTACGCGGAGCTAATCTTTTAGTTTCTTTTTTCGTTTCAATGAGGGCATCATAAAGTTTTACTTGCAAACTAATACAAGTTCCGCCAATATATATTGATTCAATTTTGATTGAACATTCTGCGTAGCAATGTTTATTGATTAAATCTTTGTAATCTATTGTTTCATTGCAATCCTCGCTTCTAACATCATAAAATTTTGTAAAAATTTCGTCTTTTTTGTATGAAATTAATCTGGGATATAATGTCGGACCCCTATCAGGTACTTTTTGCAAATAAGGTTTGTTTTTTCCATTCTCAATTATTTCCAGTTTCCAATAGAGAGGATTAAAACCCCCTTTTAATTTAGAAAGATCAGATTTTTCCAACTCAAATCTATCAATTTCTTCTTTATTTTCCATAATATGATCAATGCAGCATTCTACTATTTCATTAAATTTTTCTAACCATTTTTCCTCTTCATCGGTGGGTTTATTTCCACTCCATAAGCACAAAGGAAAAGAATAATATTTATAATCTTTAGAAAATGAAACCCCAAATGAATACAAACGATTGGTAGGGATAACTAATTCTCCTTTTGTCCCATCTTCATTCTTTGTGGAAATTTTAATTCGCCTATATTTAACCTTTGGGTTGCTGCCTGAGACTTCACATAAGATTGGTTTGGAAAAGATCATACTTTCTTGCGGGTTATAATTATTAATATCTATTAATTGAGTATTTTCGTTCATCATTTTATTTCTTTTATTTATCCCCTTTTTTCTTTTAAATCAATTTTTCTTTTTATTTTCCGACTCAAGGTAATCTAAAGATTTCTTACTGATGAGTAAAAAAATCATGGCAGAAGGAGGAGAAATACCGGACGATGATCCCATTGGATTGGGGGAAGAAGATCCTGATGATGATGATGATGAATATAGTCAACTACTTGGTAGAAAACCATCAGAAACGCCTGTTCGAATAACATCTACTAGTTCTTTTCAAAACCCCAATTTTGTGGATGATACACAATTAACAAGTGGGGAAATAGCTATGCACCTTATGGAAAGGGAAAAAGATAAAGAAGCTTGGGGAGAAATTTTAAGAAAATTTCCAGATGCTAAACCTATTTTCTTCTCTCAATATAATGATTTTGGTAAAATACAAGTTAAACTCATGCGAGAAAAAGCTGTATGGCATGATTTTTTCGATAAAAATGGTGATATTAATAAAAAACTCCCTGCCGGCATATTGAATGCGCTGGGTAAAAAAGCGGGAGAAGTTGTGCAAACAAAGGATAATCTTTCATCTCAATTGAACGAGAAAAATGAAGAACTTAGGGATTTGCGTAATGCATTGTCTGGTTTAAGACCATTAGTGGAAACAAACCAAATCGAAATAGCTCGATATGAATCAATTGAAAAAGATTTGAGGAGTATTATCGAACGACAACAAACCGAAATGGCTGAAAAAGATAGTTTTTTAGAAGAAGCAGTTAGACAGAAGATTGATGCAAGACAATATGCAGAAACTTTACTTAATGATTTGCGAGAAATCAAAACCGAGAATGAAAAGGGAAAGAAAGATTTGGCTAGCTTGAAAAATATTGAACAAAGTAGAGATAGGTTGGCCAAAAGGGTTGAAACTTACGACGAACTTGCAAGAAAGCAGTTAATATTAAACGAAAATGAAATGGAAGATATCGGGAGAAGAAACGAAGAAATACTAAAAAACATGACATTAAGAGATCGACTAAAGTATTTATTTAAAAAGTATGGATTTACGGTCTTTGCTATTTTAAGTGCGGTGGGGGTCGTCATTGGTGTTATAGTTTCTAATCTTTCAAAGGGTTTATCTGCTTTGGGTAGAGGGGTTGGAAATGGATTAAAAACTTTAGGTAAAAAACTGGGTGAAATATTGCCAGGAATGGTTGGAGCAATAGTTAGCTTTCTTTTCAAAACAGCAGGAGAGGTTATTGGATTTTTAGGAAAGAATGCTTGGTTATTGATAATGGCAGTTGTTCTGTATTTTGTGGAAAGTATAAAGAAGAAGAGAAAGTAACAAATTTCAGCGTAGCTGGGTGGCTTTGCCGATCTAAAGATATCATGCCGTTCAGTAAAATACAATATGGGAGAATACAATGGAATTTATCCTCAATTACCAAATAATAATTTGGGTGGAGATGGCGCAATTAATTTCAGATTACAAAAATCGAGCGAAGTATTGCAAAATCTCGAGAAGGAAATTAAACATTACGAAGAAGTGCGAAAAAAATATAATAGAGCAAGAGGAATATGTACAAAAATTAGCGTTTCTGGCGGTTTTATTTCCGTTATCCTATCCGCAAGCGGGCTTGGAACTTCTCTCACGGGTTTCGGAGCAATAGTCGGAGTTCCTTTGGGTGTGGTTGGTGGTGTTTTTGGAGGATTATCGGTTGGATTTGGAATAGCCTCAAAAAGTCTTTCCTCAAAAGTTAGTAAACACGAACAAACCGTTGCAATTGCGAAATCAAAATTAAACACCATTAACGATTTGGTTTCAAAAGCTCTGAAAGATAATACAATATCCGATCAAGAATTTTCCATAATTTTAGCGGAATTGGAAAAGTTTCAAAAACTGAAACAGGAGGTTCGCCAAAAATTCAGAAAAGATTCGGAAAAAAACTTCGACATGAGTATAATAAGGAAGAAAGTTCGAGAAGATCTGTTAAAAGAACTTACCGGAGGTCATTAAAATTTGTTTACGAGAAAACGGAAGTTGGTTGCAATTGTTTCGCCGGCATTAATTGATTTTACATCTTATTCTTAATCTAAAGATCAGAAAAATTGGAAAACAAAGAATAAGATGTTATTTATCGATTTCAAAAACCGATACCCAAGGGCAAACCTTGAAAAATTTTCATTTGTGAATGACCCATTTGGTGGTTATATTAAATGGGAAGTTAATGGAACAACAATTATGTCAGATGATGATCCTTCTGGAGAAACATGGACTGAAAATCTTTCCGATAATTTGAAAAAGTTGTTATGGGAAGATTTGGGTTTAGAAAATAAAGCTAAGGTAAGTTCATTTCCCAAAAGTTTAACATTTACAAAACAACCATATCCAATACCCGGGGTTAAATTCGACGAATTTGCAAGTGATGCTACAAGAATGTTAATATTCTTAGAAATTTTTGTTTCAGAAAAAGATAGTTTCGTCGCTCCAATGAAAAATATTTTCAAAAAACAAACTGTGGGGATTACCAGCGGAAAAGAAGCTAGAGCTTGGTTGAGTAAACCAAATATTAATCAGTGGCCGCAACAATTAAACATGGCGGTTTGGTGCGCAACATCCGGATGCGGAATAGGATTTGGAGATATTTTAAGTTACCCAAAAATTATTAGAAGTTTTTTCGTGTTTCACATTTACTTTTCCATAAGAAGAATAATAGAAGAATTAAAAGTTCCATTACCCTGGGAACAAACTTTTTCTTTGAAAAATAATCCGTACAACAAAAATGCTTATAATAGATTATGCGCAGAATTTGGGTTAAGTAATGATCAGGATTACAAGGGATGGAACAAAACTTTAGCGGATTTTAGATTCAAAGGAGGCGCAAACCATGGAGCTGGTGATATATTCATTGATTATGGGGGAGGATATGCAGACCCTGATGCAGTTCCGGGAAGTGAAGCCGCGCAAGCAAAGGGCGGTGGATTTCAAAATGTGAGGGTCATAAGAAATTATGATACAGAAGCTAATATTTGGCCGAGCCGCGATCATAAATTTTACGACGATGGAGGAAGAAAAAATATGGGGAATTTAGTATCAATGCTTCGAAATGATTATTTTGCTGATTTTCAATATGCTTGGTTTATACCAGAATCGGGTCATGGATTAACAAAGGCAGGATTGGGGAGAATAAATAGATCGATTGAAGCTTTTGTTTATTGCGTTTTGGGCGCACAAGTTAACACCAGAACTTCAATTGTTAGTAAAGGAGGTGGAGGTTTTGAAACTCAGCAAAACTTTATAGATTTATTTGAAAGTTCGGTGATTGAAAATGATGTGTCCCAATCAATTCAAAGATATCAAACGGCGGTTCAAGAATCAAAATCCCGACTTGATTTAGCGGTAGCTCCAGGAGTTTGGTTAATGCCGAGCAATTTAATAATAAATACAGAAAGCGTTATTGGGTATAATAATGATTTGAAAAGGGTAACAGAAGATATGACTTTTGGGGTAAATAATTCAATAAATGCGCAGACAAAAAATGTCGGAATAAAACATAGTTTGGGAACATCAAAGATTTTATTAAATACCAATCCTCAACCGGAAAAACCCAAACAAAACAAAGTCGTTGAATCAAAAAATGAGGAAGAAGAAGAAGAAACATCTTCTCACCAAAATAATCTCATTATTTTAATGCTTGGAGGAGGATTATTATCCTGGTTTTTATTCCGTTAATGTTTTGATTACGTAATCTAAAGGAGAATATGGTGTAATCAAAACAAAATGCTGAGTGTTACAATGTATGATTCTGAAACTAGAATTTATTTAGATCCTCCTCTGAAAAATCTTCGTGAGATACAGCTCCTGGATTGTAATATAAAAACCAAAAGACTGATTAATTTCAAAGATCAACAGATATTATTCAATGATAATAATCAACCCAAAATAATAATACAACCTGGTACATATTCGTTGCGTAATATTCAATCGATCTTTCTTAATGATAATGATAGGGAAAAGATAACAATCATTGAGACAGACACTGTTGACTATCTTTATTCCAATAAGAACTTCAAAATAAAACTTACGAGAGGATTGGCGTTTGGTTTAGGAGTTCCTGAAGTTATAAATCCTGGTAAATTATACCCCATAAATATTCAGTTTAAGGATCCGCTGAGACTTATGTGCAGTATAGTGGATAATAAATCGTCATATATGAATATCACCAAATATGGAGAACTTGTAAAACTCACACCGTCAAACCTACTTGCAAACATTCCTTCACAAGATTATCCGTCAATTCCGGTCCAAAAATATGAGAACCCCATAAACCACTTTGATTTATCTATCTTAGATAATGATTGGAAAAAACTTGATCTGCGGGGATCGCCAATAACTTTTAGTTTAAGATTTAGATAACTTTTTGTTATGTAACCAATAATTAGGTTATATAACATTAATCTTGTTCACAAAATACTTCCTCTTCCAAAAACCTTTTTTCTTCACAATCAAAACACCAATCAAAATATCTAGATGGATGCCATGTTACAACCATTAGTTCATCAAACAAACTTTTGTAGAATTTATTTTTATGGTCAATAACATGTCGATCTATGTCTATACTAAATTCAAAAAACCTAATTAAATAATTCTCATCAAAATTTTTAGTACTAATATTTTTACTCCTATATCCGCAAACAGCATCTGAAAAATAAAACTCTTCATCATCCTCAGAAAAAGGAAAAATAAAATTACCATGAATTTTTTTCATTCGTATTTTATGAATATATGTATAATTCATATATTGTAAAATATCTTTCACAAATTTATTAGTGTTTTTTATTTCATCAAAGGTATAATTATTACTTGATTCAATATCATTATTAATTCCCCTTTTAATATAAGTAACTCTAACAGTACAACCTGTGACCTCCTTTTTAAAGCAAAACCGATTTTTTGCTATAGTTTTTCCAAAATCATCTTTAATTACTTCCATAAAATCTTTTATTCCTATTTTTTCAATATTAAGATATAAAAGATTCAAAGAATCTATTTCATCATCATCATCATCATATTTATAATAAGAGCTTTTTCTAAAAAATTTATTTTCCATGTTTCTTTTATTCAAATCAAATCTATTTAAATCAATTTTTTATTTATACGACAATCCTTACAAGAAATTTTTTGTTTATTATGCTCACATATTTGTGATCCTCCACATTCTCTGCATTGTTGTTTTTGATTATTATGTTCGCATATTTGAGATCCTAAACATTCCTTGCATCTATATTTGTATTTATTATGAACGCAATTATACCCATTACATTCGCTACAAAATTTTTTTATTTTTTCATGAACACAAATAATTCTAATAGTTCGAAAAACTTTTTCAACTAAATCAGTAATTTCCTCATCTTTGAATTTTGTGATTTCAGTAATTAATTCTTTTTTAGACATTTTTGCTCTTCCTTTAATTTCAAAATCTTTCGCTATTATTCTTAGTTCATAAGTATACAAATCTCTTAACTTATCCATTTATGTATATTAACTATTCTTTTAAATCAATGCTCCACCTTTTTTTCAAATCTTTCAATTCTTGAAAATCAATACACCAATCCAAAACTCTATTTGGATTCCATGCCACTTCCATTAAATCATTATGCAAATCATTGTAAAAATTCTTTTTGTGAAGTGACTTGTGTAAATCCTTAAAAAGTGTTATTACAATTGAATTAATAATAAAATCATTCGGATCGTTTGAATATTCCTCTTCATCATCATCATCTGATTCTATATCTTCATCTTCATTATAAACTCCAATAAGATATTTTTGTTTCTGATAACTATTCCAATAAGTATCGTTCGCATTTTCCACCAATATTTCAGAAAGGTAACTTTCAGATATTTTTAAACCCACTTCAAAATCTATATCTTCATCTTCTACGGAATATTCGAAAATTATTCCATCATTTTTTCCTGAATAAATAATATCAATTACTGGAATGGTATCTTTATCCAAAAAACCATAATTTTTTGATATTACTTTTAATAAATCCTTATTTATTGAATCAATGAAATCTCCTAATTTAAGATCTTTTTCATTGGAATAATCAATCATAATATATCTATTTTGAATATATTCTTCACTAGAAAAATATTCCATGTTTTTTTTATATTCTTATGATGATTTCCAATCCTTTAAATCAAATTTTTGTGGTCTGAAAAAAAAATCCAACTTATAATTTAGAAGAAAAAAAAATCAATTTTCCTCCCTAATTCTGAAAAATCAATTAAGAACTTGCGTAATCAAATTTCCTACTTATAATTTTCATCTCCCTTATCAACTTCATCTCACTCCCTCATTATTGATAAGGAGATTTTCAGACATACAAACCCTCAATTAACCTAAAATCCATCTTATAAACATTTCATCTCCCTTATCAACTTCATCTCACTCCCTCATTATTGATAAGGAGTTTTTCAGACAAAATAACCTAAAATCAAGTCTTAAAATATCAAATAAGCTAAAATGACAGAGAAGCCCTCAATTAACCTAAAATCCATCTTATAAACACCCTAACATAGTAGTACTGCTCCAGTGCAACTAAAGCTATTTTTCATATAATTTGCGTGTGGCTGTGAGATAGCTAGTTTGCATGCGTTCTGTGTCCCTTAAGGAGTAATTGGAGACGCTACTTCGGTCAACAAATTTGAAACTAAGGTAATCGGGAGTAAGACCATTAAGCGACTTATTAACAATCACAGCCTTATGGATTGTTCGTTGAGAATTAAGTTTTATCCATCCAAGTTTTTATCAGCGTTGGCGTCATAGTTCAAATAGGTAAGTATACATGCGGCGTACTTTTGCTTTGGTGGTCAAAATTCCGGGATCTCTTCTTTGAAGAGAAATACTGGCTTTCTATAATTTGGAATATAAAGACAATAGAATCAATGGAAAACCTTTCTTTTAGAAAACTTACTGCAATTACGGAATCTGCACTGTCAATGATTTGTTATTAAATCTAAATAACATTAATGCCTTTGACATAATTAAGAAAAAAAAACCAAAAGGCCAATTTTCTTACATGGACTGGGCTTAGACAATCTATACCGTCCAACTTAAAAACAGCTGAGCATAGGCTCGATAGGCGCTTTCCCTGTTTTAAGTGTAACAATGCTATTTTTGATATTTCAAAAAAAAAATCAAAAGACTTCTATTCTTTATTAGTATAAATCTACTAGCGTTCTATCACAAATGCCGCGCTCTGATTGGCTACGCTACCCACTATCTATTTAAACAATAGAGTGTTTCTGTCGAGGAACTATCGGCTGATAGTTGCCCCACGGAAATTTGATGTTCTTAAAAACAAATATTTGCCCGAGAAGCGAAGCTTCGAGGGCAAATATGCTAATTTTAAGAACATCAAATTTCCAAGGGGCAAGTATCGGAACGATAGTTCCGAGACATAAACACTCTATTGTCTTTATTGTTCACCACTAAATTTTTCTTCCGCGCGCCAGTTGAAAAACAGTCAAAACCCACTAAATGTAGATCAATGAAATATTCATCCATATGTACAGCCTGAAATTTCAATAATTCGCAACGTACATTGCCTAAAAAATACGGTATAACTGTTAGAAAATTCACATTTTCACGGACGGGCACTATCCATCCGGGTATTTTCCTCGGAAGGGCACTATGCGCTGATAGTGTGTCTCCGCGGACGAACACTATCGCGTCACGTGATCAATTTAAACCAATAAGAATCGGAGAAAATTTAGTGTCGTTTCAATTCCTTCCGCACATTCTGCACAGTTGCTCTTATGACAGCATCCATAATGCTGCCAACAACACAACATGTACAACACAATCGAGGGAGATCTGGTAACTACTCAAAAATTAAAACTGCGAAGTGAAAATTAAAACTGCGGAGTAAAAACTAAAACTGCGAAGTGAAAATTAAAACTGCGGACTGAAAACTAAAACTGCGGAGTGAAATTAAAACTGCTGAGTGAAAACTAAAACTGCGGAGTACAAAATAAAACTGCGGAGTGAAAACTAAAACTGCGTAGTGAAAACTGGACTGTCAAAAAATAAAACTGGACTGTCAAAAAAAAAAACTGGACTTTGACTACCTCCTGGGACATCGTATTCGTAGAAGTAACTTGAGTTATAGGTGCACCGTCAATCATAAGCGACGGAGAGTCGATGAAACGTGCTTAGCCTTTGCCTCGATCCAATCAACTCAGTTTTAACTCAACATCTTTTGCTGCCCCGATACGAGGCCTTGAGGGATGAAAAAGATAAAAGAGAAGAGAACACGTCGACTGTTAGCCCTTCGTAACTCGGAAATTCTTTCCGTTTTTGACGAAGGGGTAAAGCTCAAAACGTCGGCTTCGTTTTTATTTCACACCGTTATGCTTCACTGTAATTTCCGTGCAGGAATTTCAGTACCTATTTGATGATTATTTTTGTCAACCTAGTCAACACTATTTGAATTAAAAACGCATTTTAAAGAAAGATTTATCTTTCAGCACTGTCGCAGGCAAACTCGGAAAATAGTAAATCCGAGTTCTCCCGATAGGAATCGAACCTACGACCATTCCATTACTAGTTCAAGTGCTCCACCACTGAGCTATAGAAGACTCGTAAATTCATGGGACAAACATCCTGCGTACTACTAAAATCTGGATGTCAAAGTGAAAGGGTTATGAAATAGTGAGTCAATATTTACCCATCTGTAAAAAAAATGCACTTTATGGAGGTAATCCATTTTACTCAACTTACCTATACAGTACAGCGGTATCTACCATCAATTGTCGCATTAGTGGTGTTCGTCAGTTACCGAACGTTCCATCAAGAAGTCCAACTCTGACAGCATTTTGTTGTAGTCTCTTATCTCCCTAACGGCACCATAATGAGGGACTGCGGATTCTAGGGATAAATTGAATTAAAACTGTTTTTTTGACCGTGTCAGAATCATTCACTACAAGAGAACATACTTGTGCCCAAAGGAGGTTGACCGCTTAATGGAGGTTAGTCGGGATCTGGCATGACTATACAGTGTGATGAGATGCATTGTTCATAAACAATAAAAAATCTTCCCCTCGTGTCACTGTGGGGATGGTTGTTCGAAGCAGGATTAAGGTAACCCAGGGTTAGAGCGAAATTTAAATGCAGATATGAGAACTTAAAAAGCACGTACAGTATAATTCTTTTTGAAGAAAATTTTATGATTGTATGCTGTGAATAAAATAGAGAAAGTTATCGGAGAAAACGCTTTTAAAAAAAGAGGAAAAGAAACCCATGTTAAAATTAAACCCTGGGTTAGCGCTAATCGGCTTTCGAAGAACCGGCCCCAGATCGTTTATCTAGACTAGAAAAAACTTTGCTCATAACCCTAGAAGTCATACATGCTTGCTTGTTTCCGCAATAGAAAATGTTATAAGAACGAAGCCCAGCTAATTAAGTGCATCAAACTCTTAGTGGCCGCTAATGGCTTACTAGAAGTGAAAACTGAAAAATTAGAAACTCTAATCAGGAGGATCATAAGATGACCAAGGCCTCTTGATTTATAACCCTTTCAGTCCCAGAAGTGATGAACATGGAATTTTTCCATACAAGAACAGTGCAATGTATGGCTAACTGTTAATGAGAATCACAAAAATGATCAACTCAGACACCATAATCGATCTGAAACCAAATTCTCCAAACTAACTTGTTCATATTTAGTTTCATTGCAGTTCATGATATCTGGATAGATCTTTCAACTTCACTTAAAATTACAAGTGTATTCTCTTATCTTCCAAACGTAACGTAATCTGTTGTCAAAACAAGAAAACAAATAGGTCTCTTTCATCTTCAATTTCATGGTCTTAATTAGTTCTTCTGTTTTCATCGGATCACCTGCTATTTTTGGAACCTAAAATGCCAGGGATAGCTAACTAGAAAACCAACTCTCACTTCCAACTTTCTTTCAACCTTATTTTAGCGTTCTACTTTTCTTTTTGTTTTTCTTCCTATTGTTTGTAACGTTTGTCATCGTATTTTGCTTCTAGAACTAATAAAAGATTATTATTATTATTATTATTATTATTATTATTATTATTATTATTATTGCTATTATTAGTGCTATTAGTGATACCATTAGTTCTGATACCAACAATTACGGGCCATACATGCACAACGAGTGAACAAGAGCTACTGGCACTACCAGTGAGGATGGGGGGACTGGGACTAGAAAACCCAGTTGAGCGTGCTGGATTCGAATACGCAATGTCACTTCAGGTAACCGCTCCTCTTGTCACGCAAATCGTATCCCAAGCGCATGAACCTCCAGATGATGCTCTGATAAGATCTTTGCAGTTAACCAGGCGTAGAGAGAGAGAGAGATGTGAGACTGGACGAAAAATTAGAAGACCTGAGGAATTCCCTACCAGAGAAGACCAAGAGAGCGGTCAATCTCGCAGCAGAGAAAGGTGCTTCAAGTTGGCTAACTGTCATTCCGGTAAAGGAAATGGACTTAAATCTCAACAAGAGGGAATTCAAAGATGCAGTCCATCTAAGGTATGACTGGCAGATAAATGACGTACCAAATGTATGTATCTGTGGAGAGCCCTTTAATGTCGATCATGCTATGATTTGTAAACGGGGAGGCTTCATTATACAACGTCATAACGAGCTGCGGGATCTTGAGGCGCAGATGCTTGATTTGGTCTGTCATGATGTTGAAGTTGAACCAGTTTTGCAGGAGATTACCGGTGAGTCGTTAGCCAGAGGGGCTAATACAGCCCCCGATGCCCGGCTGGACATTCATGCACGGGGTTTTTGGTCTAGACAGGATTCCACATTCTTTGACGTACGGGTTTGCCACCCAAATGCGGAATCGTACAAGGACCTCACCCCTCAGCAAATATATCGCCAGCATGAAAATGAGAAGAAACGTATGTACGCAAGCCGAGTTATGGAGGTGGAACAAGCCACGTTCACGCCGCTGGTGTTCGCCACTACTGGTGGCATGGCACCTGAATGTCAAGTCTATCATAAGCGTTTAGCGGAACTCCTGTCAGTCAAGAAAGGCGAGGATTATTCGACTACGATGTCTTGGATTAGAACCAAAATCTCATTTGCCATTCTGAGAACATCCCTCTTATGTTTAAGGGGATCGCGTTCATTGAGGAGAGTAAATCTGAACCTAAACGAGATGGATTTTGACATTGAAAGAGGACTTTTAGGACGATAAATTTTGATTTTAGTGTTTTTTTTTAAATCATTATTAAATTGATAGAAATTGTAAATAGCGTTTTGAATTATTAGTTTTTTTTATTTTAGTGCTAGATACAGTTGACCCTCAAATAAAGGTTGTTATTACATAAATTATTATTATTATATAATATTAATACTATTTTTCTTTCAGAATGTGTGTATATAGGATTTTTGGAAAATGAATAAAGTTCTTTTTATTAATTATTATTATTATTATTATTATTATTATTATTTAAGTGTCCTTCGCCATTTTAAGATCGGCTCTCCTGTGCTTGAGAGGTGGGCGCGCACCAAGACGTGTTCGCACAATGGACCTTGTTGACGGAGACCTCGATATTGATAAACAACATGCCGGAATCAAATAATAATATTAGTGTAAATAGAGGGGTTTATTTTAGATAGTTTTAGATAGTTTTTAGCTTGTTTTTTATAGTCTTTCTTATTAGGGACGGACCATTAGAAAAGTGATGGGTGGGGGGTGGGGAATTTTCAGCTTGCACGAATTTTTTCGCTCACTGCTTGTGTAGGAATTTCTTTTTCAGGTGAACCCCTCTGCACGAATTTTTTTTTACTACGTGTGAAAAAGTTACAATTGGACCTTCCTTCTGCATGAATTTTTTTTTTACCTTCTTCTTTGCATGAATTTGGCATTTTCCCTTGCATGAATTTTTTTTTGTTTTTTTCCACACCCCCCCCCCCCTATCACTTTTCTAATGGTCCGTCCCTTAGATTTGGAATTTATTGAGAATTTTAACCAAACAAAAAATTACATTGTCGTTTTCCATGATTATATTTCATATAACTATCTAATTATAAGTTTTATGGTTTTTAAAGAAAATAAAGATTATATTATTATTATTATTATTATTATTATTATTATTATTATTATTATTATTATTATTATTATTATTATTATTATTATTATTATTATGAAGTTTGCTGATATATTCTTGGGGATCAAAACACCATTGCGACTTACCACGTCAAATGTCATGGGCGCTTTGGGTGATCTTATTTAGGTATCAAAAAACATTTAACACGTGAAATTTACCTCGAGAAAATGTCGGTCACATTCACTAAATGCAGTTTCCAGCGGTAACGGGGCCCCGTTAAACCACAGCTAAATTTGTCATTTTGGGTGTGGGCCATTTTAAGTAAAAATCCCGCTAACTTACCGGGCCGGCCCGGGGCACGTTTCTCGGAAGGCGGGGTAACTTACCGGGCACGGAAAGCCATTTTATGATCGCAATATAATGGTAAAAACGATTTTGTCGTTTTTCGAAGTCAGGCAATACAATTCATGGCTTAAGTGCACGTCAGACTGGTTTGTATATGCAGAGAACTACAAAAACATTCGATAGACTCCGACCTAAAAATGGAGCTTCGGGCCTGTAAACATTTTCTTTTTGGCGGAACCATCAGTAAACAGACTCCAGAATTTACAATACCGCCTTTTTGCACAAATTTAACATGTAGAATTTTACTTACCGCAAGATAGTTTGTTGATACGCTCCAATTCATTCCTTAAAGCTCCGACGTTGGCTGCTTGTATCACCCGATTAGAGCTACCAGTAATTTTTTCTAGTTCCGTTGCCTTTATTCCTTTTCCGATTCCAATCGCAATAACTTGGATGTCACTGGCCTGTGGATGAAAAGGGCGGAAATGGATAAATAGAGGATATTACATGGCCGCGCGGAGATACGAAATTTCTCTTCGAGTGTTGAAAAATATTTCACGAGTGAGCGCAGCGAACGAGTGAGATATTTTTTCAACATGAGAAGAGAAATTTCGTATCTCCAAGCGGCCATGTAATGTTCTGTTTATTTTATAGCTACTGATGAAATTTCCACATAAAACAACTTCGACAAATCTTCCTGGATGCTCTACAAGCTCGGAAAAAATATCGACGTTAAATTTTGGCTGCTCATCGAGAAAGTCACCCGTAACCGTACCGTCTTCGCACCTCGAAGACATTTTTTTAATGAAATTTCAAACGAACCGGCCACGTGCCTGAGCGGGAAGCTCTCTTGTAATTGGCTTATCATGTTGGTAACCATGACGACACCAATATCCTCACACGTGAAAGATAAAAATAATATCTTCACTGCGCGCGATGAAGATATGATTTTTTCGTCACTGGAAAAATCCTGGTATTTCATCAGTATCTATATATTAAATACTCTTTATTATTACAAGACCGTAAGCAGTTCGAGCGCCAATAACCGATATCAGTCGATTAGGTTTCTTAACTTGTTTTCCCTCAAGGGCCAGGGCCTTTAAATGAAAACGTCTTTTAAAATTGCTAGTTTACGTTTTGCAGAGTTTCTTGTGATAATTCCAGTTTGTTCAACTTCTACAAATTATCAGAACTATCCAGGAACTGAATTGGAAAGAAAGGTGTTCAAACTAAGAGAGAAAATCAAAATTTTCATGTGCTCGCGTTTTCCTTAAAACTTGAGATTTGGTCATTTGACGTTGTAAATTGGCAGAGAACGGCATAGAAATGTCCAAAGTTCAAAACGCACGTGCAGAGCCATTGTTTTGTTCATTAAAGTCTATTGTGTGGTGGCGTTCTCGCTGACGTTGCCGTCGTAGATCTTAAAGTCCGTATTACCAGGTCCAATATGGGTAAAATATTGACCCTCGCGGGAGCACAAATAAAGAAAATGGATTGGCTTATTTTAGTTATTGACCCTCGGACTGCTCTAGTCGTGTAATAAGGCTGCGTATTGGTCGAGTTCTTTTAAGCATTTTTATTGACCGAGACATAGTCGAGGTCAATAGAAACGCAAAAAGAATCTAACGAAGCAAATATCCAGCCATTTGAACCTAACAAGCTTGGTCAATAAAAGATTAATGATATAGCCATTTTACTTTCTTTTGTTACGCTGGACAACGCTGGAAATCCCGAGCGGCAAGATAGGCCACGGGTAGCCAATCAGAACTCAGGAGCAGCTTCATTGTTTTGACCATTAATGCCACTGTTTAGTCCCATCCTAGTCGACGTCGAAGTCGTTTTAAAGCGCTCAAACTTCCTATTCTCCAAATACGGCCCTAGCGCTTGGTCAATAAGATAGATATATTTTTTCACAAACCTCAAATGCTGGCATGATCTCAGAGTATGGTTTTGACTTTCTGTATGTTTTTCCATCTGTTAAAATGATCGCAACATTCGGACAGCTTGGACGATCCCCATACTTCTCCTTAAATACCTTGCTGACTACCAGTTCCAGGGCTCTATCGGTCCGTGTTGGGGCGCCCAGTGTATCACTTTTCATTTCAGCAATCAAATTATGCAAACCCGTGGCGCTGTAGTATTGTGGGTTATCAAGACTTGCTATGACTTTAGCGTATCTTGCGAACGTCACAATTGCGATATGCGTTTTGTTCTTTCCAATGTCAAACATTGAAATGAGCTCGTCAACAGAGTCAAGCATGGATACATAGTTCTTGATGCCAAGGCTTGTTGTCTTGTCAATGACAAGGGCAATATCCAGGGGTAAATCCTCGCAAACTGGGGCTAAAACACAAGAAGCCAGGTCAGTAGCTTTGTCAACACCAAGGTGAACCTCTCCTAGGGAAAGAAGGGAGTTAAATATTCCATTTTGCATTTTCTCCCTTGTTCCCTATTAATAAAGCCACTCGTTCCCTATTTTTTCGTTTCCATATTCCCAGCCATTTAATCAGAGGCCCCCAACTTCCATAAATACAAATCTAAAATATCCCCTTTTCCCTGCTTCTGTTCCCTTGTTCCCTAAAACCCCTGGGAGGGGCTCCAAGTGCGAGAAAGCGTCCCCTTTTCCCGACGAACCCGTAAAACCAGTTTCCAGAAAAATTCACGTATTACAGTGGGGTTTTCATTAAGTGGCCACTCTCGAGGTCAACGCAAGTGGTCGCTTATCGCAGCATGAACTGTTTTACAATTATTTCTGAGAGACTTTACTGGCCACTTAATAAAAGATGGCCTATTAACGGCTGTTTTTTTTACCATATTTTTAAAGGTCTTAGTTATGTCTAAGTGTCCAATAAAGTTTAAAAAAGTAGGGATTGACCCTTCTGAGGGTCAATGAGGCTTCTCATGAAAGAAGGGCCTGGTGACGAGCCAGACAACGGTTGCCAAGGAGACAAGCTTGACCCAAGAATAGCACTTCTTTTAAAGCATCAAAGATACTTGCCGCATTCGTGAGTATTGCAATGCTCCATTTCCTCTTCAGCTCTCACGTCCGGCTTCCCATAGCCGTACCCTGAAGACCAAATAATACATGTTCTGGAGCGCCCGCGAACACCACCACCACACGATGAAGTACACGTAGACCATGCGCACCACTCATCACACTCCTCAGTTTCGCCTGCAGATTAGATGTTCATGAGAAAAGCAAGTGTAAATACAATTCTCGAAAATTGTAAGGAAATGTTCTCTGTGATGATCCTTCATTTAGACACTGAAGTGAATGTTTTATATTACATCGCATAATCCCAGGAAACCGCCCGGAATTACAGGGGGAGGCCACCTCAAGTCGCAATAACATTTACAACTGAATAGGTGCTGCCTGTGGACGGCCTGGCTAATTCAGCATCGATCTCGTGGAAAGAGTTTGATCCAGCATAAGATAACAAAAAGTGAGATCTGAATATCACAACAACTGATTGATTCATAAGCGATTTGTTTACGTGTTTCTGATTAGGATGCCTATCATAAATAAGTACAATTGTTGTGGACTTTCAAACTGTTCTAGAACGACGAAGTGCAACAGAGGTAGATATCCTGTGTAAGATTTAAGAAGTGTATAGAATTCTTTGGTCTTTAACTTAAGGGATGAGACAGCGAGCAGAGGTTGTATGTAGTTAGTTCGTTGTTGTTGGCACTGGCCATCAACTTGTTCTAGATCTTTAGCTTTAGCAAGATATTCTAGAGGCACTGCAGCTAATCTAACCTTGAGTTTAAGTCAATGCTGATTTCATGTATTAGTACTAAATCGGAATGGTAAGAATTTATCCTTTGGCAATAGATAAAAAGTTTTCTTTCGTGTCCTAAACAAAGAATGAAAGAGGTTAAGTCACAGATGAGTGTATCCCAGACGGCACACCGTATAAAACCTACGTGTGCAATTTCCTTTTCAAAATTGCTGACCGCGTAGACAAGAAGCGAAGCACTGGTTACTACTATATTTTGAAAAATCTCAGCACCTCATGTTTCTTTCAAAATCGGCGCAAAGGGATTAAGGGCCTTTTTCCACATTGCATGGAAAGAGTAAAAAAATCACACAAAAACGAAGAAGGGAAAATTAAATATTAGTTTTTGTTGACTGAAGCCTCTAGCTAGTCGTAACTGAGTAGTTTACTGAAGACTTATTTTGTCAGCATGTATTAAGCTGTTTCTGTAACTTTATTCTGACTGATATAGGTTGAATACTTTGAAAGGAGGAGAGAATATAGAGACTGGACTCTACAAAATAAATCTTCCAAAGTGTGTATCTCCCATTTTTCCATTGTTTTCAAATTCTGCGTGTTCATACTAAATTATGGCAAACATGGAGGAGTTGCCGCGGACGGAACTGCGAGGACACGAAAATGGCCATCAAATTTGGACAAATTCGACATAAGCAATAGCACTGTAACTCGGCAGCAATAGTTCCTCTTCGCCTATTGAAAACTGTTGTACTGGTTTTAGTGGTAAAAGGCACTCTGACTTAATGTCAAGAGGCGTAATTTGTGAGTTGAACTTATATTGTTTTTGATACGAAGATGGGGGGAAAGCGGCTTCACGACTAGCACATGAGCTCTGGAGGAAATGTTTCAGTGAAGGTAGGCATTGAATTCAAAGTTACTAAGATCATACTATGAAATTTTTTTCAAGTTTGGAAGTATCTTATTTTCACGTTTCCTTTAATGAGAATTTATCTCGAACTTAGCAATTCTTGAGCTGTGGAAAGTTGTGCTTTTCTAATCAACTCATGATGATATGAAATGGGGGCTTCTGGCACATTTATATTTTGATTTCATTTTAATTGAAATTTAGTGCAGTGCTGGCACATTCTTGGTTGACCGGATACAAAGCCTATATTAAATTTGATGAATCCTGTCACATTTTTATTAAGATATAATCAAAGATTTAACAAAGTACATGTCGGATGATCGGGCGGGTGGGGGGGAAACTCTGTGAAATTGTTTGTTTTTGATAATATCAATAAAGAGTGTAGGCAGATTGTTACTAAGCCGATACAAAGCTGATACAAAGCCGATACAAAGCTGTTATTGTCGAGTACAAAGCCGATACAAAGCTGATACAAAGCCGATACAAAGCTGTTATTGTCGAGTACAAAGCCGATACAAAGCCGATACAAAGCCGATACAAAGCCGATACAAAGCCGATACAAAGCCGATACAAAGTCGATACAAAGACTATGTGAAATCTTAGCGGCAGGCGCCCAGCACATTTTCCATAAAATTTTGATAAAGGACCTGGCACATTGAAATAAAATTGAAATAAATGTTAATTTAAAAAGAAGATTTAATATACAAAATGGAACAACAATTACGAAGATTAGTTAATAAATATAAGTGTATACATGGGAAAATAAAGTACCAATGTAAGGAATGTGGAGGAACACAAATATGTGAACATGGTAAGCAAAAGGCACATTGTAAGGAATGTGGAGGTTCTGAAATATGTATACACAATAAACATAAATCAGTTTGTAAAGAGTGTGGAGGGGCACGAATATGTAAACATGGTAAGCAAAAACAACAATGCAAAGAGTGTGGAGGAACACAAATATGTGAACATGGTAAATATAAATCTTATTGTAAGGAATGTGGGGGAGCACAAATATGTATACACAATAAACATAAATCAGTTTGTAAAGAGTGTGGAGGGGCACGAATATGTAAACATGGTAAGCAAAAACAACAATGCAAAGAGTGTGGAGGAACACAAATATGTGAACATAATAAACAAAAGTATCATTGTAAAGAGTGTTGAAAATTATGTTATGTAACCCTTATTTTGGTTTCATAATAATTAAAAAATGAATTATAATTTAAAAATATAAAAATAAAATAAAACAATGAAAAAATTAAATATTAAATATTTAAACAATAAGAAGCTTAATATTTGTGATTTTATAGAAGAAATAAAAGAAAACTTATTAAAAAATTTAACAAAAAATAGGGAATATATAATTTATTATAATCAAAAAATTACTTTTTATTATCCAATACATTTTGATGTAGAATATTATAATAAAAATTATGATTTTGAACATTATATTTATTTTGGTGAAGAAACAAATTTTGGAGTTAGTGGTATTAACACTAATAAATTTGCGAAAAAAATTTTAAAAATAGCTAATTATGATTTTATTGAAAATGAATATGAATATGAATATGATCCATGTTATGGTATGATTATTGCAAACGGAATGGAAATTGATCATTTTTATGAAAATGATGTTTATCTTGCTTATCATGATGATGAATGTAAAATTGATGTATTTGATAAAAATTTTATAATAAAAAAATTATATGTAAGTGTTGATTTAAGTGAATATAAGATTGAGCATAAAGAATTATTTTACAAACCATTACATGATGAATTAATGGAAGTAGCATGGCATCCATCTAGATATTTAGATTGGTGTATCGATTTTGAGGAATTAAGAGATTTGAAAGAACGTTGGGGTGAAGAAGATTAATATTATCTAATTATGTTATATAACCCAATTAATGGTTACATAACAAAAATTTATCTAAATCTTAAACTAAAAGTTATGGGAGAACCCTTAAGATCAAGTTTTTTCCATTCATTGTCTAAGATAGTTAAATCGAAGTGGTTTATGAGACTCTCATATTTTTGAATCGGAATTGTCGGATAATCCTTTGAGGGTATGTTTGCAAGTAGGTTTGATGGTGTGAGTTTCACAAGTTCTCCATATTTGGTTTTATTCATATATGAAGACTTATTATCCACTATACTACACATAAGTCTCAACGGTTCCCTAATCTGTATATTTATGGGGTATAATTTACCAGGATTTATAACTTCAGGCAAACCTAAACCAACTTGTAACCCTCTCGTAAGTTTAATGATTAAGTTCTTATTGGAATATAGATAGTCAACAGTATCAGTCTCAATTATTGTTATCTTTTCCCTATCAGTATCATTAAGAAAGATTGATTGAATATCACGCAACGAATATGTACCAGGTTGTATTATCATTAGAGGTCGATTCTTATCATTGAATAATATCTCTTGATACTTAAAATTAATCAATCTTTTTGTTTTTATATTACAATCAAGGAGTTGTATTTCCCGAAGATTTTTCAGCGGAGGATCTAAATAAATCCTTGTTTCAGGCCCATACATGGTAATACTCAACATTTTGTTTTGATTACATCATATTCATCTTTAAATTTCTATAATCAAAACATTAACAAAAATTTTCATTGACGTAATCACATTCCTGAGCGACGTTAGAAACCGACCTTTTTGAAGTAAACATAAAATCTACTTTTCGATTTCAAATCCACTTTACATTTTGCTTGTTGCTATGTCGTAAAAGTATGCAATCTATTGTTCTACACGTGAACACTAATCCAAAAACAATGATAATCACGTGAAATGGCCATGAACTACCGAAATAGATGCCACGCTAACCCTCCACTGATAATTATAAATGTTAATATACGCACTTCATGCTCGCTTCGTGTGTTGGTTTCATGTTGCGTGGTCACGTCCGACTTTTTATTTTGCGTTGGGGGGGATTTTTGGTTTTGGATTTGTCTCAACTATTGAATGAGGTAACTTTAACTTTGAAGATCCCATGTTATGACTTATTCCAACCTGTTTTGCTTCAGTGTTTAGGGAATTATTCACTCCAAATTTCATATCATTACTCGCTTTCATAAGTTTGTTGTTAAAACCAGTCACGCTTTCAGTGTTGATTATCATATTACTTGGCATTAACCATACACCAGGAGCAATAGCTAAATCGAGCCGTAATTTCGCTTCTTGTACAGCTAATTGATATCTTTGGATAGAGCTAGAAATGTCATTCTCAATCACACTACTTTCAAATAAAGCTAAGAATTCTTGTTGAGTCTCAATCGCTCCACCGCCATTACCATAAATCGAATTTCTTGTGTTGACTTGTGCTCCCAATATACAGTAAACAAAAGCTTCCGCAGATCGATTCAATCTACCAAGCCCAGCTTTAGTGAGCCCATGCCCGCTTGTAGGAATAAACCAAGCATATTTGAAATCAGCAAAGTCATCATTACGAATGAATGAGATTAGGTCACCTTTTTCTTTCTTACCACCGTCATCAGCAAATTTACCACCTTCACCGGGCCATTGATCTGCTTCTTTATCATAATTCCTTATAATATGTACATTTTGATATCCCCCTCCTTTTCCATGATATCCTGCGCCATAATCAAGGAATATATCACCCAATCCGCCGTTTCTACCGCCTTTCCATCTAAAGTCAGCCAAAGGCTGGTACCCGCTTCGCGGAAAGTCTGAGTTTTTTGATATGCTAAATTCTGCACACAAACGTTGATATGCTACTTTACTATAGGGATTATTATTTATTACAAAGGGTTGCTCATCAGGCAAGGGAAGGCTTAATTCATATAATATCCGTCTTATTGTGAAATATATATGAAACTTAATGAAGCTATTCACTACTTTAGGATAATTTAGACTTTCAAAAGGACTAATCCCACAACCAGATGTTGCACACCAAACTGCAAAGTTAAGTTGTTGAGGCCAATAGTTCATATCAGGCCCGTTCAACCATTTTCTACTTTGCTTTCCAAATTTGAAAGTAACAACTTGATTGACAAATATGTTTCTCATTTTTGCTGTGAATTTCTTTGTATTTGAAACGTATATATCCAATAAAGTTAGCATTTTTGTTATGTCACTTGTAAAGTCATCAAAATCAATTGCTGGTATTGGATAAGATCGATTAGTCATAGTTAAACTTTTTGGGAATGAACTTAATTCATCATCATCCAATCCTAAATCTTTCCATAAAAGTCTTTTCATATGAGGTGATAGGTCATCAGTCCATGTTTTTCCAGTTGGATCATCATTTGACATAACTGTTGCCTCATTAACTTTCCACTTAATATATCCCCCATATGAATCATTCACAAATGTAAATTTATCAAGATTAGCGTTTGGGTATCGGGTTTTGAAATCCTCGAATAACATCTTATTCTTTGTGTTTCAGTGAATCTGGTCTTTAGATCTAGAATAATATGTAAAGTAAATTAAGTTCTTATCACCCGTAGGGTGCTCCAGCTTCGCTGGTATTTCTAATCCCCGCAAAACAATTGCAACCAACATCAGTTCTTTCAAATGAAATTTTTAATGAGCTGGATTTGTTAATTCTTTTAATAGCTCTTCTCGAACTTTTTTCCTTATTATAGACATGTCGAAGTTTTTTTGCGCATCTCTATTAAATTTTTGTCGTATTTCTAGTTTTAGTTTTTGAAACTTTTCCAACTCTGCCAAAATTATGGAAAATTCTTGATCGGATATAACATTATCTTTCAAAGCCTTTGAAACCAAATCGTTAATGGTGTTTAATTTTGATTTTGCAATTGCAGCGGTTTGTTCATGTTTACTAACTTTATTTGAAAGTCTTTTTGATGCATAACCGAATCCAACCGATAATCCACCAAAAACCCCACCAACAACACCCAAAGGAACACCGACAACAGCGCCAAAACCAGTAAGAGAAGTTCCGAGGCCACTCGCAGATAGAATAACTGAAATCAAACCACCACAAACACTTATTTTTGTAAATATTCCTCTCACTCTATTGTATTTTTTCCTTACATCTTCATAATGTTTAATTTCTCTCTCAAGATTTTGTAATACTTCGCTTGATTTTTGTAATCTGAAGTTAATTACATTATCTCCGTTTTGTGTTTGAAAATTATTATTAGTCAGTTGAGGATAAATTTTATTGTAATCATCCATATTGTATTTTACTGATCAGTGTGATATCTTTAGATCTACTTTCTCTTCTTTTTTATACTTTCCACAAAATATAGAACTACAGCCATTATTAATAACCATGCATTCTTTCCTAAAAACCCAATAACCTCCCCAGCTGTTTTGAAGAGAAAGCTAACTATTGCACCAACCATTCCTGGTAATATTTCACCCAGTTTTTTACCAAGAGTTTTCAATCCATTTCCTAACCCCCTACCCAAGGTAGATAACCCTTTGGAAAGACTAGAAATTATAACCCCAATTACTAAACCAACAGCGCTTAAAACTGCAAATACTGTAAATCCATGCTTTTTGAATAAATCTTTCACACGCTCTCTCAAAGGCATTTTTTCTTGGATTCTTTCTCTTTCAGCAACATCGTTTGCTATATCTTCATCGTTTTCTATAACTTCTGTATTTAAATTTTCAAGTTCTGCGTCTTCTTCTGTAGTTTTATTGGGTTTATTATCAAGAACTTTTTTTCTTTCAAGCCTTTCATTTTGTTTTTCTTTTTTATTCGCAATTTCTGAATCGAGTTGTTCAACTATTTCTGATCTAGTTGGGCCTAAAGCATCTTTTAATTTTCCAGGTTTAAGTTTTTCCATTATTTTTCCTGTTTTTTTATCATATCTTCTAAACTCATCATCATTAGCCGTATAAACATATATTCCGTCAGATGGACCTTTAACTGCTGGTAATTCTATACCACTACGAGTACGTTGAAAAAATGAAAGAAATTGTTTTAATTTTGCTTTTATCCGCACTTTTTTTATGGCTTCTTCTGCGCTTTCTAATTCTTTATTTTTATTTGCTAATAAATTGCTTTTTTCATTGAATGAATTTTCTTGCTCTTCATCTTCACCATCAAAAGCAGGATTTGGAAAAGTACTAGTAGATGTGTTTGTAATTATATTATTATCATCATCATCATTATCATCATCTTCAGCATCATCATTATCTCTTGGTAAATCTTCTAATGGTATATATTCCGCCATGATTTTTTTTACTAATCAGTAAGAAATCTTTAAACGAACTATAATAATTTACTAATCACATAACCTAAACCTAACATTCCAGCTCCAACATATGCCATTTCTCCTGTTTTTTGTTCATAGCTTGGTTTGTAATAATCAGAGAATTTTGGTTCATGCATTTGACTATACAATTCAAAAGCTTGGTCTGTAGCCGACATATTTTTTGTTGCTTGATATTTTTCTTCTTTTTTCTTCATTTTCCAATCAAGCATTTTTTGTCTTTTTTCCTGATATTCTGCGTAATCTCTTTGATATTTTTCCATTGCTTTATCGTGTCTTATTTTTTCCGTATCAACCTTATTTCCTGATAAATATTTTGCAAGATATGATCCGCCGACAAATGCCGTTGAGTTTAATACAGCTCCTCCAACCATCATTGCTATTGATGCAAGCGCCATTATTTCTTAATTTGGTAAAATCTTTTGATCCTCTAAATATGTTTTTAGATACATACTTCCAGACAATACAGCCACCCATTTTGCATAATTTGTAATACTTGAGGATGGATCGTTCAAAAATGATTCCTTCATTACCTTTTTAGCTAAATATCCAACTCCGGCTCCTAATCCAATAAGTACTGCTGAATCAGTAACAGTTTTCACAAGTTTGTTTTCGTTTGACATGATTTTTTACTACATCAGTGAGAAATCTTTAAATCAGCTTTAGAGCTTACATCATTCCAATTTTTGGCCGATCTAGCGTTTGTGGTTGAGAGGGAATATTTGATGGCGACGGTATTTGAGGAACTTGCGATAAATCAGGTATTCTATTTTTATAATATCTCATAAACATATCAAATGCTGTAAAGCCTATTCCAACAATGGATAATACGGTTGTAAAAGATAGCTCCGGAAGCCAAGCTTTCGATTCGTTATTTGTCTTTTCTTGATTATACTCACTTTCTGTATTTTCATTTTGCTCCGCTTGTTCCTTTTCTCGTTTCATCTCCCTAGCTAATGCTTCTTTTGCTTTTTTATTATATTCAGCTAATTTTTTACCAGCAGCTACTTTTTTAGGATCTTTCTTTTTTGTTGATTTTTGCTCTTCTTCTTTTTGCGGTTCTCTAGTAATTTGCTCCGCATAGCGGGGAGGGGCTTCGCCCCGATCAACATCTCCTTCACTTTGTTCAGTTTGTTCAGACATTATTTTTACATATCATTAAGAAATCTTTAGACCTCTTAGTAAACAGTATCAGTTCCTTCAACATCTTGCTTAGTAGTCTGCTCAGTTTTGTTAGAATCATCTGTATTATTGCTTGTAACTTGTTGAATTTTACCTATTTTAACGTGTTTAGCAACCTGGAAAACCCCGCTAGCAAGTGCTGCCAATCTTCCTGCTTTCAATGCTAAGAGACCTACAATGTTTGTTAGTTCGCGATTAACCAAATCATCATTCTTCAAATCATCGCAAAGAGATTCTATATCATCAACTGGAACTAAATATGAAATAAGTTTAGAAACTAATTGTAGGGACGAATCCACCAATCCGCCGTTAATTTTCTTACCCATTACTGCTTGATAACGATTATAATATTTTTCAACATCTTTTACAGTTAATTTTTTTATATCCCCCAAACTCATATCAACGCCTAAATATTCCTTTGTGGTCCCAAGAGCAGCTAGAATAGCTAGTGATTCTTGTTTTATTTCAAGTTCATCTTCCTCAGTTCCTCGGTATTTTATCTCATCTTTTAACTCAGTCTTTTCTTCAATATAATCTTCTACGCTTGTCATCTTTGTGATAATAGATGGATTATTTTTAAATCGGCTTTGTCACTTCAGGAATCTCTAAATAACATTGAAATGGATAACGTAAACATAAACAAAGTCTAGAATATTTTTCAGTTTTCAGGAGTTGAACAAACTTTTTACTAGTTTCGGAATCTAAATCACCCCCATAATCTTCGAAAAGCATCTTCATACCCTTCTGTGATGGATTATGGAATGAGACCACACAAGCTACATTTTCACGGAATGGTTTTGCTATCGACGTTAATTGCTGAGTGAGAACCCACATTGATAAACCATGATGTCTTCCAGAGAATGCTAAATCTATAAACTTGTTCGATCGTTTCTTCAGATCATTCGAAACGGCGCAATCATCTAAAATTATTAGTGTATTTGTTCCAGAGAATAAAGTTTGACAATCAGTTAACAATTCATTAATCTCATCAATGTTACTGGCATCGGGTGATAATACAAAGAAACGCTTATCTCCTCTAGCAAAATTATGATAAGTTTTATTTTTGGAATAGGTTGGACAAATTAAAACAATATAATCAAAAATTTTTCGGAAAGGCCCGCGGAGCTGTTCAATTAGGTACTTTGTTTTACCACAATTTGTTGGTCCTGTTATAATACAATGAAAAGGAATTTTATCTCGTAAATCTTCCATGATTTTTTGTATCATAACATTATGTTTTTAGATTCTCAGTACTTAATTGATCTCAAACTTGAATTCATTATTTCCATCATTGCATCAGCTACAACAAACATATGGCAGGTTATAGTACCAGATCCACCCTGTTTTCTTTTAATTTCTATTTTTACACCATCATGTGTATTATTTAATGCCAATCCTCCCCCATGAATGCGATTATCGGGGTGTGTTCTCATATCAACCCAAAGAGCAAACTTATCAGCATAAAAATCCTTTTCCTTTACCGACCATCGGGAGGAACCGGATGGGGGACTATAAACATCATCTCTCTCAAATCGTTTCTTTACTGACTCCCACAGATCTGATGGAATCATTCCCCTAGAGTATACTCGATTTGGAACGCCATCAACATCTATATTAATAGAAGTTATACCTGGATTGTAAAAATTCTCAGAGTTACGCGCCCCCGCTGCAAATGGTGATGTAAACAAAAATAATACCCCCGTCATTGATCTTCTAGGCAAATTAATATGTTGATTAATAACACCATCACCGCCTATAGAAAATGTAAAAGTTTTGTGTAAAGTAACATTTTCATAAAAGAATCCTTTACCAACTTGATAAGCTGCCTGAGCCTCGCGAGCTAAGTATTCGCTTGAAATGGAAGAATATTCTAACTCAAGGTTTTTGATTGAATATGTTGGGGTTTTAGTAATGTCAGAATAAACAACAATATCGTTAATTGGAGCAAGTGTAATCTCAAATATTAGATGATTTTCTAATGCTTTCGGGTAAAAAACACCATGATCGTTTAAAATAGGGTGATTTATTGGTATTCTATATTTTGTATTATGTACTGCGGCAAGAGCTACTTCTTTTACATCTTGTGTTTTTTTATCTCCCGCTTTTGTTCTAAGTTTTCTCATATTTTCGGAAGAAATACCTTGTTTTAATCTATCTTCGCGTTCTTCATCTGTTAAGAATAAATCATGATAGGTTTGAAATAGATCGTATCTTTGAGTATCCTGTAATGTTTCACCTCCAAAAAGAACTTTAAGTCTAGATACAAGATTCCTTCCCACATTATTCACAACTGTATTATTAGCGTGCCCATCAACATCCAAGTCAAATAATAGAGATACACTTCCCGGTACAATCACCAAATTCTCAGAAAGTTTTGGAATATTTATATATAATGTTTCTCCGGGGCTAGCTGAGGATGGATTGAGAGTAATTCGATTCAATGTTGATTCTGCTTTCAAACCAAAGGGTTCTCTAGGAATTCTGTTTGGATTAATTTTTTCAGACGTCATTGTAATTTATAAGATACTTTGGTTAATCTTTAAACCGGCTTCGCCGGCCAGCTACGCTGAAACCCCTTTGCTCTATTATTCTCTAATTTATTAATATGTTTTAATAACTTTTCTCTCGCACTGGGGATTAAAATCAAAACATTAAAAATATCATCACCATCTTCCATATCTAGAATTTTTTTAATGATAATTTTTTTCATAATGTTAATTTGATATCTTGAAAAAATTATTTTTTCTTCCCCCATTTTAATTTATAAGATACTTTGTTTATTTTTTAAATGAATAACGAAAATATACTTTCAAAAGTATATTATTCAACTGAAGGATATTGGAAAGGATATTCTGCAATTCCTAAATTAGCTGAAAAGGCTAAAGTAAGTGAAAATGTGGCTAAAAAATGGTTACAAAAACAAGCAATATGGCAAATCTATCTTCCAGCTCCAAAATATATACCTAGACCGCACTGGACTGCAGATAAACCAAATCAGATTCACCAAGCGGATTTATTATTTTTACCGCATGATAGAGTTGGAAGAAAAACATATAAATATGCGTTAGTTGTGGTTGATATCACCTCGAGATATAAAGATGCGGAGCCATTAACTTCAAAAGAAAGTCGAGAGATATCAGAAGCTTTTACAAAAATATATTCTAGAAGGTTAAAATATCCCAAAACATTAATGGTTGATCCGGGGAAAGAATTTATGGGCGAGGTTACAAAACTTATGAATTATCATAATGTGAAAATACAGAGAAGTGAAGCAGGAAATCATAGAGCTCAAGCATTTGTTGAAAGAGCAAACAGAATATTAGGTGAAAGATTATTTAGTCATCAATATGCACAAGAAATGGTTAGTGATGAAAGATCAAGAGTATGGGTGAAACGATTACCACATATTCTAAAAACTTTGAATAATACAAAAACGAGAATAACCAGCAAAGAGCCTGTTAAGGCTATAAAAATGAAAGAGGTTGATATTGAACCCAAAAATTATCAGCGATTTGTGGGTCTTGATGAGGATAGATTACCTCCAGAGGTTAAAGTTAGATATTTATTATTTCCCGGCGAACTTGAGGGTGGTGAAAAAAGGCGAGCTACAGATCCTATTTGGAGTATTAAAATTTATAATATTTATAAAAGTATGATTACACCCAATCAGCCGGTTTTATATTATTTAATAGACGGGCCAAGACGTGGATTTGTAAGGGAAGAATTACAAGTTGTACCTTATGATACAGAACTTCCACCAGATTCTGTTTTAGAAAGATCCAACTCAACCCGATAATGACCATATGGAAGAGTATGTTTTCCATCTTTACAAATGATTCTCTTATCATCATCAGCAGATAGTGCAACTTTATTAACGGTTTCAGTATAAACAAAATGTTTATAGCTTCTTATTACTTGCATCTCCCTCATCTGCTTTACTTTATTTTCTAAACATTCCTTGTAATCATCAAATCTTATACTATTTTCTACAACTGATTTTTTAATTCCTTTATCCTTTTTTGTCTCTTCACCATCATCCATCCTGAAAGCGTATAACTTAGCTCGTAGTCCAACAAATTCAGTTATTATTTTACCGCCGGCTTCATCTTTAAACTTACCAATTACTTTTTTATTTACGTCCGCCTTAATCCCCGATCTATGATTTTTTGGATAATTGCTAGTATCAAACATTTCTATAACATCAGGGCTTATATCCTTATAGAAATCCTCAGTTTCTATATCATATACAAGACTATCTGTATCTGTCATAAGTAATTTAGCTTTTTCACCGTATTTTGGTTTAATATAATTATAATGAAAGTCATACATCATTAACTTGCTTATATCTAAAATACACATTCCTAAATAAATAGGTTTATTGTATTTTATATGTGTTTTATTCATATGAACAGCCATAAGATTTTCAGAAAAAATAGTGCGACGATTATAGTTAGCTTTTGATATTAATTTTCTTGCTTCTTTCTCATTAGTTACTAATCTTATATCAACCCTTTTTCTAAGATTTTCCATTGTTTTACCAAATACAGAATTATTCATAAGTTTGAAAAAATCTTTTTCAAAATCGTTTTTCGCTTGTGCTCTCAATTTAGTATTCAAATCGATATAAGGTTTTAACCATTCAGACTCTTTAAATTTAATTCCTCTATGAATCTTTGTTACTTCTAATCCCAGGCTTTCATATTTTTTTAGAGTTTCATGTTGAACTACATAATTCTTTTTATCATTTAGGTTTGGTATTAATTTCTCAACTCCATTAACCTTAATTCTTTCGGGGGCAAGCGGGTAATCACTATGTAAATCATGAAGGTGCCGCGAATATTTTAAATCAACCTCCACTATACATGGAATATTTCTCCAATTTTCAATCTCTTTTTCACTCATCCATTTTAAATCATGAGTTGGGAGTGGTTTACTCATTGCCCCACCATATAAGTTATTTGCATCAAGATATTCTATATAATTTTTAACTTTGTTAGGATCATATTCTTTCATATATGGATTGTTAGCTTTAGCATATCTGTGCGATATTTGGGATATGCCCCCTCTAACACCTTTTTCAATCATAATTAGCATATCAATGTCATTTATCATCTCCAATTCAATTTTGGTTAACTTTAACATGGCATCCCAAGCAAGACCTGGTGCTGTATAATACCAAGCGGGGTCCAAACCATAATTTGTTTGACAAACATCTCTAAAATTTTCAAAAACGTCGGCTAATAATAACACATCAGACCGAAGATATAGATTAAGGTAATCTCGCATTGTTTTCATATTAAAGGTTTTCCATACATTTTTAGCGTGTTTATAATCATCTTCTGAAATATCTTTACCGCTAAGTTTTGAGTAAAACGCCTCCTTTGGTGGAAGTTGGGTTTCATCTAATTTCTCAAAATCATCAAGCCAATCATATGGGAATACTCCCTTTCTCAATAATAACTTTAATTCTTCACCTTCAAAATACTTTGTAATTTCATGCAAGTTTTTATCTGTTGGATTAAGACACCTACTTCCTTTTATTACGCCTTTACAAACGTCACACTTTCCACATTTAGTAAGATTACTAGACAAACTATCAAGACTAGATGACATAAATTTTAATGAATCTATAAACCTTATATCTCTCTTAACATCTATCATCTCACCACTTTCTTTATCTTTGTAGGTATCAACCACAATCTCTTTTGAGAAAGAAATATACTTTTCCTCGTTATTAGGTATTAGTTTTATTTTACCTTCTGTTTTAGCAAGGCTATTAATAAATAGATGTGCATCATATCCTGATAAATTGTGAATAATTACAGGAAAGAATTTTGGAATCTTATAATTTAAATTACATTCCTTATGCGCCGCACCTCTATACTTTCCTGTAAGATGACAATGATCTATTACCTTATCTTCACCCAATTCTTTCTCACAAATATGGCAATTAGTTGCATTTTCATAATTTATTTCATCAAATTCTGTCATTATTTTCTTATTAAATTTTTTGAATCTTTTTTTATTATAACTTATGCAATTTTTATAAATTTTCTTAAATTCTTCTTCTAGATATTCCACAAATTTCTGTGTCACATCATCTTCGGGCGATTTAGCAGTATATCTATAAAATCTGGATTTACATATTTTTTCATTAAAACTCTTAATATAACATCCGAATGAAACCGGTTTGTGAAACTGATATTTATTAGTATAACTTTTATTTTTATCTAGCTGGCCTGTTTGTTTTATTTTATTCAAAATACACTCAAAGTCGGCATATGCTACAAAAGGTATTTTCATTTTTTTAACAAAATTTCTAAAAGAAAGAAAACATGGGCTGCCATCTTTATTTTTTAACACATCAATTCTTGCTTCATTGTACAAATAACAATATCCTTCATGCTTTTCTAATGATCTTTTTAAGTGAAAATGATGCAAACAATTATCACAAAAGTACAACTTACATTTGTGTTTAGTAACTTGCCTTCGTATAAGTGCACTTATATTCTTTATTAAAACAAAGTGTTTATTTGGTTCTTCATTTGTTTCTTCTGTTAATAAAAGTAATCTAATCAATTTAAACCCTCTTTTACTACTTCTTTTTATAGGATACACTCCTATTTTCTCATCATAACCATATATAGCAATATCATAATCATTTTGGTTTTCAAAATTAACAATATCTTGTATTGCGCTTGGAAAATTAATTCCATTCCAATTAAAATTCTTAGATTGTTCTATCAATTCTTTTGTTATTCTTTGTGGGTTTTTATCAGTTGGATAAACTGCTCGTGTTACACACCACTTGAAACATTCATCATCATAATTCTTAAGATTAATAAGTGCATTCCTGTTTAACAATTCTTTTGGTAATGGAATATAAGATCCGCCCAAAAGTGGTACAAAACGATCTATGAAAATGTCAAAGAATAGTACGCGTTCGAATTCCCAACCAGATTCCTTTTTTAAAAAATTTTCAAATAATACAAGTTGTTGATTTGTTAATCTATCAAATAACTCTGATAAATCTGTTGCCTCAAGAACAATTTCTGATTTTTCAGAAGGAAAGGGCGCGTCGCTGTATTTATATGTGTCTAATTCTTCAAATAATTTTTTTTTAAATCTGCATGAAAATATAAATTTAGTCTTTAATGATTTTTTTAATTCAACTCTCTTTCTAAGTAAATCTATAACTTTTGGTTTTATTTTATGTAAAAATGTCTTTTCATCATTCTTTCCATTTACTTCAATCCTATAGCTTATATAATTACCATTAATAGCCGATTCATATTCCCTTGGCGTAAAATCTTCCACAATTTCTTTTTCCTTATTTCTTTTTAATATTTTTGGTCTTGCACCTTCCTTCTCATAATCTCTTTTAGGTGGTTTTATTTCTTTGGGCTTATTTACTTTTTTATATCTTTCTATAAATTTTTTAGCTAATTCTTCTGTTTTATTTTTTACCTTTTTTGGAATATATGGTTTTACAAAATTCCAAAACTTGTTTAATACATTTCCTAAAAAAGGAGTTTGTTTTGTTTTTGTATTTTTAGGTTTGGGTTTATTAATATTTTTTGGGGGCGTTCCTGGCCTAAATCTATCTAGCGATCCGGGCGGCGTGCCAGGCATTGGTTGAGGAATAGTTAAAAGCGGTAAATTTGGCCGGTTTGCTGGTCTTATTTGCAGGGGTACAATATTCGGAATTGGAAGAGGTAAATTTGGTTGGTTTATTGGCCTCATTGGTGTATTACGTAGCTCCCCAACAATTCCTGCAATATTATCAACTATTTGTTGCACATTATTAATTATTTCGGGTATATTAATCAATGCACCAATAAGTTCGGCTTTATTAAATGCTGAACGCCCAGGAATGTTATACCATCTAACTAAACTTTTTAATTCTAATACATTTAATCTTCGTAATTGTTGTTCCATTTTGTATATTAAATCTTCTTTTTAAATTAACATTTATTTCAATTTTATTTCAATGTGCCAGGTCCTTTATCAAAATTTTATGGAAAATGTGCTGGGCGCCTGCCGCTAAGATTTCACATAGTCTTTGTATCGACTTTGTATCGGCTTTGTATCGGCTTTGTATCGGCTTTGTATCGGCTTTGTATCGGCTTTGTATCGGCTTTGTACTCGACAATAACAGCTTTGTATCGGCTTTGTATCAGCTTTGTATCGGCTTTGTACTCGACAATAACAGCTTTGTATCGGCTTTGTATCAGCTTTGTATCGGCTTAGTAACAATCTGCCTACACTCTTTATTGATATTATCAAAAACAAACAATTTCACAGAGTTTCCCCCCCACCCGCCCGATCATCCGACATGTACTTTGTTAAATCTTTGATTATATCTTAATAAAAATGTGACAGGATTCATCAAATTTAATATAGGCTTTGTATCCGGTCAACCAAGAATGTGCCAGCACTGCACTAAATTTCAATTAAAATGAAATCAAAATATAAATGTGCCAGAAGCCCCCATTTCATATCATCAACTCAAGCTCCACAGGTTTCTTAAGCAACTAATTTTAAAATCAATGAAATAGTCTTAACCCTCAAGGGAAGTGAGGCAATAAAAAAAAAACCTTGATTTGAAATACACGCCAAGATTTATCACTGATGGTAGTAAAGAAAGTAACTCCTTTAACTGATTTGACAAATCATATCGTGTTTTAACAGAAAACAGATTAAGTGTTAGAAGTTAAGTTAAACCAGGACCCATAAGACTTGAAACGTGTCAGTGCGTCTAAATGTCTTTAGCCACAGCTTGTCCCCATTCAATCTACCAACTGCCATATTTGAAAGACAATAGGAACGAAATAAACCAATCAAACTGGCTTCGTTAGTGTGACGTACTTAATGGGAAAGGCGTGCCTCTGCTTAAAACATGACAGACACGCTGTTGCCAATGCAAGTTGTTTACGACGCGCCATGATAGGGAGACAGTGGCAACTAGCTTAAACACTGGGGTAAGCAGTTTCCAAATATGGTACTTGGGAAATACTGAATCTGGACAAGCTGTGAACGCTGTTTACACATTTCAAGTCTTATAGGTTTCTGGTTAAACTGAAAACATTTGCCTTGCACGTCTTATTTCATTTCCTTTGCAAATGTGCGCTTCATGTGCTGATAAGAACACTTTAAGTAAGCGCTGTGGAAACCTTATATATATATATAAAAAGTTATGATGCTTCGAGCCAACAGGGATGCCACACGCCAGAAGGATCCAAAAGGATTCGTAGTCCAAACCTCGAGTAATGAAATTTGTAGGCAATTGTGGAAAACGAGGACGGACAACTTCGAGCGAAAAAAAAAATATATATATATACAGTAAAAAATCTACAAAAAGTTTAAAAATTTAATAAAAATAGACGTTTCGGTCAATGACCTTCATCAGTTGCAGTGCCCACTGCAATCGTTTTCCACAATTGCCTATATATATATATATATATATATATATATATATAGTTGTTGCGGGAGAAAAAACCCACAAACAAACTACAGGTCTATCCCTACAAGCCTGTTTCGTGGTTGCCCACTCATCAGGGATATCCCCTGATGAGTGGGCAACCACGAAACAGGCTTGTAGGGATAAACCTGTAGTTTGTTTGTGTGTTTTTTTCTCCCTCAACAACTACTTCGCTCTACGTTCACGTATTGAGCACTGTTTTACGATTAATCAACCTTTACACTTTATATATATATATATATATATATATAATTTCGTATCTCCGGACAACTATGAATATACTTTATTTAGGACACGATATAGATAGATAAGAATTACTTATTACAGAATGCTTATTGACTCCTTTTATGGAAAATTATAAACACAATAGAAGGGCATAAATTATAATAACCTGTAGGTGAGGTTGTACTTTCGCTGCTTGGTGCAGTTGTCACAGTGGGTTCCCCTGTTGTAGAAGAACACATTTGAAAATTTTCGTATTTGTTATTAGTAACAATAAATTGTTAGTCAAATGAGCAGTACAATAATAATAGTAATGATGAAAATAAAAATAATAATAATAACAATAATAATAATAACAATAATAATAATAATGAAAATATCATGTTAATCACAACTTTAAAATGCTCGAGTTTAATGGTTATTCCCTTATTTGCCACTCATTCTTTGCATTATTAAGTCCGATTAAAAATCGTGATGTAATCGGATACTTAAGTTTCAGTTTCTTTTTTGCCACTTTTGTTATTTAAGATTACAAAATGAGTATGTATTTTAAAACTGCAAGAAATATTAAGTAACAATTATAAGGCATAAGGCGAGGATGCCTATATAGAAGCCATTAGGGCTTATTTGGACAACAGGTACCTCAAAAAATAGAACTATGAAATTATAATTATAGGCGTGTCTTGTTTGATTAATAAATACATTTAGGTTAAAACTTAAGAACACAAACAAACAAACAAAATAAGGGGAACTCACTTCAGGAGAAATATATTTAATTTAGACTTGAATTGAGAAAAGCTATCAGCAGTCTGAATTTCTGTGTTAAAAGATTTTAAATGTTAAGGTCCTTGGAAGCGTATTGCAAACTACGTGATATTTGTTCTTGCGTTTGAGTTTTCATGGTCATCGTGGCTAGCGGCATGGCTTGCGGGCGCGTGCGCCTAGCGACGACGACGACGTTGCCCCAACATGGCGGCCATAGTCATCTGGGATATTTAGAAGGTCTTAAACCGAAACGAGGCTTTGTTTTTCGCGCAATGGCTCTTCCGTTAAGTCGCGAGCTAGATGTTTTTTTTTTGACGATTTATTTCAGCTATCGAATCTTCTTTAAGTAGTTGCGTACACGAGGCGTATTTAATAACTTTAGTGACAGCATTTTCAATGTGTGAGGGTCTGTGTGAGGAGCTCCGCTTTTAGGCTTGGCTAAATCTATATATTAGGTAATGAGTTCCAGAATTTGACAGATGCAAATGAGAAAACAATTTATCGTTGTAGGTCTTTGCTCTTGTATTATCAGTTCCAAGTAATGTTTGTCCAGAATACCGTAGAGGGACAGTAGGTAAGAAGCAGTGTTTCATTATTTGACAACATGCAACATCCTCTCTTTATTACCTTATTTTTATTGATTAGTAATGGTAATAGGACTGAGTGGAGTCCAATTCGGTCTGTAATCATACGAGTGATAAACAAAATCGGACGACCGCGTAGCGGGAGTCCGATTTGTTTAATCACGAGTATGATTGCAGACCGAATTGGACGACACAAAGTCTTATTACCAATTAATCATAACTTTAACAAAATTCGTGATGTATAAACTTCTCTTTTTTTTAAATCTAAGCACATGAAATTCCAAGATTTTTTATGCCAGCAGTGAAAAAAAGCCATTTAAGCGCGCGCGTGATGGCGCGTACTGTCCAATTACTCAGGCATGACGCGTACTGTCCTATTTGACTGTCGTATTAAGGTGGAAATCAGGGCAGTTGATAGCCAATCAGATTTGAGCATTTTGTTATAGTTATGATTAATACGGAAATATATAAAGTCTTGCTAAAAATTAGGGGTTCTAGCAATCCGAAATAACCACCAGGTTCAAAGTGCCGGGTTGGCAGTTTACAACTTGGTTAGTCAAAGTTTAGTCGGATACATACGCGTACACACCGCATAGAAACTATAATATATACCAGAAAGTAATGAAAATAAACTGAAATTACACGCGTAAAAAAAAGAATTGACTAGTAGCTTTGGAAAAAGCTCTGTTTCAGTTTCATTTTGAATGATGAAATTGTGAAGTGCCTTATATCGTAATCAATAGCATTCCATATCTTAGGGCCCTGGAATCGAATATTAAATTTTCCATAGTTTGTTCTTGCTTTGGGAACATAGTAAGACTGTTTTGCAGAATGCCTGGTATTGTAACTGTGGACGGTATCTAACTTGGTGAAGAAGGACTGGAAGGCAGAGGGTAACAATTGAGTATGAAATTTATACATGAAAGTGGCGATGACGAAGGTAACGAGATCAGAGAAGTTAATAATCTCTAGAGACTTAAATAGCTGACTAGAGTGATGATCAAAGCTAGAGAATGTCATCACCCGTACTGCTCTTTTTTGTAAGATAAAAATTAAATTGGATTTACAGTAGACTAATAAGTATTACCCCAGGCAATAAGTCCACAAATAAGGATATATTAAGCCACAATGTAAAGTTAATAAAATTTCTTGACTTATATAATGACGGATTTTGCTAAGAATTCCAATACTTCTCCTGAACTTCTTAATGGTGCAATCAACATGTTTTTTCCAACGAAGATTAGAGTCTATCATAATTCCCAAGTATTTGATACAATATTCTCTTTTTAACTGCTTATTATTAATTGTGAGACAAAAATTAAGTCTTTGTACATTCTTTTGTGGAGGATGGAATATTACGAAGTTTGACTTATCAATGTTAAGAGATAATCTATTAGCACAGAGCCAGGTGTAAACATTACTTAGCTCATTGTTTATGGATTCTTCAAATTCAGAAATAATTTTATGTTCACAAAATAAGTTAGAATCATCTGCGAATAGATGAAAATCAAATAACCTTGAGCTATTTTGAAAATCATTTATATATATCGAAAAGAGCAATGGTCCAAGGACAGACCCTTGTGGAACTCCACATGTCACGTTACACTGTGTTGACGTGACTGAATTCACAATGACAACTTGTCGCCGATTACTTAGATATAACATAAGCCACTCCTTGGCTATACTCCGGATACCATAATGCTCCGATTTCTTTATCAATATATTATGGTTGACAGTATCAAAGGCCTTACTGAAACAAGAGATGCTGCGATTTTCAATTGCTCTTTGTATTTTGTCGATTATACAGAGAATGAAATGATCTGTACTATATCTGCTTCGAAAACCAAATTGCTTATTGTATAATATATTACTATTATCTAGATATTTAATTAATCTATTATACATAAGTCTTTCCAACAGTTTATTAAAAACCGAAAGTAAAGAAATTAGGCGGTAGTTGGACAAGCAAGTTCGCGACCCCATTTTATAAACTGGAATAATGTTGGGTAGTTTGAAGTCAGTAGGGACAGTGCCAATTGAGAATGAGGTGTTAAAAAGAATCTCCAATGGCTTAGAAATAATTATATAACAGGTTTTAGAAGATCAGGGGCGTATCCAGGATTTTTCAAAGAGGGGGGTCACACTGTGTCACACGCAGGGTTCTTACCAGATTGGCATGTCGACATCCACGCTGTGTTCTGCTAAATGTAATTAGTATATACTAAAACAGTGGATAGCGTTGAAGGTGCGCTCTGATTGGCTAGTCAAACTCCGAATATCCTGTTCTATTTACCTCCGAGCAACTTGCGAATTTTTCGCTCCGCCGCGTAAATATGGCGTCCCGGCTTGCATCCATGACAAGCGAAGAAATCATCCAAATTAACAACAAAGCAGTTCCTGAAAACTCCAAGAAAGCGACTAAATTTGGCTTGGCCGTGTTCAGAGGTAATGGCTTATGTTTTTAACCTGGAGTTTATCGATAAAAACTAACGAGAAAGGTTTTGTTTACAAATGCAAATTCAATCTTGCGTAACCAAATTTGATGTCACTTGTTCACTTGAGAAACAAAGTTGAATTATATTTTTTACAGAATGCTTTCAAATACAGAAAGAGTTTGTAACTCCATTTGAAAAAATGTCGCCACTAGAACTAAACATTTTTTTTTTCTGTCAGCGAGAAAACGAGACGTACGGCAGTAATTACAACAAAAAATTCCTTACGGCGATCCGCGCTGCGTTGGATTGTCACTTGAGAAGTCCTCCATTTTCCAAGCCATTTTCTTTTTCTGGTGTACATTATCTCACTGTTTTAGTATATACTAAAACAACTATTCACCTCAGTGTCGGTGGCTAGTGGTGGATATTTACCTCGCCGCTTCGCGGCTCAGTAAATATCCACCACTAGCCACCTCCACTTCGGTGAATAGTTGTTAACTATCTAGCACTGGAAAATATTTATTGCATACTGATTCTTCGGGTTCGCGTGTTTTCGCTACCTGAATTCTATGGACATAAAACAATTATCTCACTAGGGGGAGGGTCACGGGCACCCCAGGACCCCCCTGGCTTCGCCCCTGAAGCTTGAGTATGACAATGGGGATACTGAAGGGACCTTCAGCCTTTCCACTAAATATCAATTTCAGTGGTTGTGGTGGGAGAAATAAAAAAGCTTTTGCTTTGTGGTAAACATAGATATTCCTCAGGTCTTTCGTTGACTCTAAGTACTTCATTAGCTAGCTTGTTGCCAACATTAGCAAAATAATTATTAAACACATCAGAAATATGTTTGGGTTCTGAAAATTCTTTGTTATTATCTACAATTTTAATAAGAGATAAGCTTGTAGTAGGCTTAAAATGTATAATTTGTTTGATCCTTTCCATATCTTTTTCCCATCACTTATATTATCATAGAAATATTGGTTATAATATTGCATGTACTAATCCTTAGCAAATGATTCAATTTATTTCTATAAGCTTTGAATTTACTTTGATAACAAATAGATTAGGACCTAATAGATTTTTTTATATAGATCGTTTTTGACCTGTAGAGACTTTCTTAGTGCAGGGGTTATCCAGGGTTTAGATTTTAGTTTCAATTCTTTCCTGGATAATTGTTTAGCAGGTATATACTTATCTATGATACTAGAAACTTCTGAATAGAAAGAGCTGAACATGGAACTAGGATTAGAATCAGTTGTAAAGATCTGTTGCCAATCTATTAACTGGATCTCACTAATTAAGGCCTGCTGATTAAAGGGAGAATAGTCTCTTCTGAAAAGTTTAACACGGCATGGAGGTGAATCAAATTTACATTATTTATTGAATTTGTGAGGATAATTACGTAGACCGTCGAGGCTGTGATTCACACCATCTTGGCTCTTTTTCTGCGTATTGCATCCTTCTTGATTTGGGTAATTCTTTTTATTATGTAGACGTGCGTGTTTTACTGCGAATTCCACCACTCGTAAAACTTATACGAAACTACAACCGGGACTGTAGTGATGTATTTTCCATATCCCCACTAGTAAGGATAGCGATACAATCATTTTAGGCCTTGCACCATTCAATTCGTGCACAAAGATCCCAAACAAACGTCTTAATGTGTTTTTGTCTATATAATGAAAAGAAAATATCACGTTAGCTCGAAGATATAAGTTTCTTGTTCTCGTGGCAAGAGCAATATCGACAGATATTGTTCTTTACTTTCGAATATAAAATTCATATCTTGTCGCTACCATGTAATATCCTCTATATACTGCAAATTTGCAGTTATAACTATGTATTAAGTATCGAATTATTTATTGTAACAAAACACTATAAACATTATATAACTATATTTCTTTTCACATTTATTGGTGAGGAACCTTTACCCAGCGAATAAAGAACAAAGAAAGGAAAAAAAGTTAAAACTTCATTGGTTAAATTTAAAATAAAAAAAAAAACTTACCTATAATAATAAAAAAATCGTAAACAAAGTAAAAATCCCCAAAAAAACGAAGGTAACAATGTGAGACTCACTGTCAAAAAAATTAAATTAAAATGGCGTGCTTACCCGTTCTTTTAATACCATTTTTAAATTAGCTACAGAAATCGTAGTTTTTGGAAACATAATACAAATGGATAACATTTGATGATTTAAGGTTGATTGATTGATTTCATTTTAACTAGGAAGCAGGGTAGATAGGAATGAACTAAATTTACCTAGAGCTGTTTTAGTGCTTTCCTCTGTTTTAAATAAAGATATTTCAACATGTTAACAGTAGTGATAAGAAAAACCAGATCGGCAGTCATATTAAATGACAGAGTATCCTGATTACGGCTAAATAATATATTCAATGACTATCTATCTTTCTTTCCTTCAATTACTAGAAAGTTACTGGACAATTGACGTCGTGGAAAATTGTTTGTGGCAAATTAAGAAATGGCTAACAGAGACATTAAATTAGTCATACCTAAAAAGCAAGTACTGCTTTAATGCAATCTAACGAAGAGGCCAAAGCACAGTAAGGTAACTTATAATTTCAATGAAAAATCGGAGATCTTCTAATGCAGGATAAGTGCTACATAGCAAAAAAAAACTATGCGCGTTAAATTAAAGTGTAACTCAATATGAAATATATTAAGGTATAAAGAAATAGTTTAGCTTTAGTTTGATAGCGGATGAAATAGCGAAGGTAGGCCAAGAAACCATTAAGGAATTATGTAGGAAAATTGTAACGTCGAAGGCTTTCATAATTTAAGTGCTATATATGGGTTTTCCGTTCTTTTTTTTGACACAACTATTGCTTACATCTCAGTGGAGGATAGGCTTCACATTATCTCGGTCCAACTTTTGCAAATGACTTCCTCGTTGATCTGCACGACTTTCCACATTACAAATTTTTTACTGTGATCAAATTTATCAAGTTCAACGCTGCGGCGATTGCGTTTTGTTTTGTTTCTTTAAAACAAAAACGCTAAACATAAAGTCGCTACTCTTTTAAATTTTATTCTTACCAACTGGTGGTCCTGTGCTCCCTTTATCCAGTCATAGAAGGATAGAAACATAGAAAGCAAAAATGATGACTCAAATTTTCATTGGTTACATTTTTAGAAGTAAAACACTAGAAATAGTGACCTATAACTTCCCCCAAAAAATTCATGAACAAAGAAACAATCCGCAAAACACAAACGTAGCCATGAGTTTGTCACTGTCTAAAAACAAATTAGATTAAAATGGCGTGCTTACCCGTTGGCCCTTCCGTGCTTCCTCCTGTTGGAAATAAAAGGAATACCATTTTTATATTAGTTACAGAAATCGTTGTGTTGTGGAACATAATACAAATAGATAACATTTAATGATTTAAGGTTGATTGATTGATTTCATTTTATCTAATAAGCAGGATAAATAAGAATAAACTAAATTTACCTGGACCTGCTGTAGTGCTTTCCTCTGTTTTAAATAAAGATATTTCAACATGTTAGCAGTAGTGACAACCAACACCGGATCGGCAGTCATATTTAATAACAGAGCAGCGCGATTACGGCGTAGCAACATAATCACTCTCTATCTTTCTTTCTTTCAGTTATTAACAAGTTATTGGACAATTGACGTCATAGAAAAATGTTTGTAGCAAATAAAGAAATGGCTAACAGGGACATTAAATTATTCATATCTAAAGAACAAGTACTGCTTTTAATGGAATCAAACGAAGAGGCCGAGGCACAGTAAGGTAACTTGTAATTTTAATGAAAAATCGGACATCTTCTAAGGCAGCCGAAGTGCTAAATTCAAATAAGAAACCATGCGCGCTAAATTACAGTGTAACTCAATAAGAAATATATTAAGGTATAAAGAAATAGTTTAGCCTTAGTTTGATAGCGGATGAAATAGCGAAAGTTGGCCAAAAACCGATTAAGAAATTATGTAGGAAAATTGTAACGTTGCAAGCCTTGATAATTTTCAGGCAATAAATGGGTTTTTCGTTTTTTTTTTTTGACACAACTATTGCTGACATCTCAGTGGAGGATAGAATTCACCTTATTTTGGTCCAACTTTTGCAAACGACTTCGTCGTTGATCTCCACGACTTTCCACATTACAAATTTTTGACTGTGATCAAATTTATCAAGTTCAACGCTGCGGCGATTGCGTTTTGTTTTGTTTCTTTAAAACAAAAACGCTAAACATAAAGTCGCTACTCTTTTAAATTGTATTCTTACCAACTGGTGGTCCTGTGCTCCCTTTATCCAGTCATAGAAGGATAGAAACATAGAAAGCAAAAATGATGACTCAAATTTTCATTGGTTACATTTTTAGAAGTAAAACACTAGAAATAGTTATCTATAACCCCCAAAAAAAATTTATGAACAAAGAAACAGCCCGAAAAACACAAACGTAGCCATGAGTTTGTCACTGTCTAAAAACAAATTAGATTAAAATGGCGTGCTTACCCGTTGGCTCTTCCGTGCTTCCTCCTGTTGGAAATAAAAGGAATACCATTTTTATATTAGTTACAGAAATCGTTGTGTTGTGGAACATAATACAAATGGATAACATTTAATGACTTAAGGTTGATTGATTGATTTCATTTTATCTAATGAACAGGATAAATAAGAATAAACTAAATTTACCTGGACCTGCTGTAGTGCTTTCCTCTGTTTTAAATAAAGATATTTCAACATGTTAGCAGTAGTGATAACCAACACCGGATCGGCAGTCATATTAAATGACAGACTAGCGCGATTACGGCGTAGCAATATAATCACTATCTATTTTTCTTTCTTTCAGTTATTAAAAAGTTATTGGACAATTGACGTCATAGAAAAAAGTGTGTGGCAAATTAAGAAATTGCTAATAGGGACATTAAATTATTCATACCTAAAGAACAAGTACTGCTTTTAATGGAATCAAACGAAGAGGCCGAGGCACAGTAAGGTAACTTGTAATTTTAATGAAAAATCGGACATCTTCTAATGCAGCCGAAGTGCTAAATTGAAATAAGAAACCATGCGCGCTAAATTACAGTGTAACTTAATAAGAAATATATTAAGGTATAAAGAAATAGTTTAGCCTTAGTTTTATAGCGGATGAAATAGCGAAAGTTGGCCAAAAACCGATTAAGAAATTATGTAGGAAAATTGTAACGTTGCAAGCCTTGATAATTTTCAGGCAATAAATGGGTTTTTCGTTTTTTTTTTTTGACACAACTATTGCTGACATCTCAGTGGAGGATAGAATTCACCTTATCTTGGTCCAACTTTTGCAAATGACTTCGTCGTTGATCTGCACGACTTTCCACATTACAAATTTTTGACTGTGATCAAATTTATCAAGTTCAACGCTGCGGCGATTGCGTTTTGTTTTGTTTCTTTAAAACAAAAACGCTAAACATAAAGTCGCTACTCTTTTAAATTGTATTCTTACCAACTGGTGGTCCTGTGCTCCCTTTATCCAGTCATAGAAGGATAGAAACATAGAAAGCAAAAATGATGACTCAAATTTTCATTGGTTACATTTTTAGAAGTAAAACACTAGAAATAGTTATCTATAACCCCCAAAAAAAATTCATGAACAAAGAAACAGTCCGAAAAACACAAACGTAGCCATGAGTTTGTCACTGTCTAAAAACAAATTAGATTAAAATGGCGTGCTTACCCGTTGGCTCTTCCGTGCTTTCTCCTGTTGTAAATAAAAGGAATACCATTTTTATATTAGTTACAGAAATCGTTGTGTTGTGGAACATAATACAAATGGATAACATTTAATGACTTAAGGTTGATTGATTGATTTCATTTTATCTAATGAACAGGATAAATAAGAATAAACTAAATTTACCTGGACCTGCTGTAGTGCTTTCCTCTGTTTTAAATAAAGATATTTCAACATGTTAGCAGTAGTGATAACCAACACCGGATCGGCAGTCATATTAAATGACAGACTAGCGCGATTACGGCGTAGCAATATAATCACTATCTATTTTTCTTTCTTTCAGTTATTAAAAAGTTATTGGACAATTGACGTCATAGAAAAAAGTGTGTGGCAAATTAAGAAATTGCTAATAGGGACATTAAATTATTCATACCTAAAGAACAAGTACTGCTTTTAATGGAATCAAACGAAAAGGCCGAGGCACAGTAAGGTAACTTGTAATTTTAATGAAAAATCGGACATCTTCTAAGGCAGCCTAAGTGCTAAATTCAAATAAGAAACCATGCGCGCTAAATTACAGTGTAACTCAATAAGAAATATATTAAGGTATAAAGAAATAGTTTAGCCTTAGTTTGATAGCGAATGAAATAGCGAAAGTTGGCCAAAAACCGATTAAGAAATTATGTAGGAAAATTGTAACGTTGCAAGCCTTGATAATTTTCAGGCAATAAATGGGTTTTTCGTTTTTTTTTTTTGACACAACTATTGCTGACATCTCAGTGGAGGATAGAATTCACCTTATCTTGGTCCACCTTTTGCAAATGACTTCGTCGTTGATCTGCACGACTTTCCACATTACAAATTTTTGACTGTGATCAAATTTATCAAGTTCAACGCCGCGGCGATTGCGTTTTGTTTTGTTTCTTTAAAACAAAAACGCTAAACATAAAGTCGCTACTCTTTTAAATTGTATTCTTACCAACTGGTGGTCCTGTGCTCCCTTTATCCAGTCATAGAAGGATAGAAACATAGAAAGCAAAAATGATGACTCAAATTTTCATTGGTTACATTTTTAGAAGTAAAACACTAGAATTAGTTATCTATAACCCCCCAAAAAAATTCATGAACAAAGAAACAGTCCGAAAAACACAAACGTAGCCATGAGTTTGTCACTGTCTAAAAACAAATTAGATTAAAATGGCGTGCTTACCCGTTGGCCCTTCCGTGCTTCCTCCTGTTGGAAATAAAAGGAATACCATTTTTATATTAGTTACAGAAATCGTTGTGTTGTGGAACATAATACAAATGGATAACATTTAATGACTTAAGGTTGATTGATTGATTTCATTTTATCTAATGAACAGGATAAATAAGAATAAACTAAATTTACCTGGACCTGCTGTAGTGCTTTCCTCTGTTTTAAATAAAGATATTTCAACATGTTAGCAGTAGTGATAACCAACACCGGATCGGCAGTCATATTAAATGACAGACTAGCGCGATTACGGCGTAGCAATATAATCACTATCTATTTTTCTTTCTTTCAGTTATTAAAAAGTTATTGGACAATTGACGTCATAGAAAAAAGTGTGTGGCAAATTAAGAAATTGCTAATAGGGACATTAAATTATTCATACCTAAAGAACAAGTACTGCTTTTAATGGATCAAACGAAAAGGCCGAGGCACAGTAAGGTAACTTGTAATTTTAATGAAAAATCGGACATCTTCTAAGGCAGCCTAAGTGCTAAATTCAAATAAGAAACCATGCGCGCTAAATTACAGTGTAACTCAATAAGAAATATATTAAGGTATAAAGAAATAGTTTAGCCTTAGTTTGATAGCGAATGAAATAGCGAAAGTTGGCCAAAAACCGATTAAGAAATTATGTAGGAAAATTGTAACGTTGCAAGCCTTGATAATTTTCAGGCAATAAATGGGTTTTTCGTTTTTTTTTTTTGACACAACTATTGCTGACATCTCAGTGGAGGATAGAATTCACCTTATCTTGGTCCACCTTTTGCAAATGACTTCGTCGTTGATCTGCACGACTTTCCACATTACAAATTTTTGACTGTGATCAAATTTATCAAGTTCAACGCTGCGGCGATTGCGTTTTGTTTTGTTTCTTTAAAACAAAAACGCTAAACATAAAGTCGCTACTCTTTTAAATTGTATTCTTACCAACTGGTGGTCCTGTGCTCCCTTTATCCAGTCATAGAAGGATAGAAACATAGAAAGCAAAAATGATGACTCAAATTTTCATTGGTTACATTTTTAGAAGTAAAACACTAGAATTAGTTATCTATAACCCCCCAAAAAAATTCATGAACAAAGAAACAGTCCGAAAAACACAAACGTAGCCATGAGTTTGTCACTGTCTAAAAACAAATTAGATTAAAATGGCGTGCTTACCCGTTGGCCCTTCCGTGCTTCCTCCTGTTGGAAATAAAAGGAATACCATTTTTATATTAGTTACAGAAATCGTTGTGTTGTGGAACATAATACAAATGGATAACATTTAATGACTTAAGGTTGATTGATTGATTTCATTTTATCTAATGAACAGGATAAATAAGAATAAACTAAATTTACCTGGACCTGCTGTAGTGCTTTCCTCTGTTTTAAATAAAGATATTTCAACATGTTAGCAGTAGTGATAACCAACACCGGATCGGCAGTCATATTAAATGACAGACTAGCGCGATTACGGCGTAGCAATATAATCACTATCTATTTTTCTTTCTTTCAGTTATTAAAAAGTTATTGGACAATTGACGTCATAGAAAAAAGTGTGTGGCAAATTAAGAAATTGCTAATAGGGACATTAAATTATTCATACCTAAAGAACAAGTACTGCTTTTAATGGATCAAACGAAAAGGCCGAGGCACAGTAAGGTAACTTGTAATTTTAATGAAAAATCGGACATCTTCTAAGGCAGCCTAAGTGCTAAATTCAAATAAGAAACCATGCGCGCTAAATTACAGTGTAACTCAATAAGAAATATATTAAGGTATAAAGAAATAGTTTAGCCTTAGTTTGATAGCGAATGAAATAGCGAAAGTTGGCCAAAAACCGATTAAGAAATTATGTAGGAAAATTGTAACGTTGCAAGCCTTGATAATTTTCAGGCAATAAATGGGTTTTTCGTTTTTTTTTTTTGACACAACTATTGCTGACATCTCAGTGGAGGATAGAATTCACCTTATCTTGGTCCACCTTTTGCAAATGACTTCGTCGTTGATCTGCACGACTTTCCACATTACAAATTTTTGACTGTGATCAAATTTATCAAGTTCAACGCTGCGGCGATTGCGTTTTGTTTTGTTTCTTTAAAACAAAAACGCTAAACATAAAGTCGCTACTCTTTTAAATTGTATTCTTACCAACTGGTGGTCCTGTGCTCCCTTTATCCAGTCATAGAAGGATAGAAACATAGAAAGCAAAAATGATGACTCAAATTTTCATTGGTTACATTTTTAGAAGTAAAACACTAGAATTAGTTATCTATAACCCCCCAAAAAAATTCATGAACAAAGAAACAGTCCGAAAAACACAAACGTAGCCATGAGTTTGTCACTGTCTAAAAACAAATTAGATTAAAATGGCGTGCTTACCCGTTGGCCCTTCCGTGCTTCCTCCTGTTGGAAATAAAAGGAATACCATTTTTATATTAGTTACAGAAATCGTTGTGTTGTGGAACATAATACAAATGGATAACATTTAATGACTTAAGGTTGATTGATTGATTTCATTTTATCTAATGAACAGGATAAATAAGAATAAACTAAATTTACCTGGACCTGCTGTAGTGCTTTCCTCTGTTTTAAATAAAGATATTTCAACATGTTAGCAGTAGTGATAACCAACACCGGATCGGCAGTCATATTAAATGACAGACTAGCGCGATTACGGCGTAGCAATATAATCACTATCTATTTTTCTTTCTTTCAGTTATTAAAAAGTTATTGGACAATTGACGTCATAGAAAAAAGTGTGTGGCAAATTAAGAAATTGCTAATAGGGACATTAAATTATTCATACCTAAAGAACAAGTACTGCTTTTAATGGAATCAAACGAAAAGGCCGAGGCACAGTAAGGTAACTTGTAATTTTAATGAAAAATCGGACATCTTCTAAGGCAGCCTAAGTGCTAAATTCAAATAAGAAACCATGCGCGCTAAATTACAGTGTAACTCAATAAGAAATATATTAAGGTATAAAGAAATAGTTTAGCCTTAGTTTGATAGCGAATGAAATAGCGAAAGTTGGCCAAAAACCGATTAAGAAATTATGTAGGAAAATTGTAACGTTGCAAGCCTTGATAATTTTCAGGCAATAAATGGGTTTTTCGTTTTTTTTTTTTGACACAACTATTGCTGACATCTCAGTGGAGGATAGAATTCACCTTATCTTGGTCCACCTTTTGCAAATGACTTCGTCGTTGATCTGCACGACTTTCCACATTACAAATTTTTGACTGTGATCAAATTTATCAAGTTCAACGCCGCGGCGATTGCGTTTTGTTTTGTTTCTTTAAAACAAAAACGCTAAACATAAAGTCGCTACTCTTTTAAATTGTATTCTTACCAACTGGTGGTCCTGTGCTCCCTTTATCCAGTCATAGAAGGATAGAAACATAGAAAGCAAAAATGATGACTCAAATTTTCATTGGTTACATTTTTAGAAGTAAAACACTAGAATTAGTTATCTATAACCCCCCAAAAAAATTCATGAACAAAGAAACAGTCCGAAAAACACAAACGTAGCCATGAGTTTGTCACTGTCTAAAAACAAATTAGATTAAAATGGCGTGCTTACCCGTTGGCCCTTCCGTGCTTCCTCCTGTTGGAAATAAAAGGAATACCATTTTTATATTAGTTACAGAAATCGTTGTGTTGTGGAACATAATACAAATGGATAACATTTAATGACTTAAGGTTGATTGATTGATTTCATTTTATCTAATGAACAGGATAAATAAGAATAAACTAAATTTACCTGGACCTGCTGTAGTGCTTTCCTCTGTTTTAAATAAAGATATTTCAACATGTTAGCAGTAGTGATAACCAACACCGGATCGGCAGTCATATTAAATGACAGACTAGCGCGATTACGGCGTAGCAATATAATCACTATCTATTTTTCTTTCTTTCAGTTATTAAAAAGTTATTGGACAATTGACGTCATAGAAAAAAGTGTGTGGCAAATTAAGAAATTGCTAATAGGGACATTAAATTATTCATACCTAAAGAACAAGTACTGCTTTTAATGGATCAAACGAAAAGGCCGAGGCACAGTAAGGTAACTTGTAATTTTAATGAAAAATCGGACATCTTCTAAGGCAGCCTAAGTGCTAAATTCAAATAAGAAACCATGCGCGCTAAATTACAGTGTAACTCAATAAGAAATATATTAAGGTATAAAGAAATAGTTTAGCCTTAGTTTGATAGCGAATGAAATAGCGAAAGTTGGCCAAAAACCGATTAAGAAATTATGTAGGAAAATTGTAACGTTGCAAGCCTTGATAATTTTCAGGCAATAAATGGGTTTTTCGTTTTTTTTTTTTGACACAACTATTGCTGACATCTCAGTGGAGGATAGAATTCACCTTATCTTGGTCCACCTTTTGCAAATGACTTCGTCGTTGATCTGCACGACTTTCCACATTACAAATTTTTGACTGTGATCAAATTTATCAAGTTCAACGCTGCGGCGATTGCGTTTTGTTTTGTTTCTTTAAAACAAAAACGCTAAACATAAAGTCGCTACTCTTTTAAATTGTATTCTTACCAACTGGTGGTCCTGTGCTCCCTTTATCCAGTCATAGAAGGATAGAAACATAGAAAGCAAAAATGATGACTCAAATTTTCATTGGTTACATTTTTAGAAGTAAAACACTAGAATTAGTTATCTATAACCCCCCAAAAAAATTCATGAACAAAGAAACAGTCCGAAAAACACAAACGTAGCCATGAGTTTGTCACTGTCTAAAAACAAATTAGATTAAAATGGCGTGCTTACCCGTTGGCCCTTCCGTGCTTCCTCCTGTTGGAAATAAAAGGAATACCATTTTTATATTAGTTACAGAAATCGTTGTGTTGTGGAACATAATACAAATGGATAACATTTAATGACTTAAGGTTGATTGATTGATTTCATTTTATCTAATGAACAGGATAAATAAGAATAAACTAAATTTACCTGGACCTGCTGTAGTGCTTTCCTCTGTTTTAAATAAAGATATTTCAACATGTTAGCAGTAGTGATAACCAACACCGGATCGGCAGTCATATTAAATGACAGACTAGCGCGATTACGGCGTAGCAATATAATCACTATCTATTTTTCTTTCTTTCAGTTATTAAAAAGTTATTGGACAATTGACGTCATAGAAAAAAGTGTGTGGCAAATTAAGAAATTGCTAATAGGGACATTAAATTATTCATACCTAAAGAACAAGTACTGCTTTTAATGGAATCAAACGAAAAGGCCGAGGCACAGTAAGGTAACTTGTAATTTTAATGAAAAATCGGACATCTTCTAAGGCAGCCTAAGTGCTAAATTCAAATAAGAAACCATGCGCGCTAAATTACAGTGTAACTCAATAAGAAATATATTAAGGTATAAAGAAATAGTTTAGCCTTAGTTTGATAGCGAATGAAATAGCGAAAGTTGGCCAAAAACCGATTAAGAAATTATGTAGGAAAATTGTAACGTTGCAAGCCTTGATAATTTTCAGGCAATAAATGGGTTTTTCGTTTTTTTTTTTTGACACAACTATTGCTGACATCTCAGTGGAGGATAGAATTCACCTTATCTTGGTCCACCTTTTGCAAATGACTTCGTCGTTGATCTGCACGACTTTCCACATTACAAATTTTTGACTGTGATCAAATTTATCAAGTTCAACGCCGCGGCGATTGCGTTTTGTTTTGTTTCTTTAAAACAAAAACGCTAAACATAAAGTCGCTACTCTTTTAAATTGTATTCTTACCAACTGGTGGTCCTGTGCTCCCTTTATCCAGTCATAGAAGGATAGAAACATAGAAAGCAAAAATGATGACTCAAATTTTCATTGGTTACATTTTTAGAAGTAAAACACTAGAATTAGTTATCTATAACCCCCCAAAAAAATTCATGAACAAAGAAACAGTCCGAAAAACACAAACGTAGCCATGAGTTTGTCACTGTCTAAAAACAAATTAGATTAAAATGGCGTGCTTACCCGTTGGCCCTTCCGTGCTTCCTCCTGTTGGAAATAAAAGGAATACCATTTTTATATTAGTTACAGAAATCGTTGTGTTGTGGAACATAATACAAATGGATAACATTTAATGACTTAAGGTTGATTGATTGATTTCATTTTATCTAATGAACAGGATAAATAAGAATAAACTAAATTTACCTGGACCTGCTGTAGTGCTTTCCTCTGTTTTAAATAAAGATATTTCAACATGTTAGCAGTAGTGATAACCAACACCGGATCGGCAGTCATATTAAATGACAGACTAGCGCGATTACGGCGTAGCAATATAATCACTATCTATTTTTCTTTCTTTCAGTTATTAAAAAGTTATTGGACAATTGACGTCATAGAAAAAAGTGTGTGGCAAATTAAGAAATTGCTAATAGGGACATTAAATTATTCATATCTAAAGAACAAGTACTGCTTTTAATGGATCAAACGAAAAGGCCGAGGCACAGTAAGGTAACTTGTAATTTTAATGAAAAATCGGACATCTTCTAAGGCAGCCTAAGTGCTAAATTCAAATAAGAAACCATGCGCGCTAAATTACAGTGTAACTCAATAAGAAATATATTAAGGTATAAAGAAATAGTTTAGCCTTAGTTTGATAGCGAATGAAATAGCGAAAGTTGGCCAAAAACCGATTAAGAAATTATGTAGGAAAATTGTAACGTTGCAAGCCTTGATAATTTTCAGGCAATAAATGGGTTTTTCGTTTTTTTTTTTTGACACAACTATTGCTGACATCTCAGTGGAGGATAGAATTCACCTTATCTTGGTCCACCTTTTGCAAATGACTTCGTCGTTGATCTGCACGACTTTCCACATTACAAATTTTTGACTGTGATCAAATTTATCAAGTTCAACGCTGCGGCGATTGCGTTTTGTTTTGTTTCTTTAAAACAAAAACGCTAAACATAAAGTCGCTACTCTTTTAAATAGAGTACCGAAGTGTGACGTCACGTTACCATGGGCACGATTTGAGTGGTTCTAAACAAAGAGCATTCGAACCAACATGGCGGCCATAACGATAACTTCTCTTACTTCTTTTTTTTCTGGTGAGCCGAAATCAATCGAACGTGGTGAAAATCACTACAAATCCGACCATATAGAGTCTTTCCAGTATTCCAATGGAATGATTATAGGATTGGTACATGCCAGTATGAAGGACAAGTCTTACAAGGTCACGGTAAGTAAACTCACAAGTTCGGAACACTCGTAATCGTTTGTATAAAACTTTAATGTTCCCTCTGTTTACTTTGCAATACAGGTTTCTCTTCATGGGAATGAAATAAAGTCTGCTAAGTGCGAATGTCCCCGTGGAAACTATAAATGTAGCCATGCCGCGGCACTTATTATCTATGGAATCCATAATCTTAGCCGAACAGATGTAGAATGCAAATGGCAAAAGCCCAGGGCCCCAAACCAAGTGAAATCCGTAGAAGAGTTATATCCTTGCCTAAAGGAGTATAATTGCCTTAAAAGAGAAGTAAACGAAGAGGATCGTTCCTGGTTCTACCAAGAATTGAAAAAGTACGGCAACTTTACCGGCACTTTGTGGCTTCTCTCTCCAGAGCCTGAAAAGAACAACGCCCTGCCTGCGATCACTGTAGAAGAGATTGTGTTGTCTCGGGAATTTCTAAATCATGCGGATAAGAAGAGATACCTTACCGAGAAACTTCGTATCTCTGAAGAGCAGCGTATAGCCGTAAATAAAGCCACCGTAAGACAACGAGATAACCCTTCCTGGCAAATGATAAGGAAAGGAAGACTCACAGCCAGCAATTTTGGAAATGTCTTAAACTGCAAGAGAGTCACTCCATCCCTTCTAAAGCGAGTGCTCGGCCAGTACGATTTATCAAGGGTACAAGCCAATAATTGGGGCATAATTAACGAAAATCAGGCAAAGAAAATGTTTGAACAAAAAACAAAGCTATGTGTTGAAGAATCTGGGATTTGGCTTGAGCTGTCAGGAATGCTAGGTGCCTCCCCTGATGGCTTGGTAGGCACTTATGCACTGCTAGAGGTGAAGTGCCCATTCACCCAAAGAGATTTAACCATAGAAGAAGCAGTATCATCAGGTAAATTTTATATCAAGAAGAATTCACAAGGACACTATGAACTCGATAAAGGATAATGATAATGATAATGAATTTATATAGCGCACTTTTTCATATGAATATGTTCAAAGGCGCTTTACAATTCTATTGGGTGAAATCGGATGTCGGCATGTAATAAAGGACATGTTTACTGGCATCAAGTACAAGGACAGTTATATTTAACTGGAAGGGAGATTTGCTTTTTTGTTGTGTGGACAACAAAAGAAACCCTCATCCTCCAAATCAAAAAAGATCCTGCCTGGGCTGACAATCTTCAACTCTTAAAGGACTTTTATATTAAGCATATTATTCCAGCATTCTCTAATGATCTACTGTAAGGCTACAGGCAGTCAGCAGCTCTGCAGACTGATTTTCATGAACATATGAAATTGTTGGAGACTGAACATTGTTAAAATCTCATGCATGTTTTTTCAGCATTTGTGAAAAACAACTTTGGGTTGTGGTCATCTGATGTGATGTACAGAATAAATTGGTTGTGTTTTGCAAACTTGTGATGTTAATTAACTTAAGTCTTTGGGCAGACTGTAGAGATATAAACATTTAATGGAATCAAACAAAATCATATTATGCTATATATACATGCATCATGTTCTAAGTATCAAAATATAGCTCACAGCTAGGGATGCATGTTTCATCTCAACTATACCCAACCAAGAATTAGAAAAAAATAATTCTATTCCATGTCAACAGAATCTCTAACTTCTCTAATGAGGGAGTTTTGTAAGTTTACCAAGCCAGCACATAATTTCAACACTTTTTCAGTGTAGCATCTCAAGTATGGTGGAATGAAGGTTAGAATCTTGAAATCTTTGATGCGTGCATTTGCCCTTTCAACATGAATTCTGCACCGTGCAATAGTCTTTGTTAGCTTAATTTCACTCTCGTTAAATTTCCCATTATATAAAAATGGGGGAATATTAACAGACACACCATTTGGAACAATATCAGCTATCAAAAAGCCTTTGTCAGCAAGTATCAGATCCCCAGGTTTAAAGTGTTCTAGTACACCAGATTTTTCCACAATGGCTTTATCTGATGTTGAGCCTGGAAACAATTTACTAACATGGGTAATAACAGCATTTGGTGCAACACCAATAAGTGTCTTGAAGGAGTTCATTCCCCTGTATGTTGAGTAAGTCAATTTTTGATCACTCATTAAACCAGGCGCTGCAATTTCTATATCAGTGCAGTCGATGACCATTTTGCAATGCCCAAACAGAGAAAAAGATTCTGGCATAGAGGTTCTGTTCTTCTCTTTGGATGGCACAGATTGTAAACAGTCTTCATATAGTAGCTTGTATAATACATGAACCAATGTAAGTATTATATTACTGATTGTTGCAGTGCTACAGTGAAAGAGCTCAGCCAAGTGCAGGTTTGTGTAGTTCTGTCGTAACTTCATAAGGGTTATAAAAACTTGATCTTCCAACAGGATCCTTTCAACCCTCCAGCCATAAAAATAGTTAATTTCTGCCGAGAACCGTCTGACATAGTTCACAACAATTGAAAATATTTGCCTGTTTGGTAGACCTGTTTCCATACATATTACTTCATCTCTTAAAGCCATTACCGAGTATATTTCTCTTTGATATTGTTCATTTGACTTCCTGTCCTGCAATTCCTTTCTCAAGTTTTCCAGTTCGACTTCAAGAAGGATATTTTGCTTAGAGGCATTGCTGGTTTCACACTTTGAGGCTTCCCCACTTGATGAGTACGAATCGTTTAACTGCTTGATTATATCAGAAACCGGAACCGAGTCTTCTGAACTTGTCTTCTTCGTCTTAGCTCGCTTTGGCGTACGTGTTTCAGCATTTGGAAAGAGTTTATCGGCATTTCTTTTAAATATCTCAGGGCCATTTACTTTCAGTCCTTCACGAAAATGACAGCTACAAACTCGAGAATTGCTTCCCGGACTTCGGTCTTCTCGTCTATTAAAAGCAGATTCATTTCAAACGAACATTAATACATATTAAAAACCGTTGTTTTAAAGAGTAACTGATGAGGGATATCGAAGATTAAGAACAATAATAAGAATTCAAAGAGTCAAAGTTCAATTGTTCGAGTCGTCACGCCACTACCTAGCGCCGGTATTTCTAGCGTGTTTTACCTTACCTTAGGAGCTTTTTCCACCAATTGAACTCCACAGGATCCTTCGGAAACCTGAAAAATTTACATGTCTCCCTTTCTGATTGATGATTACAATCTGGGGCAAAACATTGAACCATTTTCGACTTGTCCACGTTACGTTACCCAAAGAGAGACGCTATGTTGATCTTTTGTTTAGAACCAGCAAAAATGCTTCCATGGTAACGTGACGTCAGCGCTTCGGTACTCTATTGTATTCTTACCAACTGGTGGTCCTGTGCTCCCTTTATCCAGTCATAGAAGGATAGAAACATAGAAAGCAAAAATGATGACTCAAATTTTCATTGGTTACATTTTTAGAAGTAAAACACTAGAATTAGTTATCTATAACCCCCCAAAAAAATTCATGAACAAAGAAACAGTCCGAAAAACACAAACGTAGCCATGAGTTTGTCACTGTCTAAAAACAAATTAGATTAAAATGGCGTGCTTACCCGTTGGCCCTTCCGTGCTTCCTCCTGTTGGAAATAAAAGGAATACCATTTTTATATTAGTTACAGAAATCGTTGTGTTGTGGAACATAATACAAATGGATAACATTTAATGACTTAAGGTTGATTGATTGATTTCATTTTATCTAATGAACAGGATAAATAAGAATAAACTAAATTTACCTGGACCTGCTGTAGTGCTTTCCTCTGTTTTAAATAAAGATATTTCAACATGTTAGCAGTAGTGATAACCAACACCGGATCGGCAGTCATATTAAATGACAGACTAGCGCGATTACGGCGTAGCAATATAATCACTATCTATTTTTCTTTCTTTCAGTTATTAAAAAGTTATTGGACAATTGACGTCATAGAAAAAAGTGTGTGGCAAATTAAGAAATTGCTAATAGGGACATTAAATTATTCATACCTAAAGAACAAGTACTGCTTTTAATGGAATCAAACGAAAAGGCCGAGGCACAGTAAGGTAACTTGTAATTTTAATGAAAAATCGGACATCTTCTAAGGCAGCCTAAGTGCTAAATTCAAATAAGAAACCATGCGCGCTAAATTACAGTGTAACTCAATAAGAAATATATTAAGGTATAAAGAAATAGTTTAGCCTTAGTTTGATAGCGAATGAAATAGCGAAAGTTGGCCAAAAACCGATTAAGAAATTATGTAGGAAAATTGTAACGTTGCAAGCCTTGATAATTTTCAGGCAATAAATGGGTTTTTGGTTTTTTTTTTTTGACACAACTATTGCTGACATCTCAGTGGAGGATAGAATTCACCTTATCTTGGTCCACCTTTTGCAAATGACTTCGTCGTTGATCTGCACGACTTTCCACATTACAAATTTTTGACTGTGATCAAATTTATCAAGTTCAACGCCGCGGCGATTGCGTTTTGTTTTGTTTCTTTAAAACAAAAACGCTAAACATAAAGTCGCTACTCTTTTAAATTGTATTCTTACCAACTGGTGGTCCTGTGCTCCCTTTATCCAGTCATAGAAGGATAGAAACATAGAAAGCAAAAATGATGACTCAAATTTTCATTGGTTACATTTTTAGAAGTAAAACACTAGAATTAGTTATCTATAACCCCCCAAAAAAATTCATGAACAAAGAAACAGTCCGAAAAACACAAACGTAGCCATGAGTTTGTCACTGTCTAAAAACAAATTAGATTAAAATGGCGTGCTTACCCGTTGGCCCTTCCGTGCTTCCTCCTGTTGGAAATAAAAGGAATACCATTTTTATATTAGTTACAGAAATCGTTGTGTTGTGGAACATAATACAAATGGATAACATTTAATGACTTAAGGTTGATTGATTGATTTCATTTTATCTAATGAACAGGATAAATAAGAATAAACTAAATTTACCTGGACCTGCTGTAGTGCTTTCCTCTGTTTTAAATAAAGATATTTCAACATGTTAGCAGTAGTGATAACCAACACCGGATCGGCAGTCATATTAAATGACAGACTAGCGCGATTACGGCGTAGCAATATAATCACTATCTATTTTTCTTTCTTTCAGTTATTAAAAAGTTATTGGACAATTGACGTCATAGAAAAAAGTGTGTGGCAAATTAAGAAATTGCTAATAGGGACATTAAATTATTCATACCTAAAGAACAAGTACTGCTTTTAATGGATCAAACGAAAAGGCCGAGGCACAGTAAGGTAACTTGTAATTTTAATGAAAAATCGGACATCTTCTAAGGCAGCCTAAGTGCTAAATTCAAATAAGAAACCATGCGCGCTAAATTACAGTGTAACTCAATAAGAAATATATTAAGGTATAAAGAAATAGTTTAGCCTTAGTTTGATAGCGAATGAAATAGCGAAAGTTGGCCAAAAACCGATTAAGAAATTATGTAGGAAAATTGTAACGTTGCAAGCCTTGATAATTTTCAGGCAATAAATGGGTTTTTCGTTTTTTTTTTTTGACACAACTATTGCTGACATCTCAGTGGAGGATAGAATTCACCTTATCTTGGTCCACCTTTTGCAAATGACTTCGTCGTTGATCTGCACGACTTTCCACATTACAAATTTTTGACTGTGATCAAATTTATCAAGTTCAACGCTGCGGCGATTGCGTTTTGTTTTGTTTCTTTAAAACAAAAACGCTAAACATAAAGTCGCTACTCTTTTAAATTGTATTCTTACCAACTGGTGGTCCTGTGCTCCCTTTATCCAGTCATAGAAGGATAGAAACATAGAAAGCAAAAATGATGACTCAAATTTTCATTGGTTACATTTTTAGAAGTAAAACACTAGAATTAGTTATCTATAACCCCCCAAAAAAATTCATGAACAAAGAAACAGTCCGAAAAACACAAACGTAGCCATGAGTTTGTCACTGTCTAAAAACAAATTAGATTAAAATGGCGTGCTTACCCGTTGGCCCTTCCGTGCTTCCTCCTGTTGGAAATAAAAGGAATACCATTTTTATATTAGTTACAGAAATCGTTGTGTTGTGGAACATAATACAAATGGATAACATTTAATGACTTAAGGTTGATTGATTGATTTCATTTTATCTAATGAACAGGATAAATAAGAATAAACTAAATTTACCTGGACCTGCTGTAGTGCTTTCCTCTGTTTTAAATAAAGATATTTCAACATGTTAGCAGTAGTGATAACCAACACCGGATCGGCAGTCATATTAAATGACAGACTAGCGCGATTACGGCGTAGCAATATAATCACTATCTATTTTTCTTTCTTTCAGTTATTAAAAAGTTATTGGACAATTGACGTCATAGAAAAAAGTGTGTGGCAAATTAAGAAATTGCTAATAGGGACATTAAATTATTCATACCTAAAGAACAAGTACTGCTTTTAATGGAATCAAACGAAAAGGCCGAGGCACAGTAAGGTAACTTGTAATTTTAATGAAAAATCGGACATCTTCTAAGGCAGCCTAAGTGCTAAATTCAAATAAGAAACCATGCGCGCTAAATTACAGTGTAACTCAATAAGAAATATATTAAGGTATAAAGAAATAGTTTAGCCTTAGTTTGATAGCGAATGAAATAGCGAAAGTTGGCCAAAAACCGATTAAGAAATTATGTAGGAAAATTGTAACGTTGCAAGCCTTGATAATTTTCAGGCAATAAATGGGTTTTTCGTTTTTTTTTTTTGACACAACTATTGCTGACATCTCAGTGGAGGATAGAATTCACCTTATCTTGGTCCACCTTTTGCAAATGACTTCGTCGTTGATCTGCACGACTTTCCACATTACAAATTTTTGACTGTGATCAAATTTATCAAGTTCAACGCCGCGGCGATTGCGTTTTGTTTTGTTTCTTTAAAACAAAAACGCTAAACATAAAGTCGCTACTCTTTTAAATTGTATTCTTACCAACTGGTGGTCCTGTGCTCCCTTTATCCAGTCATAGAAGGATAGAAACATAGAAAGCAAAAATGATGACTCAAATTTTCATTGGTTACATTTTTAGAAGTAAAACACTAGAATTAGTTATCTATAACCCCCCAAAAAAATTCATGAACAAAGAAACAGTCCGAAAAACACAAACGTAGCCATGAGTTTGTCACTGTCTAAAAACAAATTAGATTAAAATGGCGTGCTTACCCGTTGGCCCTTCCGTGCTTCCTCCTGTTGGAAATAAAAGGAATACCATTTTTATATTAGTTACAGAAATCGTTGTGTTGTGGAACATAATACAAATGGATAACATTTAATGACTTAAGGTTGATTGATTGATTTCATTTTATCTAATGAACAGGATAAATAAGAATAAACTAAATTTACCTGGACCTGCTGTAGTGCTTTCCTCTGTTTTAAATAAAGATATTTCAACATGTTAGCAGTAGTGATAACCAACACCGGATCGGCAGTCATATTAAATGACAGACTAGCGCGATTACGGCGTAGCAATATAATCACTATCTATTTTTCTTTCTTTCAGTTATTAAAAAGTTATTGGACAATTGACGTCATAGAAAAAAGTGTGTGGCAAATTAAGAAATTGCTAATAGGGACATTAAATTATTCATATCTAAAGAACAAGTACTGCTTTTAATGGATCAAACGAAAAGGCCGAGGCACAGTAAGGTAACTTGTAATTTTAATGAAAAATCGGACATCTTCTAAGGCAGCCTAAGTGCTAAATTCAAATAAGAAACCATGCGCGCTAAATTACAGTGTAACTCAATAAGAAATATATTAAGGTATAAAGAAATAGTTTAGCCTTAGTTTGATAGCGAATGAAATAGCGAAAGTTGGCCAAAAACCGATTAAGAAATTATGTAGGAAAATTGTAACGTTGCAAGCCTTGATAATTTTCAGGCAATAAATGGGTTTTTCGTTTTTTTTTTTTGACACAACTATTGCTGACATCTCAGTGGAGGATAGAATTCACCTTATCTTGGTCCACCTTTTGCAAATGACTTCGTCGTTGATCTGCACGACTTTCCACATTACAAATTTTTGACTGTGATCAAATTTATCAAGTTCAACGCTGCGGCGATTGCGTTTTGTTTTGTTTCTTTAAAACAAAAACGCTAAACATAAAGTCGCTACTCTTTTAAATAGAGTACCGAAGTGTGACGTCACGTTACCATGGGCACGATTTGAGTGGTTCTAAACAAAGAGCATTCGAACCAACATGGCGGCCATAACGATAACTTCTCTTACTTCTTTTTTTTCTGGTGAGCCGAAATCAATCGAACGTGGTGAAAATCACTACAAATCCGACCATATAGAGTCTTTCCAGTATTCCAATGGAATGATTATAGGATTGGTACATGCCAGTATGAAGGACAAGTCTTACAAGGTCACGGTAAGTAAACTCACAAGTTCGGAACACTCGTAATCGTTTGTATAAAACTTTAATGTTCCCTCTGTTTACTTTGCAATACAGGTTTCTCTTCATGGGAATGAAATAAAGTCTGCTAAGTGCGAATGTCCCCGTGGAAACTATAAATGTAGCCATGCCGCGGCACTTATTATCTATGGAATCCATAATCTTAGCCGAACAGATGTAGAATGCAAATGGCAAAAGCCCAGGGCCCCAAACCAAGTGAAATCCGTAGAAGAGTTATATCCTTGCCTAAAGGAGTATAATTGCCTTAAAAGAGAAGTAAACGAAGAGGATCGTTCCTGGTTCTACCAAGAATTGAAAAAGTACGGCAACTTTACCGGCACTTTGTGGCTTCTCTCTCCAGAGCCTGAAAAGAACAACGCCCTGCCTGCGATCACTGTAGAAGAGATTGTGTTGTCTCGGGAATTTCTAAATCATGCGGATAAGAAGAGATACCTTACCGAGAAACTTCGTATCTCTGAAGAGCAGCGTATAGCCGTAAATAAAGCCACCGTAAGACAACGAGATAACCCTTCCTGGCAAATGATAAGGAAAGGAAGACTCACAGCCAGCAATTTTGGAAATGTCTTAAACTGCAAGAGAGTCACTCCATCCCTTCTAAAGCGAGTGCTCGGCCAGTACGATTTATCAAGGGTACAAGCCAATAATTGGGGCATAATTAACGAAAATCAGGCAAAGAAAATGTTTGAACAAAAAACAAAGCTATGTGTTGAAGAATCTGGGATTTGGCTTGAGCTGTCAGGAATGCTAGGTGCCTCCCCTGATGGCTTGGTAGGCACTTATGCACTGCTAGAGGTGAAGTGCCCATTCACCCAAAGAGATTTAACCATAGAAGAAGCAGTATCATCAGGTAAATTTTATATCAAGAAGAATTCACAAGGACACTATGAACTCGATAAAGGATAATGATAATGATAATGAATTTATATAGCGCACTTTTTCATATGAATATGTTCAAAGGCGCTTTACAATTCTATTGGGTGAAATCGGATGTCGGCATGTAATAAAGGACATGTTTACTGGCATCAAGTACAAGGACAGTTATATTTAACTGGAAGGGAGATTTGCTTTTTTGTTGTGTGGACAACAAAAGAAACCCTCATCCTCCAAATCAAAAAAGATCCTGCCTGGGCTGACAATCTTCAACTCTTAAAGGACTTTTATATTAAGCATATTATTCCAGCATTCTCTAATGATCTACTGTAAGGCTACAGGCAGTCAGCAGCTCTGCAGACTGATTTTCATGAACATATGAAATTGTTGGAGACTGAACATTGTTAAAATCTCATGCATGTTTTTTCAGCATTTGTGAAAAACAACTTTGGGTTGTGGTCATCTGATGTGATGTACAGAATAAATTGGTTGTGTTTTGCAAACTTGTGATGTTAATTAACTTAAGTCTTTGGGCAGACTGTAGAGATATAAACATTTAATGGAATCAAACAAAATCATATTATGCTATATATACATGCATCATGTTCTAAGTATCAAAATATAGCTCACAGCTAGGGATGCATGTTTCATCTCAACTATACCCAACCAAGAATTAGAAAAAAATAATTCTATTCCATGTCAACAGAATCTCTAACTTCTCTAATGAGGGAGTTTTGTAAGTTTACCAAGCCAGCACATAATTTCAACACTTTTTCAGTGTAGCATCTCAAGTATGGTGGAATGAAGGTTAGAATCTTGAAATCTTTGATGCGTGCATTTGCCCTTTCAACATGAATTCTGCACCGTGCAATAGTCTTTGTTAGCTTAATTTCACTCTCGTTAAATTTCCCATTATATAAAAATGGGGGAATATTAACAGACACACCATTTGGAACAATATCAGCTATCAAAAAGCCTTTGTCAGCAAGTATCAGATCCCCAGGTTTAAAGTGTTCTAGTACACCAGATTTTTCCACAATGGCTTTATCTGATGTTGAGCCTGGAAACAATTTACTAACATGGGTAATAACAGCATTTGGTGCAACACCAATAAGTGTCTTGAAGGAGTTCATTCCCCTGTATGTTGAGTAAGTCAATTTTTGATCACTCATTAAACCAGGCGCTGCAATTTCTATATCAGTGCAGTCGATGACCATTTTGCAATGCCCAAACAGAGAAAAAGATTCTGGCATAGAGGTTCTGTTCTTCTCTTTGGATGGCACAGATTGTAAACAGTCTTCATATAGTAGCTTGTATAATACATGAACCAATGTAAGTATTATATTACTGATTGTTGCAGTGCTACAGTGAAAGAGCTCAGCCAAGTGCAGGTTTGTGTAGTTCTGTCGTAACTTCATAAGGGTTATAAAAACTTGATCTTCCAACAGGATCCTTTCAACCCTCCAGCCATAAAAATAGTTAATTTCTGCCGAGAACCGTCTGACATAGTTCACAACAATTGAAAATATTTGCCTGTTTGGTAGACCTGTTTCCATACATATTACTTCATCTCTTAAAGCCATTACCGAGTATATTTCTCTTTGATATTGTTCATTTGACTTCCTGTCCTGCAATTCCTTTCTCAAGTTTTCCAGTTCGACTTCAAGAAGGATATTTTGCTTAGAGGCATTGCTGGTTTCACACTTTGAGGCTTCCCCACTTGATGAGTACGAATCGTTTAACTGCTTGATTATATCAGAAACCGGAACCGAGTCTTCTGAACTTGTCTTCTTCGTCTTAGCTCGCTTTGGCGTACGTGTTTCAGCATTTGGAAAGAGTTTATCGGCATTTCTTTTAAATATCTCAGGGCCATTTACTTTCAGTCCTTCACGAAAATGACAGCTACAAACTCGAGAATTGCTTCCCGGACTTCGGTCTTCTCGTCTATTAAAAGCAGATTCATTTCAAACGAACATTAATACATATTAAAAACCGTTGTTTTAAAGAGTAACTGATGAGGGATATCGAAGATTAAGAACAATAATAAGAATTCAAAGAGTCAAAGTTCAATTGTTCGAGTCGTCACGCCACTACCTAGCGCCGGTATTTCTAGCGTGTTTTACCTTACCTTAGGAGCTTTTTCCACCAATTGAACTCCACAGGATCCTTCGGAAACCTGAAAAATTTACATGTCTCCCTTTCTGATTGATGATTACAATCTGGGGCAAAACATTGAACCATTTTCGACTTGTCCACGTTACGTTACCCAAAGAGAGACGCTATGTTGATCTTTTGTTTAGAACCAGCAAAAATGCTTCCATGGTAACGTGACGTCAGCGCTTCGGTACTCTATTGTATTCTTACCAACTGGTGGTCCTGTGCTCCCTTTATCCAGTCATAGAAGGATAGAAACATAGAAAGCAAAAATGATGACTCAAATTTTCATTGGTTACATTTTTAGAAGTAAAACACTAGAATTAGTTATCTATAACCCCCCAAAAAAATTCATGAACAAAGAAACAGTCCGAAAAACACAAACGTAGCCATGAGTTTGTCACTGTCTAAAAACAAATTAGATTAAAATGGCGTGCTTACCCGTTGGCCCTTCCGTGCTTCCTCCTGTTGGAAATAAAAGGAATACCATTTTTATATTAGTTACAGAAATCGTTGTGTTGTGGAACATAATACAAATGGATAACATTTAATGACTTAAGGTTGATTGATTGATTTCATTTTATCTAATGAACAGGATAAATAAGAATAAACTAAATTTACCTGGACCTGCTGTAGTGCTTTCCTCTGTTTTAAATAAAGATATTTCAACATGTTAGCAGTAGTGATAACCAACACCGGATCGGCAGTCATATTAAATGACAGACTAGCGCGATTACGGCGTAGCAATATAATCACTATCTATTTTTCTTTCTTTCAGTTATTAAAAAGTTATTGGACAATTGACGTCATAGAAAAAAGTGTGTGGCAAATTAAGAAATTGCTAATAGGGACATTAAATTATTCATACCTAAAGAACAAGTACTGCTTTTAATGGAATCAAACGAAAAGGCCGAGGCACAGTAAGGTAACTTGTAATTTTAATGAAAAATCGGACATCTTCTAAGGCAGCCTAAGTGCTAAATTCAAATAAGAAACCATGCGCGCTAAATTACAGTGTAACTCAATAAGAAATATATTAAGGTATAAAGAAATAGTTTAGCCTTAGTTTGATAGCGAATGAAATAGCGAAAGTTGGCCAAAAACCGATTAAGAAATTATGTAGGAAAATTGTAACGTTGCAAGCCTTGATAATTTTCAGGCAATAAATGGGTTTTTGGTTTTTTTTTTTTGACACAACTATTGCTGACATCTCAGTGGAGGATAGAATTCACCTTATCTTGGTCCACCTTTTGCAAATGACTTCGTCGTTGATCTGCACGACTTTCCACATTACAAATTTTTGACTGTGATCAAATTTATCAAGTTCAACGCCGCGGCGATTGCGTTTTGTTTTGTTTCTTTAAAACAAAAACGCTAAACATAAAGTCGCTACTCTTTTAAATTGTATTCTTACCAACTGGTGGTCCTGTGCTCCCTTTATCCAGTCATAGAAGGATAGAAACATAGAAAGCAAAAATGATGACTCAAATTTTCATTGGTTACATTTTTAGAAGTAAAACACTAGAATTAGTTATCTATAACCCCCCAAAAAAATTCATGAACAAAGAAACAGTCCGAAAAACACAAACGTAGCCATGAGTTTGTCACTGTCTAAAAACAAATTAGATTAAAATGGCGTGCTTACCCGTTGGCCCTTCCGTGCTTCCTCCTGTTGGAAATAAAAGGAATACCATTTTTATATTAGTTACAGAAATCGTTGTGTTGTGGAACATAATACAAATGGATAACATTTAATGACTTAAGGTTGATTGATTGATTTCATTTTATCTAATGAACAGGATAAATAAGAATAAACTAAATTTACCTGGACCTGCTGTAGTGCTTTCCTCTGTTTTAAATAAAGATATTTCAACATGTTAGCAGTAGTGATAACCAACACCGGATCGGCAGTCATATTAAATGACAGACTAGCGCGATTACGGCGTAGCAATATAATCACTATCTATTTTTCTTTCTTTCAGTTATTAAAAAGTTATTGGACAATTGACGTCATAGAAAAAAGTGTGTGGCAAATTAAGAAATTGCTAATAGGGACATTAAATTATTCATACCTAAAGAACAAGTACTGCTTTTAATGGATCAAACGAAAAGGCCGAGGCACAGTAAGGTAACTTGTAATTTTAATGAAAAATCGGACATCTTCTAAGGCAGCCTAAGTGCTAAATTCAAATAAGAAACCATGCGCGCTAAATTACAGTGTAACTCAATAAGAAATATATTAAGGTATAAAGAAATAGTTTAGCCTTAGTTTGATAGCGAATGAAATAGCGAAAGTTGGCCAAAAACCGATTAAGAAATTATGTAGGAAAATTGTAACGTTGCAAGCCTTGATAATTTTCAGGCAATAAATGGGTTTTTCGTTTTTTTTTTTTGACACAACTATTGCTGACATCTCAGTGGAGGATAGAATTCACCTTATCTTGGTCCACCTTTTGCAAATGACTTCGTCGTTGATCTGCACGACTTTCCACATTACAAATTTTTGACTGTGATCAAATTTATCAAGTTCAACGCTGCGGCGATTGCGTTTTGTTTTGTTTCTTTAAAACAAAAACGCTAAACATAAAGTCGCTACTCTTTTAAATTGTATTCTTACCAACTGGTGGTCCTGTGCTCCCTTTATCCAGTCATAGAAGGATAGAAACATAGAAAGCAAAAATGATGACTCAAATTTTCATTGGTTACATTTTTAGAAGTAAAACACTAGAATTAGTTATCTATAACCCCCCAAAAAAATTCATGAACAAAGAAACAGTCCGAAAAACACAAACGTAGCCATGAGTTTGTCACTGTCTAAAAACAAATTAGATTAAAATGGCGTGCTTACCCGTTGGCCCTTCCGTGCTTCCTCCTGTTGGAAATAAAAGGAATACCATTTTTATATTAGTTACAGAAATCGTTGTGTTGTGGAACATAATACAAATGGATAACATTTAATGACTTAAGGTTGATTGATTGATTTCATTTTATCTAATGAACAGGATAAATAAGAATAAACTAAATTTACCTGGACCTGCTGTAGTGCTTTCCTCTGTTTTAAATAAAGATATTTCAACATGTTAGCAGTAGTGATAACCAACACCGGATCGGCAGTCATATTAAATGACAGACTAGCGCGATTACGGCGTAGCAATATAATCACTATCTATTTTTCTTTCTTTCAGTTATTAAAAAGTTATTGGACAATTGACGTCATAGAAAAAAGTGTGTGGCAAATTAAGAAATTGCTAATAGGGACATTAAATTATTCATACCTAAAGAACAAGTACTGCTTTTAATGGATCAAACGAAAAGGCCGAGGCACAGTAAGGTAACTTGTAATTTTAATGAAAAATCGGACATCTTCTAAGGCAGCCTAAGTGCTAAATTCAAATAAGAAACCATGCGCGCTAAATTACAGTGTAACTCAATAAGAAATATATTAAGGTATAAAGAAATAGTTTAGCCTTAGTTTGATAGCGAATGAAATAGCGAAAGTTGGCCAAAAACCGATTAAGAAATTATGTAGGAAAATTGTAACGTTGCAAGCCTTGATAATTTTCAGGCAATAAATGGGTTTTTCGTTTTTTTTTTTTGACACAACTATTGCTGACATCTCAGTGGAGGATAGAATTCACCTTATCTTGGTCCACCTTTTGCAAATGACTTCGTCGTTGATCTGCACGACTTTCCACATTACAAATTTTTGACTGTGATCAAATTTATCAAGTTCAACGCTGCGGCGATTGCGTTTTGTTTTGTTTCTTTAAAACAAAAACGCTAAACATAAAGTCGCTACTCTTTTAAATTGTATTCTTACCAACTGGTGGTCCTGTGCTCCCTTTATCCAGTCATAGAAGGATAGAAACATAGAAAGCAAAAATGATGACTCAAATTTTCATTGGTTACATTTTTAGAAGTAAAACACTAGAATTAGTTATCTATAACCCCCCAAAAAAATTCATGAACAAAGAAACAGTCCGAAAAACACAAACGTAGCCATGAGTTTGTCACTGTCTAAAAACAAATTAGATTAAAATGGCGTGCTTACCCGTTGGCCCTTCCATGCTTCCTCCTGTTGGAAATAAAAGGAATACCATTTTTATATTAGTTACAGAAATCGTTGTGTTGTGGAACATAATACAAATGGATAACATTTAATGACTTAAGGTTAATTAATTGATTTCATTTTATCTAATGAACAGGATAAATAAGAATAAACTAAATTTACCTGGACCTGCTGTAGTGCTTTCCTCTGTTTTAAATAAAGATATTTCAACATGTTAGCAGTAGTGATAACCAACACCGGATCGGCAGTCATATTAAATGACAGACTAGCGCGATTACGGCGTAGCAATATAATCACTATCTATTTTTCTTTCTTTCAGTTATTAAAAAGTTATTGGACAATTGACGTCATAGAAAAAAGTGTGTGGCAAATTAAGAAATTGCTAATAGGGACATTAAATTATTCATACCTAAAGAACAAGTACTGCTTTTAATGGAATCAAACGAAGAGGCCGAGGCACAGTAAGGTAACTTGTAATTTTAATGAAAAATCGGACATCTTCTAAGGCAGCCTAAGTGCTAAATTCAAATAAGAAACCATGCGCGCTAAATTACAGTGTAACTCAATAAGAAATATATTAAGGTATAAAGAAATAGTTTAGCCTTAGTTTGATAGCGAATGAAATAGCGAAAGTTGGCCAAAAACCGATTAAGAAATTATGTAGGAAAATTGTAACGTTGCAAGCCTTGATAATTTTCAGGCAATAAATGGGTTTTTCGTTTTTTTTTTTTGACACAACTATTGCTGACATCTCAGTGGAGGATAGAATTCACCTTATCTTGGTCCACCTTTTGCAAATGACTTCGTCGTTGATCTGCACGACTTTCCACATTACAAATTTTTGACTGTGATCAAATTTATCAAGTTCAACGCTGCGGCGATTGCGTTTTGTTTTGTTTCTTTAAAACAAAAACGCTAAACATAAAGTCGCTACTCTTTTAAATTGTATTCTTACCAACTGGTGGTCCTGTGCTCCCTTTATCCAGTCATAGAAGGATAGAAACATAGAAAGCAAAAATGATGACTCAAATTTTCATTGGTTACATTTTTAGAAGTAAAACACTAGAATTAGTTATCTATAACCCCCCAAAAAAATTCATGAACAAAGAAACAGTCCGAAAAACACAAACGTAGCCATGAGTTTGTCACTGTCTAAAAACAAATTAGATTAAAATGGCGTGCTTACCCGTTGGCCCTTCCGTGCTTCCTCCTGTTGGAAATAAAAGGAATACCATTTTTATATTAGTTACAGAAATCGTTGTGTTGTGGAACATAATACAAATGGATAACATTTAATGACTTAAGGTTGATTGATTGATTTCATTTTATCTAATGAACAGGATAAATAAGAATAAACTAAATTTACCTGGACCTGCTGTAGTGCTTTCCTCTGTTTTAAATAAAGATATTTCAACATGTTAGCAGTAGTGATAACCAACACCGGATCGGCAGTCATATTAAATGACAGACTAGCGCGATTACGGCGTAGCAATATAATCACTATCTATTTTTCTTTCTTTCAGTTATTAAAAAGTTATTGGACAATTGACGTCATAGAAAAAAGTGTGTGGCAAATTAAGAAATTGCTAATAGGGACATTAAATTATTCATACCTAAAGAACAAGTACTGCTTTTAATGGATCAAACGAAAAGGCCGAGGCACAGTAAGGTAACTTGTAATTTTAATGAAAAATCGGACATCTTCTAAGGCAGCCTAAGTGCTAAATTCAAATAAGAAACCATGCGCGCTAAATTACAGTGTAACTCAATAAGAAATATATTAAGGTATAAAGAAATAGTTTAGCCTTAGTTTGATAGCGAATGAAATAGCGAAAGTTGGCCAAAAACCGATTAAGAAATTATGTAGGAAAATTGTAACGTTGCAAGCCTTGATAATTTTCAGGCAATAAATGGGTTTTTCGTTTTTTTTTTTTGACACAACTATTGCTGACATCTCAGTGGAGGATAGAATTCACCTTATCTTGGTCCACCTTTTGCAAATGACTTCGTCGTTGATCTGCACGACTTTCCACATTACAAATTTTTGACTGTGATCAAATTTATCAAGTTCAACGCTGCGGCGATTGCGTTTTGTTTTGTTTCTTTAAAACAAAAACGCTAAACATAAAGTCGCTACTCTTTTAAATTGTATTCTTACCAACTGGTGGTCCTGTGCTCCCTTTATCCAGTCATAGAAGGATAGAAACATAGAAAGCAAAAATGATGACTCAAATTTTCATTGGTTACATTTTTAGAAGTAAAACACTAGAATTAGTTATCTATAACCCCCCAAAAAAATTCATGAACAAAGAAACAGTCCGAAAAACACAAACGTAGCCATGAGTTTGTCACTGTCTAAAAACAAATTAGATTAAAATGGCGTGCTTACCCGTTGGCCCTTCCGTGCTTCCTCCTGTTGGAAATAAAAGGAATACCATTTTTATATTAGTTACAGAAATCGTTGTGTTGTGGAACATAATACAAATGGATAACATTTAATGACTTAAGGTTGATTGATTGATTTCATTTTATCTAATGAACAGGATAAATAAGAATAAACTAAATTTACCTGGACCTGCTGTAGTGCTTTCCTCTGTTTTAAATAAAGATATTTCAACATGTTAGCAGTAGTGATAACCAACACCGGATCGGCAGTCATATTAAATGACAGACTAGCGCGATTACGGCGTAGCAATATAATCACTATCTATTTTTCTTTCTTTCAGTTATTAAAAAGTTATTGGACAATTGACGTCATAGAAAAAAGTGTGTGGCAAATTAAGAAATTGCTAATAGGGACATTAAATTATTCATACCTAAAGAACAAGTACTGCTTTTAATGGATCAAACGAAAAGGCCGAGGCACAGTAAGGTAACTTGTAATTTTAATGAAAAATCGGACATCTTCTAAGGCAGCCTAAGTGCTAAATTCAAATAAGAAACCATGCGCGCTAAATTACAGTGTAACTCAATAAGAAATATATTAAGGTATAAAGAAATAGTTTAGCCTTAGTTTGATAGCGAATGAAATAGCGAAAGTTGGCCAAAAACCGATTAAGAAATTATGTAGGAAAATTGTAACGTTGCAAGCCTTGATAATTTTCAGGCAATAAATGGGTTTTTCGTTTTTTTTTTTTGACACAACTATTGCTGACATCTCAGTGGAGGATAGAATTCACCTTATCTTGGTCCACCTTTTGCAAATGACTTCGTCGTTGATCTGCACGACTTTCCACATTACAAATTTTTGACTGTGATCAAATTTATCAAGTTCAACGCTGCGGCGATTGCGTTTTGTTTTGTTTCTTTAAAACAAAAACGCTAAACATAAAGTCGCTACTCTTTTAAATTGTATTCTTACCAACTGGTGGTCCTGTGCTCCCTTTATCCAGTCATAGAAGGATAGAAACATAGAAAGCAAAAATGATGACTCAAATTTTCATTGGTTACATTTTTAGAAGTAAAACACTAGAATTAGTTATCTATAACCCCCCAAAAAAATTCATGAACAAAGAAACAGTCCGAAAAACACAAACGTAGCCATGAGTTTGTCACTGTCTAAAAACAAATTAGATTAAAATGGCGTGCTTACCCGTTGGCCCTTCCATGCTTCCTCCTGTTGGAAATAAAAGGAATACCATTTTTATATTAGTTACAGAAATCGTTGTGTTGTGGAACATAATACAAATGGATAACATTTAATGACTTAAGGTTAATTAATTGATTTCATTTTATCTAATGAACAGGATAAATAAGAATAAACTAAATTTACCTGGACCTGCTGTAGTGCTTTCCTCTGTTTTAAATAAAGATATTTCAACATGTTAGCAGTAGTGATAACCAACACCGGATCGGCAGTCATATTAAATGACAGACTAGCGCGATTACGGCGTAGCAATATAATCACTATCTATTTTTCTTTCTTTCAGTTATTAAAAAGTTATTGGACAATTGACGTCATAGAAAAAAGTGTGTGGCAAATTAAGAAATTGCTAATAGGGACATTAAATTATTCATACCTAAAGAACAAGTACTGCTTTTAATGGAATCAAACGAAAAGGCCGAGGCACAGTAAGGTAACTTGTAATTTTAATGAAAAATCGGACATCTTCTAAGGCAGCCTAAGTGCTAAATTCAAATAAGAAACCATGCGCGCTAAATTACAGTGTAACTTAATAAGAAATATATTAAGGTATAAAGAAATAGTTTAGCCTTAGTTTGATAGCGAATGAAATAGCGAAAGTTGGCCAAAAACCGATTAAGAAATTATGTAGGAAAATTGTAACGTTGCAAGCCTTGATAATTTTCAGGCAATAAATGGGTTTTTCGTTTTTTTTTTTTGACACAACTATTGCTGACATCTCAGTGGAGGATAGAATTCACCTTATCTTGGTCCACCTTTTGCAAATGACTTCGTCGTTGATCTGCACGACTTTCCACATTACAAATTTTTGACTGTGATCAAATTTATCAAGTTCAACGCTGCGGCGATTGCGTTTTGTTTTGTTTCTTTAAAACAAAAACGCTAAACATAAAGTCGCTACTCTTTTAAATTGTATTCTTACCAACTGGTGGTCCTGTGCTCCCTTTATCCAGTCATAGAAGGATAGAAACATAGAAAGCAAAAATGATGACTCAAATTTTCATTGGTTACATTTTTAGAAGTAAAACACTAGAATTAGTTATCTATAACCCCCCAAAAAAATTCATGAACAAAGAAACAGTCCGAAAAACACAAACGTAGCCATGAGTTTGTCACTGTCTAAAAACAAATTAGATTAAAATGGCGTGCTTACCCGTTGGCCCTTCCGTGCTTCCTCCTGTTGGAAATAAAAGGAATACCATTTTTATATTAGTTACAGAAATCGTTGTGTTGTGGAACATAATACAAATGGATAACATTTAATGACTTAAGGTTAATTAATTGATTTCATTTTATCTAATGAACAGGATAAATAAGAATAAACTAAATTTACCTGGACCTGCTGTAGTGCTTTCCTCTGTTTTAAATAAAGATATTTCAACATGTTAGCAGTAGTGATAACCAACACCGGATCGGCAGTCATATTAAATGACAGACTAGCGCGATTACGGCGTAGCAATATAATCACTATCTATTTTTCTTTCTTTCAGTTATTAAAAAGTTATTGGACAATTGACGTCATAGAAAAAAGTGTGTGGCAAATTAAGAAATGGCTAATAGGGACATTAAATTATTCATACCTAAAGAACAAGTACTGCTTTTAATGGAATCAAACGAAGAGGCCGAGGCACAGTAAGGTAACTTGTAATTTTAATGAAAAATCGGAGATCTTCTAATGCAGCCGAAGTGCTAAATTGAAATAAGAAACCATGCGCGCTAAATTACAGTGTAACTTCATAAGTAATATATTAAAATATAAAGAAATAGTTTAGCCTTAGTTTTATAGCGAATGAAATAGCGAAAGTTGGCCAAAAACCGATTAAGATGTAGGAAAATTGTAACGTTGCAAGCCTTGATAATTTTCAGGCAATAAATGGGTTTTTCGTTTTTTTTTTGACACAACTATTGCTGACATCTCAGTGGAGGATAGAATTCACCTTATCTTGGTCCAACTTTTGCAAATGACTTCGTCGTTGATCTGCACGACTTTCCACATTACAAATTTTTGACTGTGATCAAATTTATCAAGTTCAACGCTGCGGCGATTGCGTTTTGTTTTGTTTCTTTAAAACAAAAACGCTAAACATAAAGTCGCTACTCTTTTAAATTTTATTCTTACCAACTGGTGGTCCTGTGCTCCCTTTTTCCAGTCATAGAAGGATAGAAACATAGAAAGCAAAAATGATGACTCAAATTTTCATTGGTTATATTTTTAGAAGTAAAACACTAGAATTAGTTATCTATAACCCCCCAAAAAAATTCATGAATAAAGAAACAGTCCGAAAAACACAAACGTAGCCATGAGTTTGTCACTGTCTAAAAACAAATTAGATTAAAATGGCGTGCTTACCCGTTGGCCCTTCCGTGCTTCCTCCTGTTGGAAATAAAAGGAATACCATTTTTATATTAGTTACAGAATTCGTTGTGTTGTGGAACATAATACAAATGGATAACATTTAATGACTTAAGGTTGATTGATTGATTTCATTTTATCTAATGAACAGGATAAATAAGAATAAACTAAATTTACCTGGACCTGCTGTAGTGCTTTCCTCTGTTTTAAATAAAGATATTTCAACATGTTAGCAGTAGTGATAACCAACACCGGATCGGCAGTCATATTAAATGACAGACTAGCGCGATTACGGCGTAGCAATATAATCACTATCTATTTTTCTTTCTTTCAGTTATTAAAAAGTTATTGGACAATTGACGTCATAGAAGAAAGTTTGTGGCAAATTAAGAAATGGCTAATAGGGACATTAAATTATTCATACCTAAAGAACAAGTACTACTTTTAATGGAATCAAACGAAGAGGCCGAGGCACAGTAAGGTAAATTGTAATTTTAATTAAAAATCGGACATCTTCTAAGGCATCCGAAGTGCTAAATTCAAATAAGAAACCATGCGCGCTAAATTACAGTGTAACTCAATAAGAAATATATTAAGGTATAAAGAAATAGTTTAGCCTTAGTTTTATAGCGAATGAAATAGCGAAAGTTGGCCAAAAACCGATTAAGAAATTATGTAGGAAAATTGTAACGTTGCAAGCCTTGATAATTTTCAGGCAATAAATGGGTTTTTCGTTTTTTTTTTTTGACACAACTATTGCTGACATCTCAGTGGAGGATAGAATTCACCTTATCTTGGTCCAACTTTTGCAAATGACTTCGTCGTTGATCTGCACGACTTTCCACATTACAAATTTTTGACTGTGATCAAATTTATCAAGTTCAACGCTGCGGCGATTGCGTTTTGTTTTGTTTCTTTAAAACAAAAACGCTAAACATAAAGTCGCTACTCTTTTAAATTGTATTCTTACCAACTGGTGGTCCTGTGCTCCCTTTATCCAGTCATAGAAGGATAGAAACATAGAAAGCAAAAATGATGAGTCAAATTTTCATTGGTTACATTTTTAGAAGTAAAACACTAGAATTAGTTACCTATAACCCCCCAAAAAATTCATGAACAAAGAAACAATCCGAAAAACACAAACGTAGCCATGAGTTTGTCACTGTCTAAAAACAAATTAGATTAAAATGGCGTGCTTACCCGTTGGCCCTTCCGTGCTTCCTCCTGTTGGAAATAAAAGGAATACCATTTTTATATTAGTTACAGAAATCGTTGTGTTGTGGAACATAATACAAATGGATAACATTTAATGACTTAAGGTTGATTGATTGATATTATTTTATCTAATGAACAGGATAAATAAGAATAAACTAAATTTACCTGGACCTGCTGTAGTGCTTTCCTCTGTTTTAAATAAAGATATTTCAACATGTTAGCAGTAGTGATAACCAACACCGGATCGGCAGTCATATTAAATGACAGACTAGCGCGATTACGGCGTAGCAATATAATCACTATCTATTCTTCTTTCTTTCAGTTATTAAAAAGTTATTGGACAATTGACGTCATAGAAAAAAGTTCGTGGCAAATTAAGAAATGGCTAATAGGGACATTAAATTATTCATACCTAAAGAACAAGTACTGCTTTTAATGGAATCAAACGAAGAGGCCGAGGCACAGTAAGGTAACTTGTAATTTCAATGAAAAATCGGACATCTTCTAAGGCAGCCTAAGTGCTAAATTGAAATAAGAAACCATGCGCGCTAAATTACAGTGTAACTCAATAAGAAATATATTAAGGTATAAAGAAATAGTTTAGCCTTAGTTTGATAGCGGATGAAATAGCGAAAGTTGGCCAAAAACCGATTAAGAAATTATGTAGGAAAATTGTAACGTTGCAAGCCTTGATAATTTTCAGGCAATAAATGGGTTTTTCGGTTTTTTTATTTGACACAACTATTGCTGACATCTCAGTGGAGGATAGAATTCACCTTATCTTGGTCCAACTTTTGCAAATGACTTCGTCGTTGATCTGCACGACTTTCCACATTACAAATTTTTGACTGTGATCAAATTTATCAAGTTCAACGCTGCGGCGATTGCGTTTTGTTTTGTTTCTTTAAAACAAAAACGCTAAACATAAAGTCGCTACTCTTTTAAATTTTATTCTTACCAACTGGTGGTCCTGTGCTCCCTTTATCCAGTCATAGAAGGATAGAAACATAGAAAGCAAAAATGATGACTCAAATTTTCATTGGTTACATTTTTAGAAGTAAAACACTAGAAATAGTTACCTATAACCCCCCAAAAAATTCATTAACAAAGAAACAATCCGAAAAACACAAACGTAGCCATGAGTTTGTCACTGTCTAAAAACAAATTAGATTAAAATGGCGTGCTTACCCGTTGGCCCTTCCGTGCTTCCTCCTGTTGGAAATAAAAGGAATACCATTTTTATATTAGTTACAGAAATCGTTGTGTTGTGGAACATAATACAAATGGATAACATTTAATGATTTAAGGTTGATTGATTGATATTATTTTATCTAATGAACAGGATAAATAAGAATAAACTAAATTTACCTGGACCTGCTGTAGTGCTTTCCTCTGTTTTAAATAAAGATATTTCAACATGTTAGCAGTAGTGATAACCAACACCGGATCGGCAGTCATATTAAATGACAGACTAGCGCGATTACGGCGTAGCAATATAATCACTATCTATTTTTCTTTCTTTCAGTTATTAAAAAGGTTTTGGACAATTGACGTCATAGAAAAAAGTTTGTGGCAAATTAAGAAATTGCTAATAGGGACATTAAATTATTCATACCTAAAGAACAAGTACTGCTTTTAATGGAATCAAACGAAGAGGCCGAGGCACAGTAAGGTAACTTGTAATTTTAATGAAAAATCGGACATCTTCTAACGCAGCCGAAGTGCTAAATTGAAATAAGAAACCATGCGCGCTAAATTACAGTGTAACTTAATAAGAAATATATTAAGGTATAAAGAAATAGTTTAGCCTTAGTTTTATAGCGGATGAAATAGCGAAAGTTGGCCAAAAACCGATTAAGAAATTATGTAGGAAAATTGTAACGTTGCAAGCCTTGATAATTTTCAGGCAATAAATGGGTTTTTCGTTTTTTTTTTTTGACACAACTATTGCTGACATCTCAGTGGAGGATAGAATTCACCTTATCTTGGTCCAACTTTTGCAAATGACTTCGTCGTTGATCTGCACGACTTTCCACATTACAAATTTTTGACTGTGATCAAATTTATCAAGTTCAACGCTGCGGCGATTGCGTTTTGTTTTGTTTCTTTAAAACAAAAACGCTAAACATAAAGTCGCTACTCTTTTAAATTGTATTCTTACCAACTGGTGGTCCTGTGCTCCCTTTATCCAGTCATAGAAGGATAGAAACATAGAAAGCAAAAATGATGACTCAAATTTTCATTGGTTACATTTTTGAAGTAAAACACTAGAAATAGTTACCTATAACCCCCCAAAAAATTCATTAACAAAGAAACAATCCGAAAAACACAAACGTAGCCATGAGTTTGTCACTGTCTAAAAACAAATTAGATTAAAATGGCGTGCTTACCCGTTGGCCCTTCCGTGCTTCCTCCTGTTGGAAATAAAAGGAATACCATTTTTATATTAGTTACAGAAATCGTTGTGTTGTGGAACATAATACAAATGGATAACATTTAATGATTTAAGGTTGATTGATTGATATTATTTTATCTAATGAACAGGATAAATAAGAATAAACTAAATTTACCTGGACCTGCTGTAGTGCTTTCCTCTGTTTTAAATAAAGATATTTCAACATGTTAGCAGTAGTGATAACCAACACCGGATCGGCAGTCATATTAAATGACAGACTAGCGCGATTACGGCGTAGCAATATAATCACTATCTATTTTTCTTTCTTTCAGTTATTAAAAAGTTATTGGACAATTGACGTCATAGAAAAAAGTGTGTGGCAAATTAAGAAATTGCTAATAGGGACATTAAATTATTCATACCTAAAGAACAAGTACTGCTTTTAATGGAATCAAACGAAAAGGCCGAGGCACAGTAAGGTAACTTGTAATTTTAATGAAAAATCGGACATCTTCTAATGCAGCCGAAGTGCTAAATTGAAATAAGAAACCATGCGCGCTAAATTACAGTGTAACTTAATAAGAAATATATTAAGGTATAAAGAAATAGTTTAGCCTTAGTTTTATAGCGGATGAAATAGCGAAAGTTGGCCAAAAACCGATTAAGAAATTATGTAGGAAAATTGTAACGTTGCAAGCCTTGATAATTTTCAGGCAATAAATGGGTTTTTCGTTTTTTTTTTTTGACACAACTATTGCTGACATCTCAGTGGAGGATAGAATTCACCTTATCTTGGTCCAACTTTTGCAAATGACTTCGTCGTTGATCTGCACGACTTTCCACATTACAAATTTTTGACTGTGATCAAATTTATCAAGTTCAACGCTGCGGCGATTGCGTTTTGTTTTGTTTCTTTAAAACAAAAACGCTAAACATAAAGTCGCTACTCTTTTAAATTGTATTCTTACCAACTGGTGGTCCTGTGCTCCCTTTATCCAGTCATAGAAGGATAGAAACATAGAAAGCAAAAATGATGACTCAAATTTTCATTGGTTACATTTTTAGAAGTAAAACACTAGAATTAGTTACCTATAACCCCCCAAAAAAATTCATGAACAAAGAAACAGTCCGAAAAACACAAACGTAGCCATGAGTTTGTCACTGTCTAAAAACAAATTAGATTAAAATGGCGTGCTTACCCGTTGGCTCTTCCGTGCTTTCTCCTGTTGTAAATAAAAGGAATACCATTTTTATATTAGTTACAGAAATCGTTGTGTTGTGGAACATAATACAAATGGATAACATTTAATGACTTAAGGTTGATTGATTGATTTCATTTTATCTAATGAACAGGATAAATAAGAATAAACTAAATTTACCTGGACCTGCTGTAGTGCTTTCCTCTGTTTTAAATAAAGATATTTCAACATGTTAGCAGTAGTGATAACCAACACCGGATCGGCAGTCATATTAAATGACAGACTAGCGCGATTACGGCGTAGCAATATAATCACTATCTATTTTTCTTTCTTTCAGTTATTAAAAAGTTATTGGACAATTGACGTCATAGAAGAAAGTTTGTGGCAAATTAAGAAATGGCTAATAGGGACATTAAATTATTCATACCTAAAGAACAAGTACTGCTTTTAATGGAATCAAACGAAGAGGCCGAGGCACAGTAAGGTAAATTGTAATTTTAATTAAAAATCGGACATCTTCTAAGGCATCCGAAGTGCTAAATTCAAATAAGAAACCATGCGCGCTAAATTACAGTGTAACTCAATAAGAAATATATTAAGGTATAAAGAAATAGTTTAGCCTTAGTTTTATAGCGAATGAAATAGCGAAAGTTGGCCCAAAACCGATTAAGAAATTATGTAGGAAAATTGTAACGTTGCAAGCCTTGATAATTTTCAGGCAATAAATGGGTTTTTCGTTTTTTTTTTTTGACACAACTATTGCTGACATCTCAGTGGAGGATAGAATTCACCTTATCTTGGTCCACCTTTTGCAAATGACTTCGTCGTTGATCTGCACGACTTTCCACATTACAAATTTTTGACTGTGATCAAATTTATCAAGTTCAACGCTGCGGCGATTGCGTTTTGTTTTGTTTCTTTAAAACAAAAACGCTAAACATAAAGTCGCTACTCTTTTAAATTGTATTCTTACCAACTGGTGGTCCTGTGCTCCCTTTATCCAGTCATAGAAGGATAGAAACATAGAAAGCAAAAATGATGACTCAAATTTTCATTGGTTACATTTTTAGAAGTAAAACACTAGAATTAGTTACCTATAACCCCCCAAAAAATTCATGAACAAAGAAACAATCCGAAAAACACAAACGTAGCCATGAGTTTGTCACTGTCTAAAAACAAATTAGATTAAAATGGCGTGCTTACCCGTTGGCCCTTCCGTGCTTCCTCCTGTTGGAAATAAAAGGAATACCATTTTTATATTAGTTACAGAAATCGTTGTGTTGTGGAACATAATACAAATGGATAACATTTAATGATTTAAGGTTGATTGATTGATATTATTTTATCTAATGAACAGGATAAATAAGAATAAACTAAATTTACCTGGACCTGCTGTAGTGCTTTCCTCTGTTTTAAATAAAGATATTTCAACATGTTAGCAGTAGTGATAACCAACACCGGATCGGCAGTCATATTAAATGACAGACTAGCGCGATTACGGCGTAGCAATATAATCACTATCTATTCTTCTTTCTTTCAGTTATTAAAAAGTTATTGGACAATTGACGTCATAGAAAAAAGTTTGTGGCAAATTAAGAAATGGCTAATAGGGACATTAAATTATTCATACCTAAAGAACAAGTACTGCTTTTAATGGAATCAAACGAAGAGGCCGAGGCACAGTAAGGTAACTTGTAATTTTAATGAAAAATCGGACATCTTCTAATGCAGCCGAAGTGCTAAATTGAAATAAGAAACCATGCGCGCTAAATTACAGTGTAACTTAATAAGAAATATATTAAAATATAAAGAAATAGTTTAGCCTTAGTTTTATAGCGAATGAAATAGCGAAAGTTGTTAAAAAACCGATTAAGATGTAGGAAAATTGTAACGTTGCAAGCCTTGATAATTTTCAGGCAATAAATGGGTTTTTCGGTTTTTTTTTTGACACAACTATTGCTGACATCTCAGTGGAGGATAGAATTCACCTTATCTTGGTCCAACTTTTGCAAATGACTTCGTCGTTGATCTGCACGACTTTGCACATTACAAATTTTTGACTGTGATCAAATTTATCAAGTTCAACGCTGCGGCGATTGCGTTTTGTTTTGTTTCTTTAAAACAAAAACGCTAAACATAAAGTCGCTACTCTTTTAAATTGTATTCTTACCAACTGGTGGTCCTGTGCTCCCTTTATCCAGTCATAGAAGGATAGAAACATAGAAAGCAAAAATGATGACTCAAATTTTCATTGGTTACATTTTTAGAAGTAAAACACTAGAAATAGTTATCTATAACCCCCCAAAAAAATTCATGAACAAAGAAACAGTCCGAAAAACACAAACGTAGCCATGAGTTTGTCACTGTCTAAAAACAAATTAGATTAAAATGGCGTGCTTACCCGTTGGCCCTTCCGTGCTTCCTCCTGTTGGAAATAAAAGGAATACCATTTTTATATTAGTTACAGAAATCGTTGTGTTGTGGAACATAATACAAATGGATAACATTTAATGACTTAAGGTTAATTAATTGATTTCATTTTATCTAATGAACAGGATAAATAAGAATAAACTAAATTTACCTGGACCTGCTGTAGTGCTTTCCTCTGTTTTAAATAAAGATATTTCAACATGTTAGCAGTAGTGATAACCAACGCCGGATCGGCAGTCATATTAAATGACAGACTAGCGCGATTACGGCGTAGCAATATAATCACTATCTATTTTTCTTTCTTTCAGTTATTAAAAAGTTATTGGACAATTGACGTCATAGAAGAAAGTTTGTGGCAAATTAAGAAATGGCTAATAGGGACATTAAATTATTCATACCTAAAGAACAAGTACTGCTTTTAATGGAATCAAACGAAGAGGCCGAGGCACAGTAAGGTAAATTGTAATTTTAATTAAAAATCGGACATCTTCTAAGGCATCCGAAGTGCTAAATTGAAATAAGAAACCATGCGCGCTAAATTACAGTGTAACTCAATAAGAAATATATTAAGGTATAAAGAAATAGTTTAGCCTTAGTTTGATAGCGGATGAAATAGCGAAAGTTGGCTAAAAACCGATTAAGAAATTATGTAGGAAAATTGTAACTTTGCTAGCCTTGATAATTTTTAGGCAATAAATGGGTTTTTCGTTTTTTTTTTTTGACACAACTATTGCTGACATCTCAGTGGAGGATAGAATTCACCTTATCTTGGTCCAACTTTTGCAAATGACTTCGTCGTTGATCTGCACGACTTTCCACATTACAAATTTTTGACTGTGATCAAATTTATCAAGTTCAACGCTGCGGCGATTGCGTTTTGTTTTGTTTCTTTAAAACAAAAACGCTAAACATAAAGTCGCTACTCTTTTAAATTGTATTCTTACCAACTGGTGGTCCTGTGCTCCCTTTATCCAGTCATAGAAGGATAGAAACATAGAAAGCAAAAATGATGACTCAAATTTTCATTGGTTACATTTTTAGAAGTAAAACACTAGAAATAGTTACCTATAACCCCCCAAAAAATTCATGAACAAAGAAACAATCCGAAAAACACAAACGTAGCCATGAGTTTGTCACTGTCTAAAAACAAATTAGATTAAAATGGCGTGCTTACCCGTTGGCCCTTCCGTGCTTCCTCCTGTTGGAAATAAAAGGAATACCATTTTTATATTAGTTACAGAAATCGTTGTGTTGTGGAACATAATACAAATGGATAACATTTAATGATTTAAGGTTGATTGATTGATTTCATTTTATGTACTGATCAGGATATGTAAGAATGATCTAAATCTAAAACAAAAGCCGTTGTTGTAGTCTCCTCTGATTTTAATAAAGATATTTAATCATTTGTTGTGCATAATTGAGGTTATTTTAACAACACTTAACCTAACAACACTTTTATGGATAAGGAATCAACTGCAGGACACTTTGGTATCCTTGTAGTTTAGACATGATACAAATAGATAAAAATTACTTTTTAATTAAAAGGTGATCGGCCTCTACATAATGAGCAAAATGGATAAGAAATAACGAAGTTTACCTGCAGGTGGTGCAGTAGTTCCTGCTGTTGAAATTAAAACAAGAGATTTTGAAAAAGTGAGCATTCACTATAAGCAAGCATCTGCTCGTAGCATTGATATTTTCAAATACAGTATTAAGAATATTGCGGGAAATAATCTGGTTAGCCTTACACTGTGCTTTAAAGTGTTGTTAAGATTTCCACCTGTCTTTATGTTTGAAAGTATACTAGTGACCCACAGTATAATTATTAACATTTAGATGTAGACACTGGTTGAATGTTTATAAGTTTTTGAAGAAACATGGGACAAGACAGTTTTGAGATATTGTGTAATATCTCGCCAAAATAATTTTGGGATGTATTATTATTTCCAAGCACAATGCCCTGGGGATAAAAAATAGCACTATGAATCATCGATCACGCAACATTAAGAGGGTAGAGGTAGTGGGGTTTGGGCGAATTGGATGGGGGAAAAAGTGCTTGTCGGTCCAAGATATTTGGCAAAGATGGTAGCTTGTGAGGCAAGAAAAACTTCGTTTATGTTTTTAGCTTAAAAGGCGGCCAAATCGCAATCCAAGTGAATCATTCTTTTCCATTAATGTTAAACAGTGTTCTTTTACAGTCAAATCACTCTACAAAAGCTCTGGCAGGCCTTAATTAGGATACGACGAAGGGCTAACGCTCGAAACGTCATCACCTCACTTTAACCTTACGGTGGTATAACTTACTTAATCAACTCGTTTGATTTACCCATTTTCTTAATTAGGATACTGTGATTAACCCTCAGCAAAGAGGCTTACCACATGGTTCGTTAGTGCATTGCTTTGTTTCTGTATCGGGACCCATCATCTGTTGCTCGCAGGTTTTCCCGCAGTTCTTGGGAAGGGGATTGGTGCAAGTTCTGGAACGGGAACGACTGCCCACGCCACATGTTTGGGAACATTCGGACCATTCACTCCATTCGGTATATCCGCCATCAACAGCTAAAGGAATATGAGGAAAATTCTAGTAATAAGTTACCAGTCTCTGTGACCGACCAATGTCATTAGCTATTGGAATAGAAGCACAGATGGTTGGGATTGAGACTGTTGGGTTTCACTGTAAAATAGATCTAAAACATTTCTGTGATTCCTTCCAGATTTTTCCACGTTTAGAATAGGAAAAGTTATTGCCGTCGACATGAATTCTTAGGGAAGTAGTGGCGATCTATACAGTTGCATTTAAAATCGTGATTCGGTCGGGGCAGTTGCTTAGCCAAACAGTACTGAAGGGAATTCAATGAAATCTTGTTTTTTTTAATAACCACTTCTTCTCACCCCCTAACCCAATCCAACTCTGCCAAGGCTATACTTGAACTCTGAAATCGGCTCGAACATTCCGTCTCGTCCTTGTAAAATCAGAGTTTGTAAACAAGGTGGCATTTCTTATTTGTTAATATACAGAATACTGAAAGAGCCTCGTTAAGATTCAGGCCTGTGCAATAATTCGTTTATTCAGAGGAATGTCAAAATTTATTATGGGTTCTTCATTATGGTTATCCCTTGCCCCACAGACGGCAAGGGATCCTTTTAAGGGGCACCAATGGCGCCAGCAAAAACAGTACAAACATCTGTCCTGCTGTGAATCAGCTCATAAACATTAACGTTACTAATACAACAAAATCTCCCAAGATAAGGTACATTTTTAAAATACATGACAGCTGCCATTAGTATGTCGCGTTACGCGAGAGATAAGAAACTCTATGTCGAAACTGAGAACCCTTTCCAGCGGAAATGTTTTAAGCAAATAAGTGATTTGCTGCTCTAATGCCTCGTAAAAGAATTGACAGTTTTGCAGTCGAACCATGATTATCCGGACCCGTTGGTCCTTGCGTAAAATGTCCGGAAAATCGAGAGTCCAGATAACCGAAAATATGACAACGGAGATGAAGGGAACGGACTGTAATAGTGAATGGATCATACTCCAACATAGAAATGTTATGCCGTGATGTGATTTTTAAACTTGCCTAACCAACAAGTGGATGCTTCACTGAAGCTTTGAATTCGCAATAGTCGGACCTAACGGCGCTAAGAATGGTTTTGTCTTACCAATGTCACATCTTATCAATATTTATGACAAACGAGCAAACCCGTTAAGCCTTGGTACAACGGACGTAATGAAGAACAACAGCATACAAAGAGACTTACGGCATTCTTTAGTGTTGCAATTCTCCGACTCCTCACTGGGTCCCAGATTCTGCTCCGTACATGGCTTTCCGCCACTTATCGGTGGAGGGTTGGTACAGTTTCTGAAACGCCCACGCGTACCTCCAGCACATGACTCAGAACATTCCGACCATTCACTCCACTCTGAATATCCACCATCCAAACCTAGAAGTACGTTAAATGACATAGTTTAGCCCTTTCAAACTGGCTGTATTCAGCCTGGAAGATCATATTACGTTTTTAAGGCATTGGTTCGTAAGTTAAGCGTCTGCTTCGTGTTTCGTTCGTACGGCGTCAAATTAACAAATCAACACTTAATTTTGCAACATTTTGGAAATTTTTGACGGTATATTTATTTCCTTTTACGCTATTGTATTGTCCATAAAAGTGTAGGCCATGTCAAAGAATAGTCGATTTTCAATTTTTTTTTCTAGCGTTGAAATTGAAATGTATTTTCCAAATAAAAGTAAAACCATTCGTCGAAACGAAACTGTTTTTGCTTTTACTTTAATATTCAAAAGACATTTTTTAATGCCTTTAGAGTGGAGCGCTACCACCAGACCACCAAATTTCTTTTACACGATAGTAACCTCTTGAGTTATATTCTAGAGATGGGGTATTTTGAGATCTTAAAATGAACGAATAGTTCGACTGGAACATGTTGGATTTGATCAGTTATTGTAACAATTGGAATATCAAAATTATCAGGTGCAATAGTATTTCTAAAGAATTCTCGATCTGTGCTATTGGTGGGACCATAGAAACGTCTGAATGGAACTGCATTAGATGAAAAAACCGTTTTCGTCAGCAACGTAGGGATTATGATTTCCAAATTGGGAGACAGACTCTTTTTATAGATCTTTTCGGCTTTCTATCGTATCCTGATGTACAAAATCGCACTGATTGCCACGTTTCGACCAGAATTTCCAGAAGTGACGCGCAAATGGCTTAAATGAATTTTTGTTGTTTTTGGTCGTTTACCGGCCGAATGACAATGGAGGGGGTCATCTTGCTTCCTTCCCTGTTTAGCGATGTGCAGTTTTTTGCATAATGTGCTTGTTGTTCAGTGGATAAATTTACCAACTTTACCAGAGTCTTGATGGGGTTAAATTTAGCGGTCAACCGTCAAAATACAATTTTTTAACTCTGAAACGTCATAAAGCCAAAATTTAATCCTCGGCCATCAAGAAAGCTGATTTTTAACCGGCACGTGTCAAAGCACCACCCCCCAAAAAAACCTTGCATGTGAAGCGATTGGTGTTTGTGGAGTTTGAAAAATAGATAAAGAAAGGTTAATCAAACATGACGACGACAAGAGAGGTACCAGTGAAAAACTAAAAATTTGTATTTCCCCCGTACTAATCGCGACGGGTTTCTTTCTATATTTCCTTCAAACTGTACAATCTTCCAGTTTTTACCATTCGCATTTCATTCTGAAACGTTTGAGAAATTTTGCCATTGCATACTCTTCTCCTCGGGTATTTGGCGTCAATTGCTGTATTACAGGAAATGGAAAAGAAATCGACCCTGAGACTACTTTGCACGTGCATTTTTTAGTGCTTCGTCGTCGTGGTTTCGTTAAGCTCCCTGATACCCTAAAACGTCTGCTCATGGAATGCTGGCACATAACTAGTGGAGTAGAAAAACAAACAAAAAAGCAAATGCTTACTACATCTGTTAGTATTGCATTGCTCTGTTTCTTCATCAGGCCCCAGATCCTGCTCTTTACACGTTTTGCCGCCATTTTCGGGAGTTGGATGGTTACATGACCTGGCGCGCCAACGTTTTCCTCCACCGCAGGTTTCGGTACATTGACACCATTTACTCCACTCGCCATAGCTTCCGTCAATAGCTACAAGAATTCAGTTCAATGAGTTTACGCAAAGGAGGAGGGAGTTTGGGGAGACTCCCACTGAAAATTTAATGGGGATGTTCGCCGAAAATTTATGAAAAATGAACACCTCAAGAGGTACCAAACGGGTGTGGCTCCACAAAACTTTTTTTGTCCCATAAAGGTACCAATTTAAAAACTACGCTAACCGTGACGCCTTTACCATTTTTCATGGTGATAGAGACGACTCTATTGAACACCTTCTACTCTTAGTCGATTTTGGGAGCATCATTATAAATTCAAACTGGATAACTACTCTTTTATTATTGACGAGCGATGACAACAACAAAAACCAATTGACTGACAAATAGTTCCTGTTATATTTTAGTCTAAAAGGTAACGCGATAAGTCCGTCAATGGTGATTTTGGATTTTGCACCCCAAGAGACGCCAATCTACAGATTTTGAGCATCTAGATGTGTAAAGAGCATTCCATCACTTTGTTAAGGGAAGTTCCCCACCCAGAGGCGGATACATAACAAGAGAGTGCAGAAGTCTTTATAAATAGGCAATCGGAGTAGTGCGTGCATCCGCGCAATGGCTATCCGTCCAGTGTTTCTGGGTTGCAAGTAGTAGAATAAGTAATGGTGCGGCTAAAAGGTAGGCAGGTGTAAGGAAAAACTCATTAAAAAGGTGCGAACAGTTAATTGTTAATTCCATTTAAATCACCTCATCTCATTGGCTAATACCAAAAAACCACGAAAAAACAATGAAAAAAATTTTAAAAAGTCATTTTTAGACCTTGTCTTTTCCATACCCCTTTTTTCTGTCTCTCGGCCAAATTTGGCTTTTGCTCTATGCGCCAATTAGCACCACAAAGTGAACTGACACTATTGCCAAGCGCTATTGTTTTTCTGTCTGTTTCTTAGCCGGACCATTTCTTAATTAACAATTATCCGCCGAAGGCAAAGTGATTATCGGTGAATATTCACCGATAATCACTGAGCCTGTTGCGAATAATTGTTTTAGTATAAATACACAGGTGATTATTTCAAAAAAAAGAAAAGACAAAGCATTGTACAACACGAAAAAAATTTATTTCATCGAAGGGGCACGAACGACTGGCAGCCATTTTGTTCGTCCAGGTGATTATCGGCTGATAATCCGAGATAGCGATTTTGTATAATCACCTGAATATTTTTACTAATGGTACTTAGTGCGAGGCTGCCACTCGTTATTCATTAAATTTATGTACAGTCGACTCCAGATGACTGGAAACTTCAAAGAAAGCTGAAAAAGGTTCGAGTTATCAGGAAATAAGAACAAATGACCTAAAGCCAGGAAGTAATCAGCAACGCTTTATAAAGATACCAGGCAAAGTGTACCCTAAACCAGTGAAATCTGAACTGGACTAATATATTTTGTGTTATACAAATAAAGGACAAAGTTTGCACAGTTGTTTCAATGTTTAAGGCTTCAATATTTTAGGCTTCAATGTTTTCGGTTTCAATGTTTTAGGCTTCAATGTTTTAGGTTTCAATCTCTTAGGGTCAAAGGTTTTAGGCTTCAATGTTTAAGGCTTCAATGTTTTAGGCTTCAATCTTTTAGGGTTCAATGTTTTAGGCTTCTTTACCGTTTCAATGTTTAAGGCTTCAATGTTTTGGCTTCAATGTTTTAGGTTTCAATCTCTTAGAGTTCAATGTTTAAGGTTTCAATGTTTTAGGCTTCAATGTTTTAGGCTTCAGTGTTTTAGGCTTCAGTGTTTTAGGCTTCAATGTTTAACGCTTCAATGTTTTAGGCTTCAATGTTTAAGGCTTCTATGTTTTAGGCTTCAATCTCTTAGGGTTCAATGTTTTTGGCTTCTTTACCGTTCGAGAGTAAAGTTTCAATGTTTTGGGCTTCAATGTTTTAGGCTTCAATGTTTTAGGCTTCAATGTTTTAGGCTTCAATGTTTTGGGTTTCAATGTTTAAGGTTTCAATGTTTTAGGCTTCAATGTTTTAGGCTTCAATGTTTTAGGCTTCAATGTCTTAGGCTTCAATGTTTTAGACTTCAATGTTTTAGGCTTCAATGTTTTAGGCTTCAATGTTTTAGGCTTCAATGTTTTAGGCTTCAATGTTTTAGGCTTCAATGTTTTAGGTTTCAATGTTTTGGGTTTCAATGTTTAAGGTTTCAATGTTTTAGGCTTCAATGTTTTAGGCTTCAATGTTTTAGGCTTCAATGTCTTAGGCTTCAATGTTTTAGACTTCAATGTTTTAGGCTTCAATGTTTTAGGCTTCAATCTCTTAGGGTTCAATGTTTTAGGCTTCGATGTTTTAGGCTTCTTTACCGTTCGAGAGTAACCTTATGTATGACCTGAAGGCTCAAAATGTTTTCGCCGTCAGGACGAAGTTGCGAGGGTTCGAGTTTTTTGGAATCGACTGTTTTATCACGCCCGAAAATTGTGGAGTAGCTGTATTTGTCGACTATCTATCGGAACATTTGCAAACTGAAACAAACTTTTCCCACCTTACATAAAGAAGAAAAAAGTCCGACAAAGACACTTACGACATTCTTCAGTTTGGCAATATTCCATTTCATTGATGGGTCCCAGGTCCTGTTCTTCACAAGTTTTCCCGCCATTTTCTGGGGTTGGATTGGAACATGTTCTGTTTCGCCAGCGTTCTCCTCCACCACAAGAGTTAGAACATTCTGACCATTCACTCCACTCAGTGTATCCACCATCAGTAGCTACGCACAGGAAAAAATGTATAAAGACGACGAATAGCTTTTTTTCGTAGTTTCTGAGTTTAAATTAAACTGAATCCCTCGGAATGAGTGAAGGATAACAAAAAAGGGAAAAATAGGAGATAAATATAAACGCTGTTTGACACAGCTATAAGAAAACGACCCAGAATATAAGCGGAACAAAAATAGCAATAGGCTTTTAGAAGTAAATTAAGCTACAATCCTCAGAAATGATGAAGGATGACACAAAGAAAAAGGAAAAAAGTAAAAATAGCAAAGCAACTTGCCAAAGCCATTGGAAAACCAAACCAATCTATTAGCTGTGAACAAAATTTGTAAAAGGCTAAGAATGTGTAACAATATGTTAACCATGCAAAGTTTTCATCAACTAGTTCAAAGCCTTTCTGTTTACTTCCGAGCAGTCAAAGAGGGATTATAATAATAATAATAATAATATTTAATATTTATATTGCGCATTTTCTATAAAATAATCAAATGCGCATTACAATGAATAAAAAATAAAATAAACCTATTTACAATTTCTATAAATCAAAAACGGAAATTACACTATTTACAATTAACTATAAGAAAAATAATTTACAGAGGAACTATGTAAAAATCTAAATATAACCTAATTGTATTAACAAAATGCCTTCTTGAATAAAAATGTCTTAAGTTTCCTTTTAAAATCATTTGTGGTGCAAGCAGATCTAATGCTTATGGGAAGACTGTTCCAAAGCCGTGGTGCTGCCGTCATGAAGGATCGATCTCCCATGGTAGCTTTTGTGAAACGCTTTGGAGTGCTCAAAAGAATTCCCTTGTTATTTCGCCGTAAATCATAGCGGGATGGCGGTAAAACAGAAATTAAATCAATGAGATATTTAGGAGCTGAGCCCTGGAGTACTTTAAAGGTGATCAAAAGGATTATATATTTTGTAAGCACGTTTTCCATAGTCTATCAACGCAGAGTGATCGCCTAGAAGCGGAGTTCTCTAAGGTTTTCGATGGAAACAGTAAAAAAACCCATCGATAACAGAAAAGTGTAATCGAATTTTCTGTTTTCAATTTATCAAGACATTTTCTTTATATTTTGGAGGGGTGGAAGGGTTCCAAAAATCCGCCGTTAAATGAAGTTTTCAATCTTTGTAAATTTCTCCGGTTAAACGATTCGCTAATACTTCTAGCAATTTTTCCTCGAATTAGTCCACTAAAATGAATGTTTTGGCAAAATAGAAAAGAAAAAAATCATCCGACTTTTGTGTCACTCAATTCTCAAAATTCTGGGAAGGTCCCTATCAATATACATTGCTGGCAAATTGCTTTGTTAGCATATTCAACATGACGCTGATGCATTAAAGTTTAAAGAGCATAAAAGATTTAAAATAACCGAGACTACCTGTTGGTGATTCAGTAGTTTCTTCTGGTGGTACAGTAGTTTCTTCTGGTGGTACAGTAGTTTCTTCTGGTGGTGAAGTAGTTTCTTCTGGTGGTACAGTAGTTTCTTCTGGTGGTACAGTAGTTTCTTCTGGTGGTACAGTAGTTTCTTCTGGTGGTACAGTAGTTTCTTCTGGTGGTACAGTAGTTTCTTCTGGTGGTGAAATAGTTTCTTCTGGTGGTACAGTAGTTTCTTCTGGTGGTACAGTAGTTTCTTCTGGTGGTGAAGTAGTTTCTTCTGGTGGTACAGTAGTTTCTTCTGGTGGTGAAGTAGTTTCTTCTGGTGGTACAGTAGTTTCTTCTGGTGGTACAGTAGTTTCTTCTGGTGGTACAGTAGTTTCTTCTGGTGGTGAAGTAGTTTCTTCTGGTGGTACAGTAGTTTCTTCTGGTGGTACAGTAGTTTCTTCTGGTGGTGAAGTAGTTTCTTCTGGTGGTACAGTAGTTTCTTCTGGTGGTACAGTAGTTTCTTCTGGTGGTACAGTAGTTTCTTCTGGTGGTGAAGTAGTTTCTTCTGGTGGTACAGTAGTTTCTTCTGGTGGTACAGTAGTTTCTTCTGGTGGTACAGTAGTTTCTTCTGGTGGTACAGTAGTTTCTTCTGGTGGTACAGTAGTTTCTTCTGGTGGTGAAGTAGTTTCGTCTGGTGGTACAGTAGTTTCTTCTGGTGGTACAGTAGTTTCTTCTGGTGGTACAGTAGTTTCTTCTGGTGGTACAGTAGTTTCTTCTGGTGGTACAGTAGTTTCTTCTGGTGGTGAAGTAGTTTCTTCTGGTGGTACAGTAGTTTCTTCTGGTGGTACAGTAGCTTCTTCTGGTGGTACAGTAGTTTCTTCTGGTGGAGAAGTAGTTTCTTCTGGTGGTACAGTAGTTTCTTCTGGTGGTACAGTAGTTTCTTCTGGTGGTACAGTAGTTTCTTCTGGTGGTACAGTAGTTTCTTCTGGTGGTGAAGTAGTTTCGTCTGGTGGTACAGTAGTTTCTTCTGGTGGTACAGTAGTTTCTTCTGGTGGTACAGTAGTTTCTTCTGGTGGTACAGTAGTTTCTTCTGGTGGTACAGTAGTTTCTTCTGGTGGTGAAGTAGTTTCTTCTGGTGGTACAGTAGTTTCTTCTGGTGGTACAGTAGTTTCTTCTGGTGGTACAGTAGTTTCTTCTGGTGGTACAGTAGTTTCTTCTGGTGGTACAGTAGTTTCTTCTGGTGGTGAAGTAGTTTCTTCTGGTGGTGAAAAAGTTCCTTCTGTTGTAATATAAAAACATATAGGAAAAACATGTAATATAGAAACATCGAGCAAAAACATGTCATATAAAAACATATAGCAAAAAACATGTAATATAAAAACATAGGGCAAAAACATGTAATACAAAAACATAGAGCAAAAAACATGTTATATAAAAACATAGAGGAAAAACATGTAATACAATAACATAGAGGAAAAACATGTAATATAAAAACATATAGCAAAAACATGTAATATAAAAACATATAGCAAAAACATTTCAAAACCTGGAGGAGGGGGCGTTAGGGTCTATAGAAAAAACCGAAAAACAGCTATAGATTTAGGAACAAAACTGAAAACCAAATGCAAAACCAAATATTTACACCCCGCAATTTCCGAAACCCTTATTTATCATCCCTAATCAATCCGATATGTAGGTGGCATGTGGGTGTATCTCGTCTAGGAAAGGAAATCTTCCATTCAATCGCAGACTTTAAGAGGGGAATTTTTGCGAGCACGAAAAGCTATCCTATAGCTCTGAAACCCCCCGTCGAAATCTTGAGTACTTAGACACGAATATGATTTTATTAATTGAAACTTGCAATGCCCAGTCACCAGTCGAATACCAAATCCGAGATACCTTTTGTATTTTTGCCAAAAATCGAAAACCATCTGCAAAAAATTGGACAAACCGCAAACCAAACAGATGGAAACCCGAAAAACCAAAGTTTTTCAGCTGTTCATAAACAAAAAAAAAACAACCTAAAAATGGCCAAAATCGTCAAACCGAAAATCCCAATATATCCCTCCAATATACTTACCGCAATCTTCATTATAGCAATAACGTGTTTGAGATTCGGGTCCCAGATACTGTTCCTGACATGATCTCCCTCCATTTGCAGGATAAGGGTTGTTGCAAGTTCTGGTTCGCCTTCTTATTCCTCCACCACAAGATTGAGAACATTCTGACCAATGACTCCAGTCACTGTATCCACCATCAGTAGCTACGTAAGGGAAAAAACGGAATGATGACTATCAAGTTGATGGCGTTCATGGATATGAGCTTCCTGAACGAGTCCAACATGATTTGTTGTGGAATAATGAATAAGGAAATTTTGGGAATATGTATTTTCGGCACTGTCACAGACAAACTCGGAAAAAAACAAATCCTAGTTCTTTCAACAAGAGGCGAACCTACGACCTTCAGATTACTAGCTCAGATGTTCTACTAGTGAGCTATAGGAGACTCTTGGGAGCAAGGCAATTAAACTTTGTAGGGTCAAGAAGGTTCATCACGTTGCCAATGCTATGAATCGTACGGTTGCTATTTGTCACTTTCTCACGTATAAATCACTGAAAGAGGTAATCAGTTCATGCTTACCTTCACATGAAACAAAGCACACAAAAAGTGCGCACAGCCAATAAAGCTTCATTTTCGGATAACTGCTCCGCTGAAACGTAAACAACAAATTCAGAAGAATTTTTTTAAAAAATCGCTTGGTGCGGCCCTTTTTACGTAAAAAGCATCAATGATTATGTCCCACGTCTGCCGTTTCCATTTAAATAAGTGTTCATCTAGTTTACTATTATGAGATAACGAGCCGTGATGGAGACAATGGACGATCCGGCGCATAGAGCCGAGTTGACTATGTAAATCAGTGAAAACGAGAATAACTAGACCCATGGTTTTTGAAGAATTCATCTGGCGCTTTATCTTTTCAAGTGTTTATTATTATTATTATTATTATTATTATTATTATTATTATCATTATTACTATTATTATCTCATGATGCTTACGCTCTGGCAGATGTTACGCGCATTTGAACCAAAGAAGCAAGCCATAACCAATGGCCAAAGGTCCTTTGGATCATTCCTCCTTGTTTAGTTTTCTAAAACCTTTCTTAAGATCCTTGCTGTTCCCAGTACAACTGTTTTCTGCAAGAGTCCTATCTTGATAGCAATTCCTAACTTTGCAAGCCATCCATCTGACCTTTTGCTTACTCCTCCTGTTGCACCAACAACTGTTGATACCACTTCTGCCATACATTCTTAATTTCTCTCTTTAGCTCCTGATTATTATCATTATTATTATTATTATTATTAATATTGCTTTTGTTATCGTGTCCATTTCTTGTAGACTCAGGCAGGATATTCTGCCTGGTTTACAGTCCTTGGGAGCAGGTTACAACAAGTCCCCACAGGTCCCAGGTCTCTCTGTTCCTTCTTCTTACAGGGATAGTACTTTCCTTAGAATCTTTGCTGTCCCCAGCAATGCTGTTTTCTTGATAACGTCCAACCTCACGTTCACATCGATTCACTTCATGTACTCCTTAAAGCTGACTGATATGGCTCCAAGGCCCCAATAACCACAGGCACTTCAATGAATTTTCGCACGTGCCAGACTTTTGCGATCTCATCTTTCAATAGTTGGTATTTCTTTAACTTCGCCAGTTTCTTATCTTTCACCCTGTCATCACCTGGGATAGCAACATCGATTATGACTTTCAAAAGTCATAATCGTGCCGTCCAGGTATCATTCCCTAAAATTTTCGAACTCTTCAATTTCAGCTAGGATATCAGAACAGATCAAATTCTTGTAGGTTATAAAAACACATCTTTAGACAGTCTTTCAACATAACAAGGAGCCTAGAAATGTCTCTCAGAGGCTTATTGCTCAATCTGCTTGTTAGGTGCCCCTGTCAATCCTGTCGAACCCTGTCATTTGGTTTAAAATAAGTGCGCGTATCAAGGAATGACTCTATCTCAAATCTTGCTCCTTTGTAAATGCTTTGTAAGTACTTTCTTTGTCAGAAATGTCAGCTGAAAATTTGATTGTAGGGTGATGTCCTTTCCCTTGTTCAATGAAGGCGTTTACTTTCTCTTTCTAGCGGTTTTATTTTGCGGTCTTTGTGTTTCATATTGAAGTATTTTCGTGTATCTGAGACCCTCTTTTTTTTATCTGCACACTCAGAAAGCAGGCAAGGATAGGACTCAACTTCTTCTCAAAATCTGATGTTTTTCATACGCTCGAATTGTTTCTGAATGAGCTCGAATTTCTCTTTTACGTCACAGTACAAGAAGTGTGGCTTGTGCTGTTTTGTTTTTGGGACGATTTTCATCGTTTGATTTCTTTGGTCTGTTTTTTGCCTTTTTTAGTTGCCACTGATTAGATTCGATGTTCTGGTAATGAAACGTAATGAGTTCGCCTATTAAGTACTGACCTTTCTTATGACTCCGATTGCCTTCTGAAATTCTTCGTCGCGCCTTATCAGTGCTTTTACGTTGCATGTTAACATCTTGGGGCAAGTCTCATAGGTCTGGTAGCTTTTGAGTTTTCTAATCGCTTTTTCTGATTTGTTGATTCTCTCCTCTATGGCAGGAACGGAGTCCCTGGCGTGGGGGGCTCTCTTTGAAAGGCGTTCTGTGGAGTTCGGGCGATGGTGGCTACGTTTTCCTTTGCCGTACGTGTTCTCGTCCTGGCATTTGTCTGTCTACTGGTTCGTCTCTTTGGGTCTCCGTCTCCTCGCTGACGTCTTTCTTTTTGTCCGCGGTCTCCATTTGTTCGTTTGCTAACGCGTTGGTCTAGCAGGAGGCTTTCATTGTCCAGGATACTTTAAGACTCGCTGTCAATCATTTCAGTATCCGTGTACGAACAGTTTCTTGTTTCAGCGTGTTTCTTAAGCAAGACCGGTTTCGACCCTATAGCGGATCTTGTCAATTAATATTGCGGCTATTCGGAGTAATTGAGTGACGTAACGTGAGCCATGTTGCGTGTTTTTATACCGATGTGCAGGATCGAAAATACGTTGTTCTGATTGGTCTATCTCTCAAGACCATGAGTGTTATTGAATTTCGATCCTTTGTACATGTATGTTTCTTGCAAAGGTCGTTTATGTGATTTTTGGACAGATAGGGCTCCATTCTCTACTAGAGAAATTTGTATGGGTTTCCACTTTTGTCTGTTCGTTTCTCTTAAAGAGATGTTGTGTTATACTTTGCTTTTTGTGGAATATGGTGGAATTCGCGTTTTAGTCATTACACATAGACATTAGCGAACATTCGGGGGACCTCGAGCAAATAACAAAGAACTTTCGTAAAATTAATCTTTCCTGCCCCTCAGATTTGCATAAGCTTCAAAATTTCCTGTCGTAAAAACTCGCGACATTTGAATTAAATAGTGTCCATGTATTTCAGGATTATTTATATTCTTAACTGCTACTTAGTACTCCGTGGAAAAATTCACTAATGACTCAAGGCTCTAAATTCTTGGTGTTTGCCTCGAAACCCGGTGAGTTTTTAAACTAGAAAAAATCCTTACTTAAGTCACGTCTTCTCTTGTTCACTTGAAGTACAAATGGAAATTTTAGGAACGTTTAAATCAAATGTTCAGTTTCAATGTGGACTTTGATTTGGTCACGGTCTGCTGCACACCGATTGGTTTGACGACACCAATCGTTTGCCAACTTGCTGAATAGGCCATAAGGGTGTAACAGTACTTTGATAATCCATATCCTGCCCCAAATCAGTTATGTCGTTAGCTTAAACAAAACACAACGCACTTCTTGAATATGTTACGCACCGTGAGATTCTGCAAAACCGTTTTGCAGCAATGATAAAAAGAAAACTGGTCTATACTTGGTCTATACTTGTTTGCAAATACATACTGTTAATATCGGTTTGCGGATAATTAAAGCATTTTCAATCGCACCTACTTTCATTGCATCACCTCAGGCTATTTGGTGGGATTTACACTTGAAATGTTTGATTTAACCGCTATGGCGTTCCTCAAGGTAATTATCCTGTTTTCAAGTAAATTTATTTATTATTCGAATTGTTCATTGCGTAAGTGTGAATTGCAGTAACAGCTTTGAAGATCCTGTCTTTTCAAATCCCAGTTAAAGCTGTGTGAGTGCAAGGAGACTTTAAAGGTTGCATTATTGAAATGCAATCAGGTGTGATAATGCAAATATTGCTAAGTTTAAAGTAAATGTAGTCGGCCTACATTTGGTGATATTCTCAAATAAATGAAATTGTTCATTAAAACGCTTTGGGATCAATTAGGGAAAGATTCGGAAACAAAACGTTATTCCGGCTAAGATGCTATTCAAAAAAGAAAAATAGATTTAGGCAAGGATAGCTTTTAAATTTAAACATACTTTACCCTCACTGATAAATTAAAACATTTGAGTGGGTGTTGGAATCCCCAGAACTGAACAAGCGAATAGACATTCATTGACAATCGAATTTCCTTATTAATGGTAAATTTTTCCTCGCTACTCGAATACAAGCTTTTTCAATGCTGAGAGTTGTTTGCTTCAAAACTCAGACATTTTTGTTGAGGATTCCTGACTGTTTAAACATAGGTCCAATCAGCCGTGAAGTTTCTAGATTTCGCTCTAACGCCAGTCGACCAGTTGAAAAAATGTATCGATACCTATTTACGAAGCTACAAGATCTTCGATGAAACAAAATGCGGATTATATGACTACACCGGTTTTACCAAGGTTGATTACTTAAGAGGCAAGGCAGCATGGAAGCGCAGACTACTTGAATATGTATTGAGTACTATTGTAGAAAATGCATATGTAATCAAACAGTAGGAGTCTTCAAACAGCTTGCTTCACATCACGGTTACCTACTTTGCCTACTTTAAATACGTCGGAGTTTTCTTCAACTGACTTTCTTACTCTTTTCATCAGCTTGTTCAATGTATAAACACCAAACAGCCATTTTCTTTTTAAAATCAAGGGAAGAAGTTGGGTTGGTTTGTCATGGCAGTGTTCCTGCCTAAAGGCGGCTATACTGGGTCATCAATAGGACCATAATTCTTATGAAACTGACACTTATCAAACTTATTGAAACTATTAAAATTCTATTGAAACTTTTAGGGAGAGAAGCAAATGGCGTACAGGAGTCCAAGGATTTTCTTTTAAGCTTATCATTGTGGCGTATTTAATGAAACTATGCGGTCGTAGGATGTTCATTCCCAGTGTGATCGAACGCTTAATTAATTTCCTGGTATAGCTGACCATCAAACCGAAATCTGTAAGCAACTCGGGTTTTGGATTTTTAAACGGAATCCTGTTCTTTGATACTGTAGACAGCTGAAAATGTGGTGAAATACACCACAATCTATGGTTTTTTTGTCTTTTTTTTGTTTTGTGCCTCCCAGAGAACGATCTACACGGCTGTTACGTTTGTCAGGTGTGAATGCAACATCAAGCAAGGACGTATGAGACATTTATTAATAGATTAAGGGCCCAAATGTGGAGATTTGAGGGAATTTGGTGTTGGGAATAAGGAAACGAATACCCAACATCGAGATATGAACGTTCGAATCGTTATCACTTCAAGCTTGTAGATGAAACATAGATGTAACTCGAAAGGAAAGATGAGTTTACCACTAGCAAATTTAAAGAATTCCTATACTTTACCTTGCGTATGATTACTAAAATGGCGAAGTTCTCAAAACAGGGTGTGAAACGAACTCAAGTGGATGACTTTGACTTGTTTGTCGCATAGAATAAACAGGTAGCATAAATAGCAGCCTTTGTTTGTCACGAGTTAATTGCTGTTATGATGGGATAAGTAAAACTTGTAGGGATTGGATGTTTTCAACACTTTAAATTTCTTGGATCAAAATTTTTTACCTAGCTTCTCAGAGACTTAATTTTCTTCAATTAAATGAGCTCTCTTTAACTTGCTATTTAAGCGTGGAGAGTTTCAGATCGCTTCAAAAAGATCCTTGCATACTTGTTCAATCATCCAAGAAGCTTCAACCCCTGGATACAATTCACTCTGTTTTTAAGTGGGCATCACAGAAAAGCCAAAGATTCCACAACATCGAGAAATAGTAAAAAGGCAGGAATATTGCGACTGTCTTGATGTTACCTTGTTTACAGGTTTCAGATTCTTATTTCATGGATTAATATTCTGTGGGTTAGAGAGTCTGGGAGGTTATTTATTTGAGCACTTATTTGATCAACCAGCTGTGAATGTATCATCATGTCCATATGATAAACGCCCAAGTTGTACAATATGTGAATCATTAGTGTTTGCTCATAAACTAAATATCATTCTGTACAAAGTGCAGAATTAGATAATCTCAAATGAAAAACTGCTCAACAGCGTAAGGAATATTTTGTAGGTGTGGATTCATTCAGTACAAGCCAAGCTATTCTTCGCAGACTGCAACCTGATAGGAGCGAATAGACTTACTGATTAATCTAAAGTGTAAGCTGTTAAGTCAGTATAGTACCTTGATTTGACTCAGTAATGGTCGCTGAATTTAAATTCCCAAAACTCATATATCGGTGGTCAGTCGCTCACCGTGGAAGAGATCCCCTCAAATGACCCTGTTTGCGTTTGCATACGATCTTATTGAAGATAAGGCATTTTTGATTGATTGAATACCTTTAAAGGGAGCCGGTGTAGACAAAACACAATGCGCTTCTCAGAACTGCTACGCTCCATGAATTCTTTTATGACGGTAACAAGCGGTGAAATTTCTCAAACTGTGCCTGAAATTGTGCAAAAGCATAGCTGCTATAGACCTGATTACAGAGACGCAAAATTAAGACGTGCATACTTTTCTATTGCTACTCACGTTGATTCCAAATACTTTAATTTTAGCATCGATCGTTCCTTTGTTAAAGAACATCAGGCGAATTAGTGCATAGAGTCTGCTCACTTGATGCACTGGTTGAAGTCGCTAAGACATTCCGATTATGCTGCATGTAGTACAAATAAAAGTTAACTCATTTAAGTACTTCTTGCAGATGATATAACACGAAATAACACGAAAAATTTAAGTCACTTTAACTTTTCATCAGTACAGTCAAGTCAGTCAGTTAAAACTTTGATGCAGAAGTTCATTCGGGCGTGGCAAGCACATGAGAGGAATTCTTGCATTTTTATCTTGAAATGTGAGCACATTACGACTGTACTGGATGGTATAGTAATCTCGCCTATAAAAGTTTGGGTCTCTGATATAACTTGGCGCAAAATAAACTTGACTGCTGACTGCGGCCTTCAATCTGACAAAGATATTTGGTTGCATCTAATAAGTGGATTTAAGATATCAACCAAGATGATGGTGGATAGGAGAATAAATGAGCTATCGTATCTCGATGATGACTTAGACTATGGATAAAAAGTGCAGGACAACGATGTGTATTAAAGAGCAATGTAGGTCATGAACCGAAATTCCTTAATAACGCAAGTATTTTGTTTTCTAGAAATAATTGTCTTTTGAAGGAGATATTTTGCATAAATAATGAACAATTGACCGGTTAATGGAGACTGAGTAGTAGGTGATTCCACATCATGAACACGAAAACAATGGAATTGCTGTGGACCACTGACTTTTACGCCATAGAATAAATAGAACGAGATTATTCAACACCCATAAACGAACACGTACAGCTAAAGATTGAAAAGTGTTTATTTTACTACTGGGAAGTTCGTTTCTAGGCAAAGTGTTGAGAGTTTCAAATTGTTTTAAAACATTTTCCCAAGATGCCGTGAAGTTAGTGTAACTTACCCTCAGGCTATCGTGTTTGAGAGGCAAACTATTTGAGCATTTCAATACAAGAAAGGTATCAGCCTATTCTTATTTATGCGTTTTTGTTGAACTTCGCGTATGTTCTTAAGTATGTTACGGCAGGAGATAGATGAGGACATCTGTCTAGTCAGTGGATTACAGAGAGTACAGAGAAGCCGAGTAGACGGATACGTGAGCGTTTTTCTTAAGGGCACCGTCAACATTTGGAATCACTTTCATGCTGTACTTTCAGAATCTGAAAATAATGGCTCTTGTTAATACACAGTACAATTGTGACTCGCAAAATAAAGTATAAGCAGAGTTGTTAGACAATGGAATTACCGTCTGCATGAAAGGGATCTTCAATACTGAATCTTCAATACTAACACAAGAGTTCCTCCTGGGGAAAGAAAAAGCGAATCGTTCCAGTACAAAAGTTGACTCAAAGACAGGAATAAAACCCTGCTTTGTGGGGATTTTCAAAATGCGGTTCATTGATGTGTGAAACATGAATCAAGTAAACCCTCAAAATAGCAGAACCTGAATCTGCTTAAAAGATGCGCGATCATTGATGATTAAATTGTACGACTTTACTAGATATCATATACTAAGTTAAATTACTGAAACTATAGAATAAAAAAATATAATTTGCCCTAGCTCAGCTTGTGGTTGATAAGACGTGAGACTCAGTACAACTAATCTTTGACACAGAAACTTTAAGAAAGCCTTTCAAGCTACGCAGCTTACGATTTTGTCTGAGACTCGTCTAGAGCCGTTGAAAATTCACAGTTTGAGAGGCTATATGAGATAGAGTGATATGACTTGCGTATTGAAGGCTTTCCCCAATAAAGCCGTTTCTGTATGTGTTCGGTCTTAAGCCTTACTGACCACATTTGTACGGTTCTGCTCTTTGCCTGTTCGGCTAGAATAAATTGACAGCTTCACTATAAACTATAGATTTAAATCTGGAATCGACCTAAGTGCTAAAGAAGGCGCGAAAACCAAGATAGCTACGAGACTTGAGGAAAGGTAGGGCGCTTGGGGGACGCGTGATTGGGCACGACTTGAACCTGCACATCTTGTGACTCCAGTAAGTGTTTGACTCAGTTAATAAATAGGAAATGCCTAAACGATAGAAGAACCTATTAGGTGCAGTACATCGTAATTGAATGAAAGAAAAAACAATCTCTGGCTTTCTTGACATAGTTTGATACTACGCTGGTTTAAAATAATGAATGTAACTTAGAAGATTACACTGATTCACTAACCCGAAGTTTCAACACTCCTGTCCAGTGTTGTCTTCAGGGGTGACTGATTAGACTAATGAGGCTTTTCTATTCTTTACAAGAGGGCATATTTCAGTTGGAATGATTCCCTCCCTGTGATATGCTAAGTTGTAGAGATGTAGAGAGGAATAAATTACATGGATCGTGGCATTTCAGACTGTCGATGTCTTGTCGTCATGCTTTCTAAAGTTTCCTTTGAAAATCGTACAAAGCAAGCAAGTGATGAGTACTGTGAACTGAACACTGATGCTAGACTAATGTTTATTGAGAACCCAAATGAAAAGAGTAAAGTCGTGAAGTTTTATTTTTTTCTCATTTCTCGACAGCCAGCTCTTGAAATCATGCAATAAATTAAGGTTCAACACCAGTAATAAAGATTGCAGATTTTCATGTTTACATGGGCGATCGCAATCAGACTGAACGCTGTGGCGCGAAAGCGTCAGTGTTTCCTCGCGCACTGAAAGCGGCAGCCTGACGCTCAATTGTCACACTTCTCGCGCCTTCAAGGCTAAGCCTATGCTAAAAAAAAAAGAAGAGGAAAAGACGTGAAAGCTTTTGGTATGCACCGTATGGGGTAAGTTTTGATATGGACTAACATCCCAACCAGAAGGGAATAATAATACTCTACCTGTCAAAAACATCATTCTGAAGAACTTTAAGTTGCTTCAGAATGACCGTGGAACAGGTTGAATTATCTTACTGCCCCAACTCACCTCATTTAAATGTAACAAAAACGTGAGTGACTTTTTAATTGGAAACAAACTGAAATCGCACGAATCACCTGGCAATCACCTTAATAAATGCACACGCAAAAGATGCCACACTTGTCCTTTCATTCACAACACAGAAAAAGTAACAGGACCTAAGCGACTGATTAAAATCACCGACCGCTTCACATGTACTTCCGCCAATGTTATTTATTGCATAAAATGCACCTTGTGCAGGAAGATATATACCGGCGAGACGGGAAGAAAATTAGGTGACCGTTTCCGCGAACATCTGCGAGACGTCGAAAGAAATGATAAAGATGCAAGCCATCTAAACCAATAGCGCGACACTTTAATCTGCCTAACCACTCAAAACATGGCAATCTGCGGCCATTTTCCCTATATCAGGGTAACACGGAAAGCCGTAAAAACCTAGAACAAAGATTTATCTTCCAACTCGGTTCTCTTAATACCACGGTATAAACGAATGTTTTTCATTTATTTAATAATTAATTTACTTTCGTTCACACGTTGCTGTGATTCCACCAATAGCATAGCTCCAAACGTCTATATAAATTGCACGTAACCCTTTATTGTATTTCAATTCTCCACCGAAGCAAAACCAGTTTCTTTAGAAACTACCCCACAACACTCTTACGTACTTTGGCGGAGAAAAGCTTAGGTCGTGTCTGTGCGCGAAGCCACACAGTCTTTGAGCCTTTTATTCCATAACTTTAATGCTCTATTGTCTTGGATATAGAAGATTGGTGCCCATTCTTTGTTAAAATGCGGTCTATTTTTCATATGTCATCGTATGGAAAATTCGAAGAAGTTCAAAACTGTCTCGCTGTTTGTACCTCATTTGATTGAATTTTATAAGAGTCGAACTCTCGTGATGCATGACTTAGCGGCGAGCCTAAGGTGACAAGAGTCAAGTTTATATTTCACTGAAAGAGATATTCCATATCAGTTGATCACTTACAGTATACAACTTTTTTCTCTCCTCAGTCACAGGATCTTGTACTGTTGAATATATCACTGAATATCGCGATTGCTTGGTATAATGAACTGAGCAAAACTGTGAACCATGGTTTATCCTTGTGTGCGTCAGAAGCGTGAAAAGTTCATGACCGCTGTGTTGGTGAATCAAACTCTGCATGATAAAGATTTATTAAGGAATAGGAATTTGATTTGTTTTAAGCTGTAATTAGTCAGCTTATTGGAAACATCAGGGTCCAAACAGAATTGAACCTCAAACTAAACTTGAACATAGTGCGTAATGAACAAGAAATAGACGGGAATGCTTAATAATCCCACAGACTGAGAACAAATTACATTTTTAAAACTATTTGCTTACAACTCCATTTAAACCACTCTATTCCCTCTAGATAGTCAAATCTAAGATTCACTTAAGTTTCGATCGAAAGGTTCTTTCTAATAATACCATTAAGATGCAAGGCTTGTGATAGCTAAATATTGCGCGGGAAAAGCACCGCCGTTCCATTATTGAGTACAACCTTTAATCGCTTCATTGTCCCTATGGTATGGAGCACAGCTGGACAGAAATTACACTGCACGATGAGATGACAACCCACTTAAGGCCATCTTCATGCAGCATTAATCTGATCAGAACAATACAATTTTTTTTTAAAGGTCTCTCCAGTTCGACGACTTTCTTTTTAAAGTCCAGCGAAGAGTGCCGGCCTTGTATTCAAACCTCATTGCGTGCAGTGGCTGAGTTGTCTAGGTTTATACAATGTCCGTCCAGCCAAATATTACTTGTTTTTGTAGAACGGTACGGCTACAACATGTACAATGAGTTATATGACGTGATACGGAAACCTAGCCCACAATAATTTGACCTTCCAAGTATCCCCTGCTTGCTTAATGACTTAGTCACTCAGTCACGTTTTTACTCACTCACGCACTCACTCACGCACCCACTCACGCACTCACTCACGCACTCGCTCACCAACTCACTCTCACACTTTTCAATTCCGAGCTCACTCGCTCATTCACCGATTCTTACTCCAGCACCACTCACCTACTCAGTCTCTCACTTACTTACCAATTCATTTAGCACCCCCCACACACTAATTTACTCATTCACTCGCACAATCTACTTACTCAAACGACTTAGTCGTTCACTTAATGACTCACTCACTAACTTACTCTCACCCACTGAGTTACTCACTCACTTACTAACTTACTTACTCACTCACTTACTAACTTACTTACGCACTCACTCACTCATTTACTCACTGAATTACTCACTCACTTACTCACTTACTCACTCACTCACTTACTCACTCACTCAGTTACTTACTCACTCACTCCCCTCCTCACTCACTCACTCACTCACTCACTCACTCACTCCCCTCCTCACTCACTCACTCACTCACTCACTTACTCACTCACCCACTCACTCACTTACTTACTCACTTACTCACTCATTTACTTACTCTCACCCACCGACTTACTCACTTACTCACTCACTACTCACCCACTCAGTCTCTCACTTAATCACTAATGCCCTTACCAGCCCCATTCGGTTACTCACTCAATGCAGCTTCCTCATTAACTTCACTACACTTCACAATCACTCTCGTACATCTTACTCACCCATTTACTCTCTCACTCAGTCACTGATTCACTTACCACCCCTTCTAAGTTACTCACTTACTCAATCTACTCACTTAATTCACTGTCTCTTTTACTAACTCAATCACTTACTAACTTACTTACTCACCCACGTAATCCACTCACTCTCTTACTCTCTCAATAGGGAATAGAACATCACTATATGTACAATTACCAGTTCTTAAATGGAGCCTTGTGTTACTTATATTTGGTCGTTTCAATTTTAGGACAAGGGCGTTCTTCGAATTGCTGTTGAAATTGGAAAGGACATCCAAAGTGAGGAACTTGAAACGATTGCTGGAGGCAGCAGCAGAGCTGTCAGTGCTGAAATCTTGGAAGATCTGAACAACCAAATTGAAAACATTTTAGGGAAAACTTGCAGTAAGCCATCAAACCCAAACCTCTCTTAATCTTTTAACACAACCGACAATAATTTTTATCAATTAAGTGTACTGAAAGGTTAATCAATCTACTTTCTGATTTCTTATAGATATCGACGGTGGATATACAGTGTGGAGTGAATGGTCTGAATGTTCTCAAACTTGTGATGGAGGCGTTCGTTGGCGATACAGAAATTGTACCAACCCTCCCCCAAAGAGTAATGAAGGAACAAGGAACAAGAGGAACTGGGACCTAGCGAGGAATCAGGAGCCTGCAATACTGAAGGATGTCGTATGTACTCTTAGTTCAGAGATCTTATTGCACTTTTACTTTACAATTGCCTCTGAGGCAGATTTACACAGTCGATGAAAAGCTGAAAATCAGTGTAGGAGATATTACAGTACCCCATGAAGTACTGCAGCATCCAGACGTATGTCACTTGGGAAGCTTACTTCCAATTGATGAAAGAGACAAGCGCGAGAAAAGTGAGAGTAAACTGAAAATGTCCGACGAGCATTCGTTATATGACTTGCTTATGCGAGCAGGAAAGACGAGACCCACTTCGCCGTCGTAACATTCGCGGATAAAGCAAAAGTTCAAGTATGCTTTGATCAGTCAAAATATTACAGTAAGAGAGCACTGAAGAACTTACTTTTCAACATAAAGCAAAATGCTCGTTTTAAGCTAGCCTGCAAATGTAGGCAAAGCCATAAAACTAGTAGACAAAAAAGTTTTCAATGTCAACATGGGCGATCGGCCAGAGGCCCCGGATGTTATGATCATTTTTACAGATGGTGGGAAACGTGAGCCTTCAGAATCGTTCAGCTCAGTCATTGCTCCGCTAGAAGTAAGAAAACATTCTGTCTTTGGAAAATATATCTATATGTATATCCCCTGATGAGTGGGCAACCACGAAACAGGCTTGTAGGGATAAACCTGTAGTTTGTTTGTGTGTTTTTTCTCCCGCAACAACTATATGTATATATATATATATAGATAGATAGATAGATAGATATATATATATATATATGGCTCTTTTCGTTTATACAGACGGTCAAGTTTAGCTTTAAAAGGTCATGTTATAGAACATATCAGGGAGTCCTTCCTTTCCTGCAACTTCTTTCATGGCTGATTCTTCCTATGTTTGAAGCGCAGCTGGTGTCACAGTACTTGCAAACTAGGGAGGTGGCATGACGATCCGAACAGAACTTGCATTCCTTTCTTCGCTGACGCTTCTCGGCCTGCTTATCTCTGAGACTGCACTCGAACGCAGCAGTTCCTTCCTTCACAGCTGCCCTCCATGTTGTTTTGTCCTCAGCGATTTCTTCCCAGTTGTTGACATCCATTCCACACTTGGACAGACTAGTTTTACAAGTGTCCTTATACCTCAGCTTTGGCCTACCTCTTGTTCTCTTGCCCTGCGCCAGTTCTCCATAGAGCAGTTGCTTTGGGATCCGGTGGTCATCCATTCTCTTGACATGCCCCAGCCATCTCAGTCTTCTCATACACAGTATAATAGCCATGCTTTGTAGATTGGCCTGGGTCAACACTTCAGCATTGGTGATCTTGTCGCGCAATGTTATGCCTAAGATCTTGGGGAGGCATCTGAGATGGAAAAGGTTAAGGCGCTTTTCCTGCCTGCTGTACAAGGTCCATGTTTCAGATCCATAGAGAAGAGTACTGAGGACGCATGCATCATAGATTCTAATCTTTGTATTGATGTCTAATCTTTTGTTCTTCCAGGCTCGCTTCGTCAGCCTTCCAAAAGTTGTTGCTGCCTTCCCTATCCTGACCTTGATCTCATCATCAAGTGACATAGTGGAGGAGATGGTAGACCCTAGGTAGAAAAACTTGTCCACTGTCTCAAGTTCCTATTTGTCCAGCTTGATATGGCCTTGAACGGCGCCCTCCTGAGTGAGGATAACAATTTTCTTGACACTGATGACCAAACTGAAGGCCTCGCATGCTGATGATAGGTGGTCCATCATTGTTTGTAGGTTTGATTCATTGTGAGCAACAAGTGGCGCATCATCGGCGAAGAGAATATCTCTTATTGTTGCTCTTTTTATCTTGGTCTTGGCCTGGAGTCGAGAGAGATTAAAGAATGAGCCATCAGTTATCCAATGAAGGTAGACATCTCCTGGTGAATTTTGAAATGCATACTGCAGCAATACAGCAAAGTAAATGCTGAAAAGGGTTGGTGCTTAGACACAACCTTTTTTTACTCCGCTGTTGATGTCTGATGTGGAATCGTCAAACTGAATGGTAGCCTTCATATCAACATGGAAAGAGACAACAATCTGCAGCAGTATCGGGGGGCAACCAATCTTTTCAAGCACCATGTACAGTCCTGATCTGCTGACTGCATCAAGTGCCTCAGTCAGATCGACGAATGCCCTTATGTAATGGCAATTGTTGCTCCCGGCATTTTTCTTGTAGTTGAAGAATGGAAAAGATCATATCTATTGTTGAGCGGTTAGATCTGAAACCGCATTGGCTCTCTGGTAATACTCTTTCTGCTAGTTTCTGAAGTCGCTTGAGGATGATCCTCGCAAAAGCTTTTCCAGTGATGCTCAGAAGTGAGATGCCTCTATAGTTGTTACAATCTCCCTTGTCCCCTTTATTTTTATAGAGTGCAATGATCTTAGCGTCTCTCATATCTTGTGGAATTTCTACTTTCAATCAACAAGTAGTTAGCAACTTGTGGAGATGTAGGAGGAAGGCCTCTTTATTCTCTTTGAACACTTCCGTAGATATATCGTCATTGCCGGGTGCTTTTCTACCTACAAGTTCGTCAATTGCAGGAGAGAGTTCTTCTTCTGTTGGTGGTATATCAAGCTCTGTCATTTCAGGGAGCTGAGAAATGGCCTCGTCAAGCTTTCCATTAACATCTCGCTCCTTTGTGTACAAACCAGAGCAATGCTCCACCCATCTTTCCATTTGTTTCTTCTTGTCTGTCAGCTGTTCACCTGTTGCAGACTTGAGAGGTGCCACTTTGCTCGCTGTTGGTCCTATAGCAACTCTGATCTTCTCATACATTTTCCTGATGTTACCCATGTCACTCGCGTGTTGAATTTCCGAGCATAATTTATCCCAGTACTGGTTGGCGCATCTTCTGGTTTCTCTCTCTGAAGATTGGATTTGGCAGCACGTAGCTGTTGCATGCTTTGTACTCTCTGTTGGAAATCTGTTGTGTTCTATGAGGATCTTACGTTTTTTCTCAAGTAATTGCATTAATGTTGATGCATTGGTTTCAATCCAGTCCTCGGAAATTAGATCAGTTCCAAAGGCCCTTGACGCAGAATCGTATATTATATTCTCTATCGTATATTATTGCTTTGGAAAATATTTCAAGAACAATAAGACCATATGGTGAACAATGGAGGGAGTATTATCAAATGCAACATTTGAAGATTTTTTGACCATAAAATTTATCTTTGAGTTGTTTGATGTAAAACGTCAGATAAGAAATACATTGTTTCATCACATACAGTGTAAAAGGCACAGGTAAAACTACGTGGAGAAGCGCTGTCTTGCTATGGGGAGAGGCGTTTTCTGGGTATAGGAAAAGCGTTGCATGTCAAGTCAGAGAACGGCTGTGATGGATACATGGCCAACTGATCCTATAGAAATGAAGATTAAGCAAAGAAAGGCAGCAACCAAAGACATGACAGACTAACAATGAAACCAATGAAAATCAACCTATTTGATTTGAATAGGATACGACAAACATCTCACCGACGTTTGAGAGAAACTGTGAACAAGCACTCGAATTGGACTCCAATCAGTATCAGTGCTAGTAACTGGCAGTGTTACCAGCTAGCTGGTTTGGCTTGTCGGACCAAATTGTTGTTCAACAATCCAAAGAAAATTCAAAGAAAATGCAAAAAGACAAAAATACCTGAAAACTACACAAAAGTGGCTGAATATCTAGGAAAAATGGGCGACTGAAAGCTTTGGAAACCATCGCTGCGTCCACATAGCGCGCAGCGTATCGTGACGGGCTCAGCAAAACCTTGTTAAAGAATATTATAAACAAGAAGAAGAGACTGGGATGAAATCGTATGAACAAGCGTTTCGTGTAATTTTGAGAACTTACAAAACAACACATGTGTCCGAGAGAGGAGGGGGGTGCCATAAATCACGAAATGCACTGGTCATGCCATTTCCTATACGTATAGGAGGGTGGTAAATTTAGCTAAGTTGATTTTCTTGGCACTTTAATTTCGAGATTTTTTGAAAATGGTGAAAATTTCGAAATTTACCGGTCCCGCGAAATTATGTAACAATAAGGCATATATATGCCTTATTGACCAAGTGAGAGGTTTATATGGACGCGTATCGGCCGAGGTCTGTTTTGGGTTTTTATTGACCTAGACGAAGTTGAGGTCAATAAACACGCAAAACAGACCTCGGCCAATATCCAGCCATATTGACCGAACATGCTTGGTCAATAAAGGATTTATTATTTGGCCATTTTGATTTGTTCTGTTTCGCTGGACAACACGGGAAATCCCGAGCGGACAATATAGCCCCATCTTTCCCTCTCGGGAAGCCAATCAGAACTCAGGACTCGTCTTATCTTCCCGCTCGAGGAACCAGCCATATATAATAAATGTTACATATATGCTACGTATGTCCAACATATAAGTGAACTGTATGTAAAATCACTGTTAACAGTCTCAAATACCGACATGTGTTACATTTATGTCACGTGTATGTAACTCCTAATTAATCAGGGATAGATAATCGTGTTACTTTCTCCACAGATAACCCTATGGGCCGCCTTCCAGCATAAAGAAAATCCTTGTTTTGTTAACAATTTTGGTGTAAATTAATTTAAAGTGTTTTCAATGTTTCCTCATCTTAGAGACTTTCTTTAAGTCTACTTGGTTAGTTCATACCTGTAGCTTAGCTTTTATCATGAAATTGTCACATAGTTGTGCGATTTGTGAGGAGGGCATTGCGATTTTCTGTTTGACGGTTTTAGCCCTTTTCTGGATCGGTTTTTCGGTTTCTGCACTAAAAAACTTCGGTTTCTTTGAGTTTTTCTACCTGTTTCAGTTTGCGGTTTTTACGCTTTTTAACATTTCATTTTCAGTTTTCGGATTTGGTTTTGTTCGAAATCTATGGCAATTTTTCGGTTCAAGATGATTTTTCGAGCAGTTTTCTATAGGCCCCAACGCCCTATTAATTTTCCAGCCGTTTGCGTTCGACCCAAGCTAAGGAGCTGTGTATGGTATAATTAATGATAATGCATTTGAAAAGTGCGCTCGATTTTTCTTGTGTAAATTTTCAAAAGCGTTTTAATTTGGTGATAAGAATTCTAACAATTTGAATGATTAGTTAAGCTTTACAATCAGAAAGTTCCTATAGGGTTCGACTTGTTCCTATTGGCTCTAAAACGTGAGATGGGATTTGTATTGTTTCTATAAAGAGAAAAATATATCAAAAGTGAAATCAATAAAACACAGAAGATGATTTTCGTTTTTGTTGCATATGGCTAATTTTGCATCGACTCTCCTTCCTTTTACTCGTTTTCGCAGGGCCGTATTCACTGGTATTGTACTAACATAGTTTTTTCTTAGGTGTTTTCTTTACGTACTGTGTGCCTATAAAATCCATGGGTGACAAAAACAGACTTCTAAGTATTATCAACGGATTTTCCGGCAAGAGAAAGGAACAATAAGGAACAACTTTCTTAGTTTTATTGCAAGCAGGGCAATGAAAATTTTGGGCTTAACACCTGTTTGGCGCTGGACTGGTCCCGAGGAGACTGTCTTTCTTTACTTCTACGATTACACACACACACAAACAATTTAAACCGATTATATTCACCATTTTCAGCTGGATGAACAGCAAAATACTATGATTTGGGTTAGTTCAAGTATAATTAGGGGATATTTATTAGCATTTCTATAAATAAATGAACATTTCGTACCTTCCTAATTAAATGACACAGTTTCCTTTTTAGCTTTTGCCTGGGAAGAAGCTTTGTGCGACGAGTCAGAAATCGCCTTCGAAGGAGAATTATGGCGACTACTATTCAAAAATTCTAATTTTAGATTTCGAAAGTTTTGTTGGCATAATAGAGCGTTACTTTCAGATAGAGAAACCCCTTCTCAACTTCCCCGGGTTTCCTTAACTACCGTACCATTCTCAAACAAATAAAAGCCAAAAATTCAATAAAACGGAAGTGATCATAAAGAACGCGCCATCTCGGTAGGGCCACGCGGTAGTCCCAAATATTCTGATCAGACCGAACTGATGTGCACCGCTGCATTTAGCTTCCAACTGAGATTTCCGGATTCTTTGGTCGAATGATAAGCGCCCTATATGCCACAGGAAACACACAAATAGTCTCGTCCCCAGCCCTGTGGAGTAACGCTTTCCCAAGCGCCAATGCAACAGTAAATGAAAGAAGACTCACGCTGCAGTTGATTATAAAGTTTTAATCAAACCTGCTTCACAATAAAAACTCTGGACAAGAATTACGGTGCTTGAAGGTTTACAACATCACCGTGTTTATATCTCGCATTCTGACGGCGAGATCACTCTTACGTCACCTCGTATTCCCACTTTAAAATCAGACCACTTTTTCACATTACCCGCACCCTGGTGACAATACTTAGACATGCCAAGAATTTCCTTAGGGGAAAGGACTCTGTTCCAGATATTGAGATCGGTTAGCTCTCCGATGTAATTTTGAGTGCTGTCAAAATTTCCCCCGAGCGAGTCCTGCTCCTGTCCAATCACAAGAACTCCGTTGGTTTTGATGACGTAACCTGATCTGAGCCCCACCTCACTGGCTGCAACGACGCCATCTTTGTATAGTTTCCAGGCTCCGGCTCGGCTTTCCCAGGAGAAGCAAATGTGATGCCATTTGCCGTCATCAGCCGACACTCGAGTTGATCTGCAAACAATTCAAGCGATAATTCAGAGAAGTGCAACTGCGTAACCCGCAATGCTGCAAATGCTTGATATATTGCATAAAGGTAGTACTTTCATCCAATACTGCGACAGAAGGCCATTATATGGAGTGATCCTCTTCTCGGTTAGATCCTTACTCCTGCACAGTAGCAGATGGTAATATTTGTAACTTCTGTTTCACGGCCAAAAATAAATATAATAATAATAATAAAAAACACAAGAAAACTATGACACCGACCAATCAAACTGCGCCATATAACATCATTACAATCAATATCATTATTGCTTTTCAGAGGGGAGGGGTGGGAGCTTAAACGAAGGTTAAAGAATTTCCTCCGAGGTCTCAAAGTCTTCTTAACAAGTTTCACGGGAAAGTTAAGCCCTAAAAAAGTCTCATTTGCTACCATGTTGGGGCCACCACTAATCACATATGAACGCCTCTCCTAATGGTCTCCAGACTGCGAAACAATATCTGCTGCGTGCATAAATTGGACAGATCAATGAATGAACTCAAGGCCTCACGGCATAATAAAGAACTGTAGGAGATGAGGAACCCAAAGTAGATAAGATACTGCGTGAGTAAGATACCGATGCATGGAAAAATTTCTGATGTCAATAATTGTAATTTTGTAATTGCACATGCTGGCACGTGTGTTATTTCATATTGTTGCAGATAGAAAAACACCACAAACGTTTTCCTAATTTTTTTTTACCATTATCCTTGAGACTGCAAGAAAATTTCTGCTGGATACTATCAGAGCATTGCATGCGTGAACATGGTGAGCATTATAAAACATAAATAATTCTTACGAAAACATTTGCAATTGTTGCCATAACACAATAGTACGAAACTTTGAGCCCAACATCACACTCAAACCTAATGCTGATAATTAATGTTTGTTGCCCTGTTAAATCGTGCGAGAGTCCACAAACTTCTATATTGTCTTTTCGCGAGGGCATCATCATCAAAACTTCCCTTAAGTCTAATATTGAATGAAAACACCACACAACGCATTTTAAGTTACAATGTTGTACCATTTTAGACTGTCGATAATAACTCTGTGTCAGTGTCAAATATTTTCCTTAAGTCTGTGTGCATAGAACTCCAATTCGGGATATAAGGTTTGTATAGAGAGAGTCAAGACATGAGAAGCATAACGTTTTCAAGAAACGATATTGTGTAGCTAAGGCTTCGTATCAATGAGCCATTGTTGATTGGTTTCTGCGTGACACTTGAAACCCGTAAGAATTGAACCGCAGTGAAAGTTCCCTTGAACGACTTTACGACAGGTTGTTCACTTTCAATCTACCAACTACCATATTTGGAAGTCAATTAAAACCAAATGAACCAATCAAATTGGCTTCAGTAGCATGACGTGCATACCGGGAAGTATTCGTGTTGGTTCAAAACATAACGGACTTGTCGAAAAAAAAGTCTTATGAGTTTCTCGTGACGCCAAAGGCCACACCCATATAATAGAGTTCTGAAAGCAGTTTATCTAGCTCACCTTATTTGGTCGTGGATCCAAACTTGCATGTTGGTAAACTTGTTGATGAGAATTTCATTGTAGTAATTATTGACGCCATAACTCAGAATAGTCCGATCTCCTCCGGTCTTGTCCGTCGTGCGCATTCGGAAACAGCTCGTGAATGCAGAGGTGACATTGAGGTCATGGTGGATGACATAGTCGCTTATGGTTGGCTTCGTGAAGTAAAGATCGAACGTAGAAGAATCTGCATACAAGTTAAACAGAGTTAGGATAGAACCCTTAAAATTTTCTATTACAAGAAAGCGCCAATTGAGTGTTCAACTTGCGTTTCTAAGTTCACTTTCGTGAATCCGCAAACCCATCTAATGCAAATATCATATTATAGGGGTGGGGAAGGAGAATCAGAAGTTTTACTTTTGTCAAAGTACGTTGGTTATTTCCAGCCTATGTTTTTCTACCATGGTTCATATTAAACTGAAATAAGTTTGCTTATTTGTAAGTTCAAAATGGCTACGTGCCTATTATCGTCATGAACAGCGCGTGCCTACTTTTCCAGCCACAGGCGACCCAAGTTAAGCCAAAGCCACCTTTGGTTAGTGATGGAACTGCAGAGATCCATTCATACATTTAACACCTGGATGTTTAAACTGAATATCGTCTACTGAATCCAGCCTTCTGCATCTTCTTCAGAAAAAAACCTAGCCCTTTTTCAGAGTGCCTGGTCAGCAAATCTTATAAGTAAGCCAGCCTGCGTGCAAAGGGTTTCAAATTTTCTCATGAAGCTACAATATTTCTTTAATGATTTTGTTTTTTATCTTCAACACCAAACGGTAGACACGTTTATGACAAGACATCCACTGAGCAAAGTACACAAATTCTAACAGATTTATCTCTAATGTTGGTTATTTATGTCATTGCATGCAGACAATTGACGCCATGGTGTGAACGCCGTTTGGAAAGCAATCCATCGTCACTGACTGAAAATTAAACCAGATGCTTTATTACCAAAAAAAATTAATAAAGTGTTCTTAACTTCACCTTGCGGAGCCTTATCCAACTGTTTCTTCACCGCTTTCAGTTCACTCTTCAACTCACTCATCTCCTTTCGTAGCTGTTCAGTGTTGTTACAGCTGGTCGATGCTCCGTTCCGGTCTAAAGCGACGCTTATAACTGGTTTACAGTGGCAGACGGCTGTAGGATCTTGTCCTTCATGGTCATCAGCTTGTGCCTTGGATGCCAGCAAAAAGCCAATAAAAAGTACGACAGAAAACTCTGTTGCTTTCATGTTGTACACCTCGCCAGTGAAAAGCCTACTGGAAAGTGAACTCCCCTTTCCCAGACGGGACTTAAATAGTGGTGTAATTAGACCTAATTTTAGTAATGACGTCCGTGGTAGGCGGAACGTTCCTTCTCAACCAATCAGCGAATCTTCTTGATGAGATTTTAAAAGTAGCAGTGCAGCAAAACAAAACACCCATGTTGAAATAGAATAAGTTTGATATGTTGCCAGCAGCGATTTCAACACCGGGGGTGAAATTGGGGGAGCGGGGGGAGGAGGAGGGGGGAAACGTAGGTCAAACAAGGGATTGATAGTACTGGAGCCCCATTAGTATATACGAAACCAAGCAGCCGAAGTGAATTTCGATTGAAACCGAAAATAGAATGCCAAACCATCAAAGCCGAGGTTGAGGCTTGTCGCGCATTCCTATCTACCATACATAAAGTCTTTATTTCGAGGCTATTTGAGAACTCCCTCGGCATGCACTCGCGGCTAAGGTGCATAATTTTCGAAAAGAAATCAGAAACCAAACACGCAAAACCGAAAACTGCGTCGGATACCAGATCCGCAAAATCGCCTATATTCTGGCAGAAAATCGAGAACCAAATGTTAAAAATGGAAAAACTGGAAATCGGAAAAGAACAAAAACCGAATGACCAAAATCGAAAACGCCAACATCCCCCTCAGTTTAAATACTCCGTGTTTTATGGGATCAGATTGCCGCGGGTGATGACATTTGGTAGTTCCGTCTTTGTGGCTTCCGAGCAGAAAATCCGTTCTCTATTGTAATATGTGTCTCCACAGTGCGCAATAACCATTTACTCCCATGATTCGTAGTAATTCTTCATAATAAGAATCTTGACTTAATTCAATTTAATATCCTTGAGTTTACATTTGTTTCAATTCTTATTGACTGTTCGCCTCACGGTGTATTGAGAAGAAGATTCATAACGATTGTCACTTCTGAGAGTGGATGTTTATTATGTTACATGGGAGGGCGCAGCTGGCTAAATCGACGCGATTGGTTCGATTTTATCCTGTACAAAAATAAAACGGCACACAAAAATTGATGAGCATTCAGTCTTTAACTGAGTTTTAACTAGAGGAGCAAGTATGAGAGATATTTTAAATACATTCCAATTAACTGAAATCTTTATTGTTCAGAGGTGATTCGAAATTGATAAACTCAAAATCAATACTTGAAAACATGAACAGCACAGTACACCAATATATCGCTCCGGAATAACAACACCGAATGGGGATATCCTCAAAAGAAATTAAATCCCTGACACGGATGCCGAAAGAGCACTCGTACTACCGCTTCCAGAATGGCTAGTTTGACCTCTTCTGCGCTGTCCGACATCTCGACAATAATAATCTTCGCTGAAAATGATATGTGTTCGGGAGAATCAAACTGTTCTAAGAATGTCAGTTCTATGTTACCAAATAGCTATGGATTCAGTCTTTACTAAAACATCACCTACTGAGATTCGCAACAAGGAAAATTTAGTCCCTGACGTTTTCGAAAAGGATGTTTTTGCAATTTTTGGAACTTAAAAACGTCATCTAGCAATATCAAATGGGCAAACGGTTCATTGGTGAGTTTTTAGAGGGTAACTTTTAGCTAGCAATGAAATGAAAATATCATTTTTTTTGAAAATACATTTTTCGAGCACTTCAATTTACAGCTGAGATATCCGAATGTTTCCCTGCTAGCAAAGGTCTCTCACGAGAGACCTCTGCTAGCAGGGAAGTATTATGTTTGATTGTTCAATTGTTCGATTACCAAACGTTCGATTGCGTTCGATTGGTAGAATTTTTTGGTGAGTTCGATTTAGTTCGATTGCCGAACTCAATCGAACTCAATCGAGCGATTGAGCGATTTCGATTGAGTTCGATTACCGAACATTCGATTGACTGCCCCGTGAATTACTACGAATCATGGGAGTGAATTTTTCTTGCGTCGTGCTGTGGAGGATAAAGACATTTTTGCCATAATACAATAGAGAATGAAATTTCTGCTCGGAAGCCACAAGAACGAAACTACCAAATGTCATCGCCAGCGGCAATCTGGTCCAATCAACCAGTAAGTATTTTAAATCCACAAATACCGGTACGGCCATTTGTCAGTTTTCCTTGGCGCCTAACTACATAAGTAGGGAATTTACAACTGGATCTATACAAGGAAAAAAGAGAAGAACTGCTAGGACACCAGGATTCTATGTTTAGTGCTTATAGACCTCTAACCAATACTAAACAAATGCAACCATTATTTACTGATGGGGCTCCAGTACTATCAATCCCTTGTTTGACCTACCGTTTCCCCCCTCCTCCTCCCCCCGCTCCCCCAGTTTCACCCCCGGTGTTCAAATCGCTGCTGGCAACATATCAAACTTTTTCTGTTTCAACACAGGTGTTTTGTTTTGCTGCAGTGCTGATGAGATTCGCCGATTGGTTGAAAAGGAACTTTCCGCGTACCACTGACATCATTACTAATTTTAGATATTAATCAAACCACTATTTAAGTCCCGTCTGGGAAAGGGGAGTTTACTTTCCAGTAGTCTTTTCACTGGCGAGGTGTACAACATGAAAGCAACAGGGTTTTCCATCGTACTTTTTATTGGCGTTTTTCTGGCATCCAAGGCACAAGCTGATGACCATGAAGGACAAGATCCTACAGCCGTCTGCCAAAGTGTACTGTGCTGTTCATGTTTTTAAGTATTAATTTTTTAATTTCGAATCACCTCTGAACAATAAAGATTTCAGTTAATTGGAATGTATTAATGTCTCTCATACTTGCTCCTCTAGTTAAAACTCAGTTAAATACTGAATGCTCATCAATTTTTGTACGCGTTTTATTTTTGTACAGGATAAAATCGAACCAATCGCGTCGATTTAGCCAGGTAACAAACATCCACTCTCAGAAGTGACAGTCGTTATGAATCTTCTTCTCAATACACCGTGAGGCGAACAGTCGATAAGAATTGAAACAAATGTAAACTCAAGGATATTAAATTGAATTAAGTCAAGATTCTTATTAAGAAGAATTACTACGAATCATGGGAGTAAATGGTTATTGCGCACTGTGGAGACACATAATACAATAGACTGATTTTCTGCTCGGAAGCCACAAAGACGGAACTACCAAATGTCATCACCTGCTGCAATCTGATCCCAAAAAAGACGGAGTATTTAAACTGAGGGGGATGTTGGCGTTTTCGGTTTTGGTCATTCGGTTTTTGTTTCTTTTCCGATTTCCAGTTTTTCCATTTTTAACATTTGGTTCTCGGTTTTCTGCCAAAATATAGGCGATTTTTCGGATCTGGTATCCGACGCAGTTTTCGCTTTTGCATGTTTCTGGTTTCCCTATGTTTATGCGCCTTAGCAGCAAGTGCGTGCCGCAGGAGTTTTCAAATAGCCTCGAAACAAAGACGTTATGGTAGAGAGTAATGCGCTACAAGCCTCAACCTCGGTTTTGATGGTTTTGTATTCTATTTTTGGTTTTAACCGAAATTCACTTTGGCTTTTTGGTTTCTTATAGTGCTTATAGACCTCTAACCAATACTAAACAAATGCAACCATTATTTACTGATGTGACTCCACTACTTTCAATCTCTTGTTTGACCTACCGTTTCCCCCCTCCTCCTCCTCCCCCCGCTCCCCCAGTTTCACCCCCGGTGTTCAAATCGCTGCTGGCAACATATCAAACTTTTCCTATTTCAACACGGGTGTTTTGTTTTGCTGCACTGCTATTTTAAAATCTCATCAATAAAAATCGCTGATTGGTTGAAAAGGAACTTTCCGCGTACCACTGACGTCATTACTAAAATTAGATCTTAATTAAACCACTATTTAACTCCCGTCTGGGAAAGGGGAGTTCACTTTCCAGTAGTCTTTTCACTGGCGAGGTGTACAACATGAAAGCAACAGGGTTTTCCATCGTACTTTTTATTGGCTTTTTGCTGGCATCCAAGGCACAAGCTGATGACCATGAAGGACAAGATCCTACAGCCGTCTGCCACTGTAAACCAGTTATAAGCGTCGCTTTAGACCGGAACGGTGTGTCGACCAGCTGCAACAACACTGAACAGCTACGAAAGGAGATGAGTGAGTTGAAGAGTGAACTGAAAGCGGTGAAGAAACAGTTGGATAAGGCTCCGCAAGGTAAAGTTAAGAACATTTTATTAATTTTTTTGTAAGAAAGCATCTAGTTTAATTTTCAGTCAGTGACGATGGATTGCTTTCCAAACGGCGTTCACAGCGTAACGTCAACTGTCTGCATGCCATGACCTAAATAACCAACATTAGAGATAAATCTGTTAGAATTTGTATACTTTGCTCAGTGGACGAACGTGTCTACCGTTTGGTGTTGAAGATGAAAAACAAAATCATTAAAGAAATATTGTAGCTTCATGAAGAAATTTGAAACCCTTTGCACGCAGGCTGGCTTACTTATAAGATCTGCTGACAGGGCAATTTGAAAAAGGGCGAGTTTTTTTCTCAAGAAGGTGCAGAAAGATGGATTCAGTAGACGATTTTCAGTATAAACATCCAGGTGTTAAATGTATGAATGGATCTCTGCAGTTCCATCACTAACCAAAGGTGGCTTAGGCTTAACTCGGGCCGCCTGTGGCTAGAAAAGTAGGTACGCACAGGTGATGGGCTCCTAGTACGCACTGTTTATGACGATAATAGGCACGTAGTCATTTTGAACTTACAAATAAGCAAACTTATTTCAATTTAATATGAGCCATGGTAGAAAAACACAGGCTGGAAATAACCCACGTAAGGTCCTGCCGACGAACTTTGGCAAAAGTACAACTTCTGATCCTCCTTCCCCACCCCTATAATATGATATTTGCATTAGATGGGTTTGCGGATTCACGAAAGTGAACTTAGAAACGCAAGTTGAACACTCAATTGGCGCTTTCTTGTAATATAAAATTTTAAGGGTTCTGTACTAACTCTGTTTAACTTGTATGCAGATTCTTCTACGTTCGATCTTTACTTCACGAAGCCAACCATAAGCGACTACGTCATCCACCATGACCTCAATGTCACCTCTGCATTCACGAGCTGTTTCCGAATGCGCACAACGGACAAGACCGGAGGAGATCGGACTATTCTGAGTTATGGCGTCAATAATAACGACAATGAAATTCTCATCAACAAGTTTACCAACATGCAAATTTGGATCCACGGCCATATAAGGTGAGCTAAATACAACTGCTGTCAGAACTCTATTATATGGGTGTAGCCATTGGCGTCACGAGAAACTCATAAGACCTCTTTTTCGACAAGTCCGTTATGTTTTGAACCAACACGAGTACTTCCCGGTATGCACGTCATGCTACTGAAGCCAATTTGATTGGTTCATTTGGTTTTAATTGACTTCCAAATATGGTAGTTGGTAGATTGAAAGTGAACAACCTGTCGTAAAGTCGTTCAAGGAAACTTTCACTTCGTTTCAATTCTTATGGGTTTCAAGTGTCACGAAGAAACCAGTCAGCAATGGCTCATTGACACGAAGCCCTAGCTACACAACATCGTATCTTGAAAACGTTATGCTTTCTATGTCCTGACTCTTTCTATATAAACCTTATATCCCTAATTGGAGTTCTATGCACACATATTTGACACTGACACAGAGGTATTCTCGACAGCCTAACATGGTTCAACATTGTAACTTAAAATGCTTTGTGTGGTGTTTTCATTCAATATTAGACTTAAGGGAAGTTTTGATGCTGATGCCCTTGCGAAAAGACAATATAGAAGACTCTCGCACCATTTAACAGGGCAACGAACATTACTTATCAGCATTAGGTTTGATTGTGATGTTGGGCTCAAAGTTTCGTACTATTGTGTTATGGCAACAATTGCAAATGTTTTCGTTAAAGAATTAGTCATGTTTTATGACGCTCACCATGTTCAGGCATGAAATGCTCTCATAGTATCCAGCAGAAATGTTCTTGCAGTCTCAAGATTGTGGTAAAACAAAAACACTAGGAAAACGTTTGTGGTGTTTTTTCTATCTGCCAGCATGCGCAATTACAAAATTACAATTATTGACATCAGAAATTTTTCCATGCATCGGTATCTTACTCACGCAGTATCTTATCTACATTGCGTTCCTCATCTCCTACAGTTCTTTATTATGCCGTGAGGCCTTGAGTTCATTCATTGATCTGTCCAATTTATGCACGCAGCAGATATTGTTTTGCAGTCTGGAGACCATTAGGAGAGGCGTTCATATGTGATTAGTGGTGGCCCCAGCATGGTAGCAAATGAGACTATTTTTAGGGCTTAACTTTCCCGTGAAACTTGTTAAGAAGACTTTGAGACCTCGGAGGAAATTCTTTAACCTTCGTTTAAGCTCCCACCCCTCCCCTCTGAAAAGCAATAATGATATTGATTGTAATGATGTTATATGGCGCAGTTTGATTGGTCGGTGTCATAGTTTTCTTGTGTTTTTTATTATTAGTATTATTTTTATTTTTTGCCGTGAAACAGAAGTTACAAATATCACCATCTGCTACTGTGCAGGAGTAAGAGGATCACTCCATATAATGGCCTTCTGTCGTAGTATTGCATGAAAGTACTACCTTTATGCAATATTGCAAGCATTTGCAGCATCGCGGGTTGCGCGGTTGCACTGCTATTAATTTTCGCTTTAATTGTTTGCAGATCAACTCGAGTGTCGGCTGATGACGGCAAATGGCATCACATTTGCTTCTCCTGGGAAAGCCGAGCCGGAGCCTGGAAACTATACAAAGATGGCGTCGTTGCAGCCAGTGAGGTGGGGCTCAGATCAGGTTACGTCATCAAAACCAACGGAGTTCTTGTGATTGGACAGGAGCAGGACTCGCTCGGGGGAAATTTTGACAGCACTCAAAATTACATCGGAGAGCTAACCGATCTCAATATCTGGAACAGAGTCCTTTCCCCTAAGGAAATTCTTGGCATGTCTAAGTATTGTCACAAGGGTGCGGGTAATGTGAAAAAGTGGTCTGATTTTAAAGTGGGAATACGAGGTGACGTAAGAGTGATCTCGCCGTCAGAATGCGAGATATAAACACGGTGATGTTGTAAACCTTCAAGCACCGTAATTCTTGTCCAGAGTTTTTATTGTGAAGCAGGTCTGATTAAAGCTTTATAATCAACGGCAGCGTGAGTCTTCTTTTCGTAGACTGTTGAATTGGCGCTTGGGAAAGCGTTACTCCACAGGGCTGGGGTCGAGACTATTTGTGTGTTTCCTGTGGCACATAGGGCGCTTATCATTTTACCTAAAATCGTATTTTGCTTTCCATTCGGCTGAAAATGGCAAATATAGTTATAGGCAGTTTGGAAGTTTTGCGATTATCACTTTACTTCAGTGCAATAGTAGAAGTAAAGGAAGGCAAGCTCGTCGGGACCAGTCACGCGCCAGGCACGTGTTTAGCCCGAAGCTTGCATTGCCCCACTTTGGTATGCTATTGGTGGAGTCATTGAGCGTGTGAAGGAAAGTAAATTAATTAATGAATGAAAAACGTTCTTTGATACCGTGCGAATTAAGAGAACCGAGTTGGAAGATAAATCTTTGTTGTAGGTTTTAACGGCTTTCCGTGTTGCTCTGATGCAGGGAAAGGCATCAGATCGTCATGTTTTGAATGGAATGGTTCGGCAGATCAAAGTATCAGTGGCGCTACTGGTTTAGACGCATCTTTTTCATTTCTTTCTATATATACGTTTTAACTATTTTAAAAAAATAGTTTGGCTCTCGTGAGAAAAACTGACCTTTTTGACGCTATAGACGATGAAATTTAAAGCTTCGAATTGTCAGTCTTCTTTGGACTTTACGAAAAGTCTACAAAAAGAAAAAGTCACGCCATGGGGCCATAAACTACTTCCGCCGGCTTCAAGTCCTCGTCCTCTTAGGTGGTTCGTGTGTCACTTTTTCAAAATCAACTTGCTTCAAATTGACTTCCACGCATAATTAGCACAAAATCTGTCCGGATAGCAGATATAGTGTGGTCTAGCAAATCTTTCTGACTTAAACCGTTTTTTCCTGCTCGAGCTTGCGACAGCGAACGGTGAAACGGTTTGGAAATTCAGCACTACCAGGGGTACGGTGACCAAGTCCGAGTTTTTTTTTTTTTTTTACACTAATTACACTACTTACGATTACAAACTGTACACTAATTACACTACTTACAATTTGCGATCCCTTTGGTTCAGGTAGGGTACGTATGGAGCAAAAGTTGACTACGTCAGCAGTTCTGACTTAATTTATAATTATACGACAGGCGAACAACTCCTCAGTCATAATAGGTTCTACAATACATACACCCGGGTTTAATACTTTTTACGTGTACAATAACGCTACCACTTTAACGCTTTTACTACACGTTTTCCGAGTCATTTCCTGCTATAGTTTTACTTCAAAGATAATTCTACGTTTAGATTTTCATGTCCCCCTTGTATCGTTGTTCGTAAGTAGAACAGTAAGGCAACAGCCAAGTAGGAGAGATTAACTTGCTCAGTTGGTAGAGCACCAGACTAGCGTGCGGTAGGTCGCGGGTTCAAACCTCGGCCGGACCAACACTCAGGGTCTTAAAATAATTGAGTAGAAAGTGCTGCCTTTGCAATGACATCTGCAAATGGTTAGACTTTGTAGTCTTCTCGGATAAGGACGATAAACCGTAGGCCCCGTCTCACAACTCTTTATAATTTATTTGTAAATGTGGGACTTAAAAGAACCCATGGCACTGTTCGAAAAGAGTAGGGCGTGTTCCCGGTGACATGGTCCAGCTGACTCGTGCCGTCATTGGTCTGGGCGGGTTCATTAATATGCGAGGCGCATTTGAAAATTTGCGCCATATAAATGAATGTCATTATTAACTTCCGTTTAATGGCACTCCGACCGATCACATAACCAGAATAACAAAAAAACCAGAACGCATGGTCCCAAAGACAGGATCAATTACGTTTCACCCCTTTGCTTCATTACGCATGCTGTAGCTGAATTTGTTTTTTTCTTCAAAAACAAGAAATGCTGTCACCGTCACGTGCATTCCCCCAAACAATGCATCAGCAACATATATAATATAATGAAGAATGGAGTGAAACGGAAATCTTTGCATAGTTGCTGTGGTTACCCAAGGCCTGGTGTGACAGAATTGACCCTATTGGCCCTATCTCTTATTTCTAAATTAAACCACCGCGCCTGAAACTTAATAGTCTAAAGTTCGTCTTTTGTAGTCGGTGTTTCCATTCCATTTTCACCTCCTGGTTCTTGCTGCTTCGCTTCATTCTGATCTTCAATCAAATCTTCGATCCTCGCCAATTCGTTTTCTAAAGCGTGTTCCATCTGAGAAATGTAAAACAACACCAGGTGAGCTTCAAATCAAAGTGACTGAAAAAAAAAGGTGTGTTTGAGCCACACGTTCAGGGACCTTCAAAATCAAGTAAAAGAACTTTCAGGTACTGTTAGAATCTGTAATAGGCAGTAGCAGGGGGCAATAGTAAGTAGCCCCCTATCTTTGCATTAGGCTAGATCACATTTTGACAGTTATTCTTATTCTTATTATTATCATTATCATTATTACAATAACTGCTCGAATATGATTGGCAGTTAACAGCCCTTGTTTATGGGTCAATTGGCTGTTTCTGGTCCAAACTGTCCGATTTGAACTGTCAGATCATAAATATTGGTAAGCCTCATGTCATTAGCCAATAAACGTTAACTACCTAGCCCATAGCCAATCAAAATGAACGAAAATTTCTTAAGTGAGCAGGTTGACAGGTGCAGAATGAAAACAAACATGGCCGAAATCAACTGCTCCAGTGACTTTAATTCAGATAATTATGTTTTCCTTAGATTTTGACACCATTTCTAATTCCCGCGTTTCTCACATTTTGTTATTGACACAATTAATTAGTCATCGGACCTCGTGTCGTACAACAATTAAGGGATTTATAGTACTCCTAGTTTGAAATCATACGCGCTTGGCTGATTTGAAATCCCTTGCCCGATTACTCCCTGAATTATACTCTTCTCAGTCCTATTACAATTACGTATTATTACTATTATTACAACTACGTAGAGTTTTATTACATGTTTTCGTACCGAAATTCAAAAAATTAGACCTTTCTGAAAGCATTTTTTTTTGGGCTGCATGTCCGTTAAAGTTGACGTAGTTTAGTGGATAGAGGAAAGATCTGGCTGCCTTCATAATGCTATGCAATCTATAATATCTATTACTCTCGTAAAAATTCTCCTACTAACAGAATATAAATCTCAGCAACGAGATCTTTATTTATATAATGTTGTAACTGTGAAATTAAGTTGTCCAACCGTATAATTGCACTTCTGTACAATCGTGGAGACGACTAGGATGATAGGATCAATGTAAGGTTCTGGGCAACTATGTCCCTACCCCTCCCCTATCCGAATAAGTTAAAAAGTTAGCGTTAATGTTGGGTTAGGGGAGGGGTAGGTGCACAGTTGCCCAGATACTTAAGATTTTTCAATCACCACTACAACGTTAACTTTGACGTTCACAGAAAAAAAAGAGCCTTTGAAAAATTCATATTGTTCGTATTATGTTGACATAACGTGAGTGACAACTTGCAGCGGAAGTACCGTACGCTTACAGTTATAAGTGCGACTTATAACACTACTCCGTTCGTCCAGTCGGGCCCTGGTGTCTACTTTGTCTAAAACGAATCAAGTTCACTCACCGTTTCCACTTCGTCTAATCTCTCAATGTCGTGCGCAGAAAGAAGCTTGTCATCGTCCAGGTCTACTAACTGGAAAATCTATCAACAGATTACAAAAGCAGAACTAGAACTGGGATTTCGTTTTTCTCAATATTACTATGTCATTCTCAATATTACTATGTCACTCGTATAGGTAATCAAATGGTTTCGAGTGCAACTTGGAATAAGTAAGACTGAAAAAAATGCAGGAGCCTGTAGGGCGAGTGCATTTTGTTGTTTTTGAAAAATTTACGAGCGCTTATTTATACACAACTGCACTCGAAACCATTTGATTACTTGTTAATAATATACAAGCAATTTCAAATTTATGCACTCGATTTGAACTTTCTGCGCTGCTTGGGATTAATTGACATGCTCTCAGCCAATCAAAGCGTTGACATTTTTGCATGTATAATATGTGTATTATTACCTGAAAAAAGAATCATCGATATTTTATAATATGCTGGCTCACAATGTACCATTACCACTTCAAATTCACCAGCCATTCAAAACTGCATTGAAATCCAAGTGGTATACAGATAGACTGCACCAAAAACGGATTATTTCCCCCCGTATAGTTTATGGCACACTTCAACCAATCAAATTCATTAATTTCTGAAACCGCGATGGCATTAACGTCCCGCTACCGGTCGAGCTTTGTCCCGAATGATCCCGCGCAACGTTCAGCGCAAGATTTACAGTAAAACTGCTGGAGATATCTGTGTTCATAATGCATTTCCCAAAAACATTCGCATCTCGCCATTCTTGTGAGAGTTACGTCTCTTGCTTTTCCTTTTTCTTGGTATTTCAGATCTGTTTTAAACGCATTTAGTAAGAAAGCTATTTTAGTTCAGTTACTTTTGTAACAGACAAAGTTACAGCGAGGGTACGTACTTTCTTGACAACAGAAGTGAACTCGTCATTCCACTGAAAAGAAGCCGTTCCATACAGATCAGAATCCTGAAAAAAGAAAAAATACCTAGTGCTTAAAATTATTCAAAACAGCGAAAAGAAGTGTCACCATGGTAACAACTTAGTGATCAAGGGCTCGTCTGGGAGCAAAAGCCTCCCTTGGGGGGTGACACAACGCCGAAATATTTCCCCGCGTGCAGTGACAGGCTAACCGTTGTCACGATGCTTCTGGGGACGCCATACACGATAAGTTTAGGGAACGACTCACACAACACAATTAACCCTTTCACACCCAAAAGTGATCAATATAAAACTTCTATTTACAACCATCAATATATTGTCAATGAGACAAATGAGGAAAATTTATAAGACCATCAACCTAAGGACACTGAATTGATCCCACACCAAATTCTCTTAACTGGCATACAAGAAAGAGCAAGGATTTTCCTCTTAAGATCTTGTGAGTGAGAGTGTTAAAAATTATTCTCTGAAATCTTGGTGAAAAGTGGCAGAGTATTTATCTAGCTGCCAAGCAACGAAGAACTCATTATTCGCCTCGTAGGAAGTGACTAGTGTTGAATATCCCGAAATATTGAGCTAATAATATTACTCCAAATGCCAAGGTTGCTGACTTGGTATATAACAACTCTAACAAATGCAGATGTATTTTTGGTTGTTTTTCTATGTATTCAATGGAGCTTAAATAATATCCCCTCTCTTCCCGCCTTTGCAACTTTTAAGGGAGGGGTTGTTGATGTTACGCTAAAATTCGCGGCGACTCTTGTCTTAACTGCTCGTGCGGATTTCCGGAATTTCTTTCGGTGGTTCGAAACAAAAAATAATGAAACTGGAGGTCGATCAACAAAATGTTTTCAAGTGCAATTGACATTTGTGGCCACTATTTTAATATTTTACAATGTTACAGTTTAAAAACAATAGCTGTACTTGTAAACTACACCTGAAGACTATACAGCCTAGTCACTCACATGATCAGCGGCCATGTTTTTTTATGGTAACAGATGACGATGTTTGCATAAGAATAAAATTTAATTCCTGGGGTAGCATGTGCCAGGCTCCCGGATAGTGGGCACGATCGAAAAGCGGGAGAGCTAGAGCTGGTAAGGAGAGTCCTTTCCAGACTCCCGTCGATTTTCGTTTGACCTCGCTCACCCACTGTTTCGATCGTGCCCACGAACCGAGAGCCTGGCACAGGCTATTCCTGGGGGAAAAGTTTGGGACACCAACATGGCCGCCTTTTCTTTGTTAAGGGACACCAACATGGCTGCCGTGACGTCATATGTATACGCCCTATGCATACAGTTTCGCAGTTTCTCGATAGAGCCATGGGGCAAGCTCTGTACAAACGAAACACTTGTCTGTGCATTTGATGTGTCTTTACTTAAAGAGCAGTGCAGTGGAAATACCTTTTCTTCTACTTAGAAGCTTTATAATGAACTAAATAATTTGGTTTTGTTCTCACCCGTTTAAATTTATCTTCAAACTCTTCTAATGTTATTTTTCCTTTGCCCACGTATGTTCTAAGATGTTCTCTACACATAAATTAGAAATAGAAAACATTAGAAACATGGGTTAATAAAGCAAAACATTGGATTAAAATATCAATAATTGCAGTATAATTCTATAACAAAACATTTGATTTTCGGCAGTAGCGGTTCAGGAAAGACAATGTGGATTATCATACATCGGTGAAACTATCTCAATTCTGATTGGCTTAAAGCGCCCTGCTAATCTCGCTGGAACTGTTTTCGTTTCGTCATACCTGCAGACAATTGTTTCGTTATCTGAAACAATTGACGTCGTACAGTACTTACGGACAACAGTCGCACACAGCAGTCGCATACAGATGCGACTTCACCCAACACGCGCTCTCGTCTTGACAAGAGTGTGCACAATAAAACAATTATTGGATCCAGCTTTCCCATGATAGTGAAAACAAAAAGTTGCTGCAAATAAAATAAAGTTGCTGCAAATAAAATAAAGTTGCTGCAAATTAAATAAAGTTGCTGCAAATAAAATAAAGTTGCTGCAAATTAAAAAGTGTTGCTACAAAGTAAAAAATGTTGTTGCAAATAAAATAATCACACAGGCCAAGAAAAAAAATATATGATAGCTTCGCGCTCAAAAATATAAAAATCCTACTACCCACTACTCCTTCCTTCATTGCGCGCCCATACTTTTGATGTTTTAATTTGCAGCAACACGTTTTGAAAATTTACAGCAGCCTTATTTAATTTGCAGTGACTTTATTTTATTTATTTGCGGCAACTTTTTTTAATTTGCAGCAACTTCATTTTATTTGCGGCAACTTTTTTTAATTTGCAGCAACTTCATTTTATTTGCAGCAACTTTCTATTATTTGCAGCAACTTTATTTTATTTTCAGCAACTTTTTAATTTGCAGAATGTCCCTTGTGGGCCACCATACTTTTCAGGCAACATATTAACGTTTCTTAATTCTCATGAAACATGCTTGTTTATGATGGACTTCTTGTACTAAGCTGGGACAGAAACTCCACTACTCTAGTCTAAGTCAATTAATGTAACTAAAATATTACAGGGGCTGTGATGCTGGGACCCTGGAACCCTTGGCCTATACTACACCTACTTCAGCTGCGTTTTGCTACCCTATGCTATACTTAAGTCACAAAATTCCTCCCTACATCCAGTAATGTTTTGAATAACAGCCATATCACTTGAATTCTGATTTGACGATTGCATTTTTTTGAGTGGCAATTTCCTATTTGCCTAGTATAGACTAAAATTTTTAACCGACTTACGAGTTTCCTGGAAAATGATACCCTATTCTAGGCCCTAACTCTCTGATTTCTATCCCCTATCCCAATCTAAAATGCTCGAAAACCATATCCTTCACTTACCTATATAACCCATATATGAAGATACCCCCCATGGGGAGATGGCCTACAGGAGTCGGAAATAAATCAAGCTTATCATAAAGAGAGACTGAAGAAGTGACCGAGCCTGATTACCAGACCGTGACGCTTCAACCGCTAGTCTACTCTGTCGCCTGTATAATTATTAACTAATACTGCTGGTAAATGCAATATTGCTCCTTACTTCACTGCCTATCTTTTCTTAAATGCTGAATGTTAATTCATGTTCATCAGGAAACCGAAATAGGTTATTTCCTTATAGAAACAAGTTTCTTTTTCTTGACATTTCCGTGTATGTTTATTTTGTAAACGATGAACGTACCAAGGGCGTCGCGTCCATATACGCAAAAACGCTCTTGCCTACAGCTGTGTCCGGAAAAAATGTTTTTTTTTTTAATCCCTGAAAGCATTTTTATCATTAAATCGGGATGACTAATACATTTCTCGTGGTTTGTTTGTGTTGGTATTTCCTTTATTAATAATTAGTTCATAGACGGACATCAATAAACGTTTTACTTTCTTCCCGTATGTAAACCTTCACGCTACGTCTCTGTGTACAAGTACCTGTAGTGGTATTTTCCTGTAAAGAGCGAATGTTGCCCCGTTAATTTCTGGAAAGCGTTCGTTAAGTTTTACTGGAATATATACAAGAGACAAACAAAATTCGTTACGTTTCGCAACTTTTGCCGAAGACAGCAAAGATGAACTCGCAATCAATAAAAATATCTCACACTGACGCTTTGAATTTGGCCAGTTGAAGGTTATTTTTGGTAACCAAGGGAACAAGGCCGGATTCCTGGAAAGACAACTGAAGCTGGAATACTATTAAGTAATGGTCCGCGTAAGAACTAGGCCAAAGAACAATAGGCTAGTGCAATAGCTCTAACTTTTGATTGGCGCATAGAACAATGCTAATATTTGACCGTGAGGTAGACAGGAGGGACCAGGGGAAAACTAAGGAGAAAAATGTTGTTTATGTCGGGTTTTTCATTGTTTTTTCGGTGATTTTTGGCCGTCCACCAATCAGATTCGTCGATTTAATTGATATTAACAATTAAGAGTTCACACTTTTGAATCGATTTTGCGTTTGACCTGCCTAGTTCTTACGCGGACCATTACTTAATATCTAACCAATAACTACGCAGTTAATTTCTCTACACGGCTGTGCAGAAACTGGTTCCGCTAGCTCAGTTCCAGCCACCACCCCTCCCCACCAGGTCAAGTTACTAACCCTGAAAGTTCAAAAGCCAGGTTTACTCACATAAAATTCGGGGCTTCTTCTTCATCGCCTCTCTGTTCTAAGGCAGAGAAGGTGAACATGTCAATGGTTTGATTTGGTTCTAAGCTGCAATTCTGAGGGATAAAATCTGTCTTGTGCTTCCACCATACATTAACGGCAATGTTACGGTTGTATGATCGAACCTGGTGGAACCTGTCAATCAATCAATCAATTAGTCAATCAATCAATCAATTAGTCAGTCGGTCAGTCAGTCAATCAATCAGTCAATCAATCAGTCAATCAATCCATCAATCAATCAGTCAGTCAATCAATCAATCAATCATTCAATCAGCCAATAAATCAATCAATCCATCCATCCATCCATCAATTTGTCAGTCACTCAATCAATCAGTCAATCAATCAATCAGTCAATCCATCCATCCATCAATCAATCAGTCAATCAATCAGTCAGCTAATCAATCAGTCAATTAATTGTCAAAGAAACAACCAATCTGTGCATCCATTACTCGACCAATTAACGACTCAACACAACCCTCAACACATTAACCAATCAAGGAATTCAAACCGTGAATTGATCAGTTACCAGAAAAACCTCTTAAGGTTGCAAAATCGCTCAATAACACTCGCTGAGTGTGGAGCCATTCACAACGTGAACCACGAGCTAGTTCAGTTTCTTGTTTAAACTGCCGTCCTCACGAAGGCGTAAGATCTTGGTTAATTATGTGTACTTTCAAGGTTTCCATTTCTGTCGTAAGTTCGCTTTGTTATTGACACGTACCATCTGTAAATACTGGAAGCATATACGCAGTTCTTTGTTCATACTGAGCTACATGTAAGCAACCAGTTTCCATTAGACTTAAACAGGATTTTATTAGCAAGAATCAATGTCTTATCCCAGACTCAGGGGCACCTCTTCCAAAACTGACTGACTTTCTTTCATGTCTTTGACAAACCGGGAGGCAGTTACCTTTCAGTTTAGCACCAACCCTATAATCACCCCGAGGTGGGTAATTATTTCTGCATATGACATAAGCCTAAACCAATCAGAACATGATAATCTCTATAATCACCTAAACAGTTCTATTATAATTGAACAATAGACTAAGAAGTAATAAGATAATGGGAAAAATCAGCCCAAGTGAGCAGCATTGATATTCGACAAACTCTCCCTACTAAGTTGTATACATTAAAATGTATGAGGAACACAAAGAAGAATTTGCATCTTGATATCAAAGTCAAAAGGGTTGATTCTTTGTTAGGTTCTTACCATTTGAATGGAATAAATAAGCAATCTCCTGGTTCCATGGTAACATTAAAGTATTCTACATCTCTCAGGCTGGGATACTTGATCAGATCCACTCTAAGAGAAAAAGAAGAACGATGAGCAGAGCATGGTCACCTGCTAAAGTTTAACCTAACCTTTTTGATGAGTCTGTGTGTTGGATCAAATACGGATGACTTTTGCATCCTTGAAAGTGTCTTAATCACAATCAGTTTTCTGGGAAAAATATCAAACAATCCATACACACACTTGAACAGAAGGCTATAACTACTGTATCCAGCCCCTTTATTAAAAACCTCATTGCAATACAAAGGCCGGTATCTAGTATTTTACACCTTCTAAAGTGCAACAACACATGCAAACAAGGTCCACGGAAGTGATCCCATATAGCTAGTGTAGAATCTATTACATAAAGGAGACTGTTCATTTACTGTGTGTACAGCCACATGTTGAGTAGAGTTAAGAAATGAAGAATGTGAGTGGGAGGACACTAAGAGTAGCTACAAGTTGGACACCAGCAGGAATTAAAGAAGAAAATTAACCGGGCAGGCAGAAAACCACTTGCCATTGCACAGCCCAGGTTGAGAAAGAAGAACTGGGTCTGAGTTTGGGCAAGGCTTGGCAACCTAGCCCATGACTGGGAAAAGTGACATTGTGCTGTCAGAGCCATATTTTGGGCTGCAAATGAAGAGGATTAAGAAAGTAAGTATATACACAGTTAAAAGATTGACCTTCATTGAATCCTACCTTACCTATCAACATCAACCCCAGAGTAACCTCCAGCAGGAAAATCAATTGGAACCTGTACAGCATAATAACTAAATAAATAATTATTTATGATTAACCCTTTCATTCCCAAGGGGTCTCCATTTGATGAGTAAATTAAATCGTCTGGCTTCAGACAGAGTAAAATCTATAAAGTCATTCTTGGGAGTAAAAGGGTTACGGGAGATAGTTTCTTAATGACCAAAGCTAAAAATATTTAGATTAAATTCATTTTTCATTTCAATAATTTAGGAACCTGATGCACTGTAGCTGGAATACTGCAAGGCATTGTACCATGCCACAAAGTAAGGCAAGAACCAAAGGGAGCAATTTTCATAAGAATTAACACAATAATTTCTAGTTCTGTAGCCAGATGTTACCTACATTGTAAGCAGTGATAATAATGGACCAAATGTCACTTCCTCTTGCTTCAAGAACCTTTCTAAACCCACAGAGTGTTATTTATCAGGTATTTAGAGTGCAGCATTCCCAGCTGGTGAAATTTGTAAGTGCTGTTTTTAAGTTAGTTAGAAAGGTGCTGTTTATTTTTTACCCTGAGAAACATCTTAGAGACAGGTGATATCAAATTCCTTGAACTTACATGGAGCATGTTTTATCTACGACACTTTCCTATATAAGGAAAAACATGCAGTCATTGTGTACAATACATAAAACAATTACATCAAAAAACCAAGCTCATCATTTACCACAGTGATAAGTACTAAAGTCGATTACATGCGCTAGTACAAATGACAAAACCCAAACACTGGTTACAATTTAAGGTTAAAAACTGAGATCGTATAACAATTCTAAATAACTTCAACTCGAGTAACGTAACGTTGAATGTGCTGTCAAACTGTCACCACACAAACAAAACAGAACAAACATTCTTCACACAAGTAGGTTGTATTGAAAGACAAGCCAAACAAACCTTGCTCTTGTACTTGTAATCTATGAACAGGAGTTCCTTTGTGCCACTAAACAAACAATTGATGTTGTCCACATCATCGTTGTGTAAGACAGACTTTGTGCCACCACTGCTAAACCACATCACCTGAATACAAATTACAGGTAAACATTATTCAAATTCTACAGTATGTTATAAATAAATAATAATTGCTAACAATGGTATAACCTACATAGTTGGTGTTAAGAAGGGAGGAGAGATAACTCCCTCCTCCACCCACCCCCTCTGAATACTGGCTAAGTTAGCTAAAATAAGTTGAAAAAGGTGCATAATTCGCTGACTATTCTAAGAATCATAAGATTTGCCTGTAGGTTTTTCTTTCCTTGTCCATCTGCAGTGGCCCCTTTTAAATATTTTTTTTTACTTGTAATTAGTATCGTGTCCATAAACACAACTAGGAATTTCCAAAGGAGAGAAAGGGGGGGGGGGGTTAACACTGTGTCACACCCACGGTACCTAGATTGTCATGTTGACATCCACACTCTGTCTTGCTAAAATAAGTGACACTTTTCGATAAGCACTAAGTAAAAAGGGGGAGGGGCCTAATCAACCCAGCTGTATAGATGAGTGACATTTCCCAGAAGATAAACTAAAGTACCCTAGCTCTTGCTACTAACTCTAAACAATATTCATACACTGAGCATTTCTAATAATCTACTGAGCTAACCGTATCCACCAACATGTCTTTCACAACGTCTTCACATAACAGAGGTGGAGGTAACATCACATCCTTCCTATAAAAAAATGACAGACCTTGTATTCAACCCTGAACTAACAGTACCAGTAGTTAAACATTAATCATTAGTTAATAGAAGGTGCAATTAGCATATAACTCACAATGTACTGGTACATATGTTTAATTGGAAACTAGAGATTCTGGGATGGCTAGCTATACCAGAGAAAAGACAAGATCACTTTATATGTTTGTTTCATTGAATGCTATGAAACTGTCTTATGTCCTAAATAACTATTTCTATCATACACTGCACATGGACATCTATGCATCCAAGACCTTGTTACAAATAAGGCCTGGGTCACCAAAAAGGAACTTTTATAATAAGCTCTCTTTTTTGTTGTTATAGTAACCAATGAAATAAAATGATCATTTATTAATCTAAAGAAATAATAGCATTGGGGTAAAAAACTCTCAAGCCATAAGGCACTTAAAGTAGCTGAAAAATTTGGTTTAAAATTCACATTCTTAATTGTTCTTATTTTATACACTTAAATATTACACTTTCCATAATTGTTTTGGGTGCTTCTAAATTGGGTGAACTTTAAAATTTAAAATAAAAAACATGAATTAATAAAGATATTATTGCCTAGTTTTTGCATTTATTCAAATTTGTTCAACAAACCTTGAAACTTGAAAATGCCTTGTCAATTTTCCCAATGCACTATGGTGCTATACCTTCACTACTACCTATTTTTGAAGTTTTTGTTACATAACGTATGGTTAGATCTACATTCATGCACTGCTCCAAGTTTAATTATTTCCGAGTTATTTGCATCGTGTTGACTTCTGTAAGTTCATAGCTACATGCATACATTTTACAGTTTCAATGTGCTAATTGCATGTGGTTCCATGATACCCTATTTAATTGTTTTTCTCTGTGTTGGCTATGGAGAATAAGAGTAAATGAAAGGAATTGAAATAACGTTGAGCCTTGAAGTAAAACTGGACGAGTTTTGTTCGCACGTATGTATGATTTTTGTGGCTATGAACCAGAAGGCTGATAGCCAATGTCATCAGGATGTTAAGAGTGAAAACTTCACGCGTGAGGGATGCTGGGATTTCAAGTGTTTGGAGTAGTTTATTATGCACCCACACCAGACCCAGTTACCTCAGAGGGCAAATTAAATTTAAATCTTAACTACAATGACTTTTCAAGTCATGTTAGAAATTGAAAAACGTCATGCATTATCACTTGATAAACCATACCATAAAATAAAGTGCACAGTGTATAAAAATTACTAAATTGCAGTAGCCACATATAGTCCCGTAGAATACCTATCTTGGTACTTCTTAACAAGTGAATAATTAAGTTATTCAGATGCAAATAAACTCCTGTTGAGTTTAATACGTTGATTTATACATGAAAATTAACGCGAATTGATACGTCTTTCGGCGAGAAATTCAAGATTTTTTTGTGGAAACTGATTACAATTAATATCTGTTGGTTTTACTATCGATAAAGTTTTAAACACAACAATATTTTATACAACATACATGTATTCCATCGCAGTGTCACTTTCCTTCTTGTGCGAATTTCCATAAAAAAACACTATGTCGCTTCGAGCAAAGGAGCCCATAAAACGACCGATTAAGCTTGAATTTACGAATAAAGCCGGAAACTCACATAGGGCTACAAACATGAACATAAACGTACAGATTGATTCACGTTTGTAACCAAGGTAGGTACCGTGATTTTATCATCGCTCAGTTCGTCTGCTTTCTATTCACGAAGTCCAGCTGCTCATGTAAAGTTTAACAATAGACATATGTTACTTACTGTAGAAATGGAGGCACGCCATTTACCATATAGATATCCTCGCGTCCATAAGACGTTACAAACTCCAGGAAACTTATTTCTTGAGGGGGAAAAGTTCGAATCTCTTTCTTTCTCTGTTCAGCGACAATGTTGAAATCTTTCGCTTCAGGAAACGATAAGAAATATTCATCTGTCCATTTTGAATATGCCGGAGAAAATTTTGATCCACCTTTGATCAGCACAGGCTTAACTTGCGCTACATAGTTCGTAAAAAACTCCACAGGATTTGGAAAACTGTGAATTAGTTCGAGAGAGTGTTTCTGGCTTCTCGAGCCAAGCGGTTCCAAATGACCTGGAATACTACGGTGAGTTTGATCGTCTTCTTCAATTTCCGCTCTTGGGATAACCAAAAGTTGTACAAAACACAAAATAATAGTACTTAATTGCAACCAAATTGATAAAGCCATATATTTTGGGAAAATGACACCGGCGAAATAACTATCGCTGCGTTTAGAACATACAGTTAAACTGTCGGACACGGTCAGACACAGGATTTGTCATGACGTCAAAGCATATGTCACGCACCATACCGTGACAGAAAGTATGCATTCCCGACTGTAAGTTGTGTAAGAACTTGAACTTAAACAACCTACCAGCTGTACATGCCTCGCTACCTATATATGACAATTTGCGCAAAATTCAGTTACCTTACAAAGCATTTATTTTGAGAAATCACAAAAATTAAGTCCTGTGAAATATGCTCATTCCAACTTCGCGAAATTAAGCCTGGTTTTCACTACAACACAAGCATAAGCAAATTAAACAAAGAAAAACGTGTCCTGTGGGGCTTAACAAGACAAAAGGAGGGTGTTTTTCTTTGTTTGTTCCTTTGTATTTACTTTGCTTATGCTTGGTCTTATGTTGACGTCTTATGCTTGTGTCGATGTCTTATGTCATACGCTTGACTTCATTCCTTTGTGTTCTCCTTTGTTTTCTCCTTATCCTTGTGCTTGTGTCGTAGTGAGAACCAGGCTTTACGTTCCCGCGAAAATAACATACCAACAAGGTAATTTCTGGTCCCGTGGGAGTAAATATCCCCCCTCAACCTAGTATTCGTTTATGTCCTGAATTAACCCTCGCTTGGTCAGTAAGAAATATTTATTGAAAGGTGCCTTCTACAATTGGTATAAGAGTAATATAAAGAGACGAAACCAGCTGCGGAATTGTACTAGTTTTAGGTTTCCAAGAGATAATTAGTTTCATATTCGCGCTTTCTTACAGGATCATGGGTGTAACGTTCTACCTTAGATCTCAATAATACAGAGTGCGGTGAAATCTCAAGTAGTATAGAAATCCCGGTCCTAGTACAACAGGATTAAATTAAATTTCTGCAAAAATTAAATTAATTTTCCACAACAGGATTCCAGGAAAAATTGAAATGTAAAATCAACCAAAATCCGACCAACCCCCCCAAAATCAGACCAACCCCCAAAAAATCGGATTAAAATCATCAAAAATCAGCCCGACCAAAATCAAAATATCAAAATCAAAATCTCAAAAATCAGATCCAACAACTTCCAACAAAATCATGCTTAATCACACAGAGCAAAATCAGATCTAATTCAAAATTAAAATTTCAATCAAAATCAAATTCTGATCAAAATTAAAATCTCAATCAAAATCTATCCGTCTGACCCCTGAAGACCATCCGACCCACCGACTCGACTAATTTTCGTAGAATATCTACGGTGGCATATAAATATTCCACCGGATGTAGCATTATCTAGCATCATCTAGCGTTTCTTTACATTTCCTAGCAAATTTTAAATAAATTGCAAGCAAAATACAAACAGATTATCAACAAATAGACCAAGAATAGTCAACATTGAATCGATAACAATAATTCTTCCTTGATTTGCATTAGGGCATCCGCCACCAATAACATATAACAAGTTGAATCCAGTCTATGAATAAATGGTTAATCCAATTCCATTGCCTGTGTCAGTTAATGAGCACCGCGACCCATAGATATGGTAATCAAAGTGAGATCGATGATCAGTCCATAAGGCGAATTTATCCTGATAAAAATCGATTTCACTTAAATTACCGGAATCACACCGTTGTTTAATACTACGCTAGAAATCAGTTGGCACCAACCCGCTAGAATATAATCGATTCGGAACGCCCTAGAGTTCAACAACGACTGAAGTGATATCTGGATTCAAACACTTTTTCGAATCTCTCATACCATTGTAACTTTCATCCACAAACAAACACAATATTTCAGTGAGGTGACAGTGGGAGAAGGGATAAAACCCTATTGCTACCAAAAAAAGTTGAAAAATTGAGCTCAAAAGCCAGCAGAGCTCAATTTTTCAACTTTTTTTTTGGTAGCAATAGGGTTTAATCCCTTCTACCACTGTCGCCTCAGTGCGCATATGTGTGGCCTTAACATACCCTTACTACATTTTGACGTTGTCATTTCAAGCCACATCCCACAACCCTACTATTTTTCATCACAATATTCCAGTGGCTGATCTTTTCGGAATATTAATGTGCTTGTAGATCATCGCATCCTTCTGTCGGTCAATAATGGAAGTTTTCACCAGATGGATACTGAAATAACCCTTTGCAACCTAGAAGGTTGTTTTAGCTTCTTGAGCTAAATAATCACTAGTAATACATCGATATTCTAGTTACAGATTGGTTAATTGATAATTAGGTGGTGTATCAACATGAGTATAGAAAACGATGTAGTTCACTGGCGCTAGGATTATCTCAAATTTCAAAGCGTATGCTCTCGGGTAAAATACTCCACCATCATTAAGAACTGGATGATCTAGTGGAATGCAGCATTTTACATTATGAATGGCGGACAGGAGATCGTCCTTTGATTCGGTCGTATCTTTGTCACCCGCATTAGTACGGAGTCTTCGGATGTTTTCATGAGATATACCTTGCCTCAGTCTATCGTCCCGTTCTTGGGTGGTTAAGAACAAGTTTCATTCTATTTACTAGATTCCTACCGATATTATTCACTACGGTATTAATAGCATGTTCTGTGACTGTTAAATTGAAGTACTATTGAGTACTATAACAATGTAAACGCGGGATATCCACTTCCAATCTTTCACCTGGGTTCGTTGTGGTTGGATTTAATGTAATTCTATGGAGAGTAGACTCTGCTTTTAAACCATATGGTACTCGCGAGTACCTATTGAGTTCCAAATGTTTCCTTACGGCTGCCGTCATCTAAAATGCGATACACTCGTCGATGATGTATGCCATCCGTAGATATTCTACAAAAATTAGCCCAGTCGGTGGGTCGGATGGTCTTCAGGGATCGGACAGGATAGATTTTGATTGAGATTTTAATTTTGATTTTGATCCGAATTTGATTTTGATTGAAATTTTAATTTTGATTTTGATCTGATTTTGCTCTGTGTGATAATGCGTGATTTTGGTGGAAGTTGTTGGGAGTTGTTGGATCCAATTTTTGAGATTTTGATTTTGGTCGGGCTGATTTTAATCCGATTTTTCGGGGAATGCTCTGATTTTTGGGGAGTTGGTAGGATTTTGGTTCATTTTACATTTCCGAATTTTTCCTGGAATCCTGTTGTGGAAAATTAGTTTAATTTTTGCCGAAATTTAATTTAATCCTGGTGGGCGAGGACCGGCATTTCTATACTACTTCTCATCACACAGAAATAACATACAGCTTATACACATACCACGCATGGCCGTTTACACATGCTGACGGGGTAACTAAAAACAGTAACCAACAATCTACACAATCGGTTGGTTATCTTGGTGTTTTTTTTATTTATTTGTTTTCTTTTTTGTTGTTGTTATTTGCTTTTTTTCTTTCACCACTCAAGACACAGGAACCTACTAGATAGGAAGGTCTGAATGGGGTTTAATGTTTGGTGTTATTTTCAGTGTTTGCTGTTAAATTGACCAATTTTTTCATGTTTACTGTTCACGAAGAAAATACTGTCAAGTCTTGAAAGGATTCTTAGGACATCTTCGGCAAGGGTCAGACTTCTTCGTTGGTCTTCGAAAATCTACGACAGTCTTCGAGAGTCTTCGGCAGCCTTTGAAAATCTTCTGAAATAACCCGGAATTGTCCCAAAATGGCCAAAAACGCCTTGATAATATTATAACAAACTAACTAATGTTGGTCTTTTTGGAGCCGTTTTTGCTTCTCACTCGAAAAAAATTACTTTTTCATAGAATTTTATAATATTAGTGTTAAAATATAGCGTGTGAGTTGAAGTTAGCGAAATTCATTAAGCGTGCAACCGTTTCTGAAGTATTATTTTATCCAAAAGACACTTTGCTGCTTGACCCCAATTCAAGTGACAAGGCCATAACTCAAATAAGAGTAAATAAGTGACTGGTAAATATGAAGGAATGTTGAAAAGCGGAGAAAATGCCTAAACCTACAAATAATGCCAAAATTTCTACTGGCTTTTGATGCAATGTGACTGATATGATGTTTCCAAGAAAGACTGCTGTCGAAAGCACTCCTAAATATTTTACATAATCTTTGCGCTCCAGAGGAAAAAAATTATCTACAATAGTTATTGTACATTTTTAGATTTACTTCATAATTGAGACGTTTTTGATAGTAACGGAAAATAACAAAGTTGGTCTTCTTTATGTTAAGGGAGAGTTTATTTGAGTTTAACCAGTAACAGATATTCAATAATTCCTCGTTTACGATTGTTTCGAGTGATTTAAGACACTTGTTAGAATGAAGCAAATTTATATCGTCCTAAAGCAAATTTGTGACTTCGTTTAAAGAAGCACAGAAATCGGAAAACATAAAAAAAAGATAAAAATGAGAAACTTCCCTTCCGTTTTTTCGAAGACCTTAAGACCACAAACGTATCATGAACTGACTGAAGACGGAAAGGGTTATCAATATTTTACGCAATGCTGAACACCTGCGTTTGGCAAAGAAAATGTTTCCTAAGCGGACACTAAATGACGGAAAAAAATCAATCCAAGGGAAATAAGTTTGAGTTCGAGATTGCGGGGAATTCGAGATCACCGAGTTCGAGACGGAGTTGGAATGCACTTCATAGTTAAAAATTTGTCTGTGCGTTCATTTATCCGTGCTTTCAATCAATGCAGTTGTTGTGTTCAACCAGCCTTCAACAAGTGGTGTTTTAGGTCTTTAATGTATCCTTGAAGTGCGTTTTCTAATCATAAGTATTATCCAACATTACCCATTGACCAAGAATTGTTTATAAACCCCCCAACCTTACTACATACTTAGGGGGTGGTCCATCAAACACTGGCGTTACTAACCAGCCGACTATTGGTTTAAACTCACAATCTCATTGGCTACTAAGAAGCCATTAATCGATCGATAGACGGCGTTCTGACGTCACTAATGAAAGATAATTAAATGAAGCTTGCGTTAAATGTATGAAAATTATTTGGGGGGAATATTGGACGGTAAGTCAATTTTGGAAGACTGAGATCCAGGAACTAAAAAGTGTAACGTGGAATTTTCCAAGTTTTAAAGAAACTTGGTCGTTGAGAACTTCTATCTTAGGAGTCACGTTATTAGGTAATTAATGACTACAACAACAAACGGCGATTGGGGGAACGTAACGTTCTCCGTGTTGTTACCAGTTATTCAGAAAGCAACTGTGAGTCAGCGTCACCTGCGCGGTAACCCTCAAAAAACTTAACGTGTAACTCTGCTGGAAAGCTACAATCTTTTACTGCGGGCACACTCATCATGGCTGTGTACCAGTTGGAGAGAGTTGGGAATTCCTTGATGTCATACGGTGATTTTGCCTCCATGGCAACAATGCGTTCAATCCATGGCCAAATAAGTAAATCTGCCATTCCGGGTTTATCACCTGTGGAAAAAATCGTATTTTCGTAAGTTTTCGACGCTAAGTCATTAGGGGTGGTCACCTGGAAAATAAAGAAACCCCGCCCTGGTGCGAACTTCATACCTGGGTGACTAAATGATTCTCAAATGAATGTATATGTTGTGGTTCAATTTTATCCTTGGTTCAATATTTATTTTCCTTTGTTTCAAACTCATTATCATCAAATTACCATAACCAAAACAAAATCAAATCAAATTTGAACCAAGGATAAAATTGAACCAAAACATATATAAATATGAAAATTCCATATATGTGCACTGCGGTAGAAACATTTAATAAATGAAAGATCCTCGCAGATATGTAAGCAATACAGTCAGTTACCAAGATAAAATCTGAAATAATTCACCCTTGAACGAGATTCGAGCTCCTGAATTTGCGATACCGCTGCAGGTCTTACCTTGGCAACCGACAACGTTGCTTACATCATTGATTCTCGCTTCATGTATACATGATGACTATAAAGTACAAGAGAGAATGGAATCGAACCGAATTAGGCATGGTCTACTCTTTCCAGTACACTGAAATACCGATTTCATACCGAAACGAGAGGTCGGTCTTCGCTTACATGACAACGGTGTGAGATTTCGTATCGTAACGAGAATTCCACTCCGCTATAACTCACTCTGTCATTACTTCTATGTTGCTATCATGTAAACAAACTGGCAGAATCACAGGGTACCGGAGTGAACTCGCGCCGGGGTGAACTCAAAAACATAACTCACTCCGTCACTTCTATGACGGTATCATGTAAACGAACTGACAGAACCACAAGAGGGAAACGGAGAGAACTCGCGCCGGGCTGAAAGTCGCCCCGGGTTCATGTAAACAACTCTTTTGAGAGGCAGGCGAGGTCCCATGAAAGCGATGAGGGCTAACCCTGGGTTAAGCTCTATAAAGCAGGCAATACGACCGACGACAAATGATACCCGCTAAAGGTGAAAGGTGAGATCTGAATTTCGTAGGCCAACGCATAAAAGATAGTTAAATAGATAGATAAGAGGATAGATGGATAGTTAAATAGATAGATAAAAAGATAGATAGTTAAACAGATAGATAGTCAAATAGATAGAAAGACAGACAGACAGATTGCCATACACAACTAGCAGCTGGCCACAGAAAACCCGGATTGTCTGCCTTCTGCTTGTTGCCTGTGGCATATGGCAAAATAAATAAATCCTGAAATTATAGTGGACATGTTGAAATAACATTTTGCTTCGGCTTTACCTCCCAAAAATACACTCCCTCCATTTTTCAGTTCCTCCTCTAACGAAGAAAACTGCTTATCAAGTTCCTCCTTTGCTTCTGCGCCCTTAAAGTGGAATTTGTAGGTTGCCGCACTTATCTGAAAAAAAAAAAAAAAACACACACACACATTTGATTTGCGTTTATCTATTTTCTGGAGTTATTGCTGATTTCAATATTGTGCAATCAAGTAAGCAAATGTCATATGAAGAAATCTTTATTTGGGAATAAAACGAAAGAAAGGGTCACAAATTTCACTACTTGTGGACTATTACTAATGGTCCTCCAGTAACAGCCAATTAAAATGCAGGATTTGCATTAGCGCGTTAGTTGGGTGATATTAATACCCTGTATATACACTGTAATATACTAATAATAATAATAATTATACTACTACATGAGACATTTCTGTAATTTGATTGGCTAAGAGCAGTGGTATTTCTGCTTAATTTGAAATACCTACATGTGAAAATTACAAACCTTTTGCAAGTAGTGGTATAAACAAATAATAGCATGATTTGTACGTGATATTTGGCATAAATACCACTCGAGATATTTCAAATTTGTCTCAAATTTCACTCGCCTAACGGCTCTTGAAATTACGCACAACAATTTTGAAATATCCCTCGTGGTATTTATACCAAATATCACTACAAACCATGCTATTACCTATACTAATAATAATAATAATAATAATAATAATAATAATAATATGCTGTGTAAACTATTGAGAGCACACCTTGCTTCCTAGTGTTTCCACTAACAGTCGCTGCTTGTGTTTTTTAAACGGATCCTCTGGAAACAATTTCATCCCGGGATACTGATCCTCCAAGTACTCTAAGACAAAAATTAATAGAGATAGACTGTGAATGAGTGCAACAATATACCAAACCAACAAGGATGGTAAGCCTAAATGCAAGCTATGATCTTATAAAATATGTTCACAATGCAACCAGGTGTACCATCAGACATAGTTTGATGCTTGGCTGGTTAAACTTTTTAAGTCACCACACTTGTGTTTGAACATTCAGTGCATAAATTCTTTCAGAGAGCATTCATCAATTCAAAAAGCATTCAAAAGGATATCTTACCATCGTGTAAAGCACTCATGGTCACATGTATAACTAACTTGAACTTGAGAGTAGTTACTCATGAATGAAAATTTTATAATCAATGATTTGGAAATAGCCATGACAAGTTGCGACATGAACCAACAGTGATAGTTGCATGATTACGGTACATCACGTCGCAGGATCAACCGCTATATTAATTTATTTACGTATCTAGCACAGCATCAAATGTATGTCTGATCTAATCTGTTATTCTCAGCTAATACTAGTGCCAATACACCGCAGTCAGAGAGAAACATACAAAAGCATGCAGATATGCTGGTACAGTAAATTAATCTGAATTGATCTGACTTCCACTAGCACATTGATCAATAACATATCAATAGGGTTTCGGCATCATAATTTCTTGACCTCAAAAATAAACCTCGTTTGGTTTCTTAAACAGTAATATAATTTGACTAAATATTACTTTCTACACCAAGTTAATAGTGATTAAGCCTATAGATCATAGACTCAACCTCTTCACTTTCAAGATCAGAATAGTAAATCTCCTTAGTGAATGCTACACTCTTCCTTACAGATATACACTTGTCTAAAGAATTTATTGTTAGATCGTTTTAGTATTCTTGAGATGATGATGCTCTAAATTCTCATTAGTTAACTGTTTGTTTGACAGTGAATGGATATTGAAAGGGAGAATTGTAAATTGGTCACCTCTAGGAGTGAAAGGGTTGAAAAAATACACAATTAGTTGAATCAGTATGAATTAATTATCACATACAGTAATGTAACAGAGGGTCTCGATGGTGGTGGTGCTTTGATGCTTGACAGTTAAAAAATTTGCGTTTTTGATGGCTCATGAATGGTTAACTTTTGGCTGTTTGACAGTTGACAGTTACTTCTTAGATAGTTAACATTTAAAAACAATTCAGTCTTGAAAGTTAACAGCTAGAGTTTAGACTGTTTGATGGTTGACAGTTAACACCATCAAAACCTTTGTAAAAGTCCATGTACGCAAAAACACCCAAAGCTTAATTAATAACCCCTTAATTTTTCAAATAAATGAAATATTAGATAAAAAGGTGTACATTCACAGTGTTTTAAACATGGTCTGGTACACTTAGGACTTAGCAACAAAAAAATTATTTTAAGTATATTTAATTTGTTCACTTTTTTTATAACTGTCTTAACAAATGCAATGATATACCGTAGTCAAGAGAGCTTACATTGCGATCACTGATATTAAAGTCCAATGTTTATTATAGTGATGAAGCATTTTTTCTAAGGAACAAAACCCACATACCACTGCATATGGTAGACTCATATAGGACTTTTCCATCTTGTGTCTCAATCACAGGTACTTTACCAAGTGGATTCAGTTCAAAAAACCATTCTGGTTTATCTTTCAAGTTGATATTTATGCACTCATAATCAATGCCTTTCGCTGCCAGGACCAAACGTGCTCGCTAAAAAAGAATTGGAAGCCATAAATTTACTATCCACTTTAACTATTCGAGAATTTCTGATAAGCCTAACTACCTGAGCTAATTCTATGTAGTCACTAATTATAAGCCCACATAACTAATCCCACTATCAAACTAATCAGGGGCGGATCCAGAGTAGTTCAAGTGATTTCCAGAAATCACTCAAATGTTTCCAAACCTGGGTTTGTTATTTCTCAGGTTGTTTCTTGAAGCTCAAGAAATCAATTATCCTTCTTGTTGCAGTGTTTATTATGAAATAAAACAAAGAAAAAAATCGTCGAATCTCGTTTTACCGTCGATTACACAGCAAACCCAGTCCATTCCGAACGAATTTGACGAATCTCCGTTCGCGCGCTTTCGTCCTTTGTCGAGACTTCGGAGAACAACACGAAAAAAATCGTAGGCACGACCGGACAAAATTTGTACGCAGTGGGTGGGAGTGGTTAGTTTATCGATCTTTCCACAAATACTCAAAACCCTCCTCTATTGGCCAGAATCACTCGCATTGTCTTGCGAACCACTCAAACTCGGTTGTGATTGGCTATCCAGGACGGAAACTACCGTGCAAACTACTGACAATCGTATATAAAGCGAAGCCTCTCCCCGAAAGTCCCTCGTTTGTTCTTGCTCCGATCAGAGTTCATTGTTAAAGTAACTTGCTACGGAGGAAGACAAGGGAAATTTTAATTATAAATGATGGTTCGAGGCGATCCAGTTTGTCGGAAGGAGGACTGTTCACAGTATGATGTTGGCTTGGTTTTCAAGGAAGTCAACTCATATTCGGACCAGGACAAGTTCAAGTTCATAGAGAATGTGTGGAAACCAGGTGAGCTATTTGATTTCCGTGGAATGTTCTAATTCTAGCCGTCATTTTGTGTGGAGCTGGCTGAAAAGATTTCCCTGGCTAGCATACTCTAAATATGTCGATGGTGCATTTTGTTTACCGTTTGTTTGTTTTGGAGTCCAGTGGGGGCGAAATACGAATAAACTAGACAAATTGTTCAAGTCTCCACTCACACTTTGGACGCCCGCCGTTTCACGTTTTACCAAACACGCCAGCGGGAAATGTGAGATGCATAATTTTGCAGTGATCGCAATGGAGAATTTTCTGAGAAACATGAGAAGAGAAGCGGTTCCAATTGATCAGCAGATCAACAATTTACTTCAACAGCAAATCAATAGAAATCGCGAAATTCTGAAATCCCTTTTTAACCCTTTCACTCCCAAGAGTGACTTTATAGATTTTACTCTGTCTAACGCCAGACGATTTTACTCGTCAAATGGAGACCCCTTGGGAGTGAAAGGGTTAAAACAATAATTAATTTTCTGCGGAAAAAACAACATAGCCTTCACAGGTACACGAGATGATGATCGAGGAAATGGCAGTCTTTCCGGTAATTTCCATGCACTGTTAGAATTTCGAATTGACAGCGGCGACCAAACACTAAAACATCACCTGGAAACCGCTCCCAGAAATGCGACTTATATTTCTAAAACCATTCAAAATGAGATGATTACAACTGTGGGTGCTATCATAGTGAATAATTTGTCACAGGAAAAGCAGGGACAGCAAATATTTTTCTATTATGTCTGACGAAGCAGCTGACATATCAAATAAAAAAAAACCTTTCAGTGGTGATCAGATTTCTCGATTCGACCAAAACAGTCAGAGAAGAGTTTGTAGGATTCTACCTTTGTGAGGATATACTATACTTCAAATCCTGATCACTATTCCTATTTCATCGGCATCTTGCGAAAGGTCCATTTCAACCCTCCGAAATCTGAAGACTTATTTGAGAAGTACAATGGTCCAGGATATAGACTGAATGGATTAGCACTGATGCATGCCCATAGGGAAATGGAATTAGATCTTGAACAAATTATAGATTTATTTGCTAATTTACATCCCAGAAGAATGAGAATGGAAAATATTTTAAATGAATAATTTTGTACCGGGCAGTCACTAGTGTTTCTAGAGTACTTGTGAGTTATGTTCCATCTGGATTGATGTAATCCTTAAACTGATGGAGAACAATACAGATACATAACTGGTGTCTGTGGTACAATTGTATTAATACTTATATCTGGACAAAAAAGTCATTCTTCAATAGTTTTTAGAGTTATTTTTCCACTGACACTTGATAAGCTTAAATGGTTTTCACATATTCTCTCAGTCTGAGCTCATTGGACCACATCAATTTATACACTGATCTGAAAGGCTGAAAAAGGCAAGTATGATTCCAACTTTTCAGTTTTCCTGATACTTTCCACAACAATGTTTCTTAAAGAAACATTCCCACTTTGAGCTAACTGACCTGATTCTCATTGGAAAGTTATTGGCACCCCCACAAGCATCCAAGACAGCAATCCAGGCAGCAGATCTACTACATTTTCAAAAGTAGCCCTCAATCTTAATTCACATGCTAGACTCCTTATACACAGAAAGGCAAATTTCTGGACAAAAAAAATTAATGTTATTCTGGTTTGTCTGTGTAAATACACAGAATTGATTTTTTTGTACAGAATTATGCCTTTCTGAGGAGGAACTGTTAATGTGTCTGAATGGCTTAAAGTGCTCTCAGAATGCAGGAAAATTGCATTCTGAGAGCACTAAATTTCAAATTCTGGTTTGTCTGTGTAAATACACAGAATACACATGCTAGACTCCTTAGACACAGAAAGGCAAATTTCTGGACAAAAAAAAAATTAATGTTATTCTGGTTTGTCTGTGTAAATACACAGAATTGACTTTTTTGTACAGAATTATGCCTTTCTGAGGAGGTACTGTTAATGTGTCTGAATGGCTTAAAGTGCTCTCAGAATGCAGGAAAATTGCATTCTGGGAGCACTAAATTTCAAATTTTCTTGGGGGAGCATGCCCCCAAACCCCCCTAGTTGAAAATCACTCATGCTGCAAATCACTCATGTAAAATCCTGGATCCGCCCCTGCTAATACTCTACTACCCTCCCCTGAAACACTGAATTGCAATTGTTGAACTGTTGAGCAAGAATAAGTGCAAAAAGCATAAACAAACAGAAAGCCAAAAAATGTATTGCATTCTGATAGCTGTAACCTGGAGAAAAATGTCTGAAATGTTAGGATGGTCCAGAAAAGTTTGGCCACAAACCCACACAAAACGAGAAACTAAGTCACTAAAAATTAATTTAGTACATAAGGAAGATAGTAACAGCCCACCAAAAATGGCCAGATGGGAATGATACAAAAAAATAACAGATTCGGTTTTCGTACTATGAAGAATCATGCAGAAATAGGAGCCTTTGGCTTGTACCACCTGGAGCAATCTTAATAATTCTTCATATTCCACTCTGCTTCATAAATAATTTTTGATTACAGTTCCAAGAGAAGTCCCCAGCCATAGGTGGTCCGTGGGTTATTAATCCATTCAATTTTCAATCAAAAGTAAAAATTGAAAATCTATGTCTGATGTAGTATTTTGACGATTCTAGCGCAAAATTTTTATCAGGAATTTATCAAGGATTTTATCAAGGATTTTATCAAGGATTTACAAAAAAAAAAATTAAAAAATCTCTAGCGCAAGATTTTTATCAGGAATTTATCAAGGAATTTTATCAAGGATTTTATCAAGGATTTACAAAAAAAAAAATTAAAAAAATCTCTAGCGCAAAATTTTTATCAGGAATTTTATCAAGGAATTTTATCAAGGATTTTATCAAGGATTTACAAAAAAAAAAATTAAAGAAATCTCTAGCACAAAATTTTTATCAGGAATTTTATCAGGAATTTTATCAAGGATTTTATCAAGGATTTACAAAAAAAAAAATTAAAAAATCTATAGCGCAAAGTTTTTATCAGGAATTTTATCAGGGATTTTATAAAAGTTTCATCATACAAAAAATCTCTAGGACAAATTAAAAAAAATTAAAATTGGTTTAAAGAAATACAATTTATTAGTAATAAAGGATGGATAAACTAAAAGTAGTACAATTGAAAACCCTTGCTCGAGAGAGGGGTATTAAAAAATGGTATCAAATGCGTAAAGCAGAACTCAAAGAAGCGTTAGGTAATATAGACACCACTAGACCAAACACCTTACCTGAACAGATACAAACACCACAACCTCCACCACAAACCCCAACACAAACCCCTAGAAAAAATATTCAAAGACCTAACCCCCCACATGAACTGATACCTAAGATTGATAAAACAATAACTAATAAGTATAATTGTATTCATGGAAAGTTTAAATATCGATGTAAAGAATGCGGTGGAGGCACTAGTCTTTGTAAGCATAAACGGGTGAGGTATATATGTAAAGAATGCAAAGGGAAAGGAATATGTATTCATGGAAAACAAAGATGGTTTTGTAAGTTATGTGGAGGATCTCAAATATGTGAACACAACAGACGGAAGGCGCAATGTAAAGAGTGTGGAGGATCTCAAATATGCAAACACAACAGACAGAAGGCGCAATGTAAAGAATGTCACACAACACAAGAGAAACAACAAAAAAACATTAAGTTATATAACGCAAGTCAGTGTTACATAACAAAATTTACATACAATCATGAACTACCGAAATAGATACCATGCTAATCCACCAGCTACAACTATAAATGCTAATATATTCTTTTCATGTTGCGTTGAGTCTATATTATTTTCGTGTTTCGTTGAGTCTGTTTTCATTGAGGGTTTTGGTTTCTTCTCAGATATATGAGGTAACTTTAACTTTGAAGATCCCATGTTATGATTTATTCCAACCTGTTTTGCTTCAGTGTTTAGGGAATTATTTACTCCAAATTTCATATCACTACTAGCTTTCATAAGTTTGTTATTAAAACCAGTCACGCTCTCAGTGTTGATTATCATATTACTCGGCATCAACCACACACCAGGAGCAATAGCTAAATCAAGCCGTAATTTCGCTTCCTGTACAGCTAATTGATACCTTTGGATCGAACTAGAAATGTCATTCTCGATCACACTACTTTCAAATAAAGCCAAGAATTCTTGTTGAGTCTCGATCGCTCCACCACCATTACCGTAAATCGAATTTCTAGTATTGACTTGCGCTCCCAATATGCAGTAAACAAAAGCTTCAGCAGATCGATTCAATCTACCAAGTCCAGCTTTAGTGAGTCCATGACCACTTGTTGGTATAAACCAGGCATATTTGTAATCAGCAAAATCATCATTACGGATAAATGAGATGAGATCACCCTTTTCCTTCTTACCTCCTTCATCAGCGAATTTACCACCTTCACCAGGCCACTGATCAGCTTCATCATCGTAATTCCTTACCATATGTACATTTTGATATCCACCACCAGATCCATGATATCCAGAACCATAATCAAGGAATATATCTCCTAAACCTTCGTTTCTACCACCTTTCCATCTAAAGTCAGAGTTTTTTGATATTCCAAATTCAGCACACAATCGTTGATAAGCGACTTTATTATAGGGATTATTATTTATTGTAAAAGGTTGCTCATCAGGTAGGGGAAGACTCAATTCATACAGTATTCGTCTTATGGTGAAATACACATGAAATTTAATGAAGCTACTTACAACTTTGGGATAGTTTAGACTCTCGAAAGGACTTATACCACAACCAGAGGTCGCACACCACACTGCAAAGTTCAGTTGTTGAGGCCAATAATTCATATCAGGTGCATTCAACCATTTTCTACTCTGTTTACCAAACTTGAAAGTAACAACTTGGGATGTAAATATGTTACGCATCTTAGCGGTGAATTTTTTGTTATTTGACACGTATATATCCAGTGAGGTCAACATGTTTGTGATATTACTTGTAAAGTCATCAAAATCAATGGAAGGTATTGGATAAGATCAATTGGTTATAGTTAAACTCTTTGGGAATGAACTCAATGCATCATCATCCAATCCTAAATCTTTCCATAGCAGTCTTTCAAACGGGGTGATAGGTCTTCAGTCCATGTTTTTCCAGTGGGGTCATCATAAGACATGATTGTTGTACCATCAACTTTCCACCTAATGTAACCACCATAAGGATCAGCTACAACTTCGAATTGACTGTGATCTGCCTTTGGATATCTATTTCTGAAATCATTGAGTAACATTTTAATCTTTATGTTTCGATTAAGATGTTTTTAAATCAACACCAATCTCATAATTCCATCCTACAGGTGTTCGCTCAAATGAAAATTTCAACGTTCGGGACCAGTTAACTCCTTTAAAATTTCTGCACGAACCTCTGTTTTTATCTGATTCATATTTAAGTTTTTTTCTGTACGGTTTTTTTGTCGGATTTCTTGTTTTAATTTTTCAAACTTGTCCACCTCTGATAAAATTAGAGAAAATTCTTGGTCGGAGATGGCATTATCTTTCAGTGCCTTTGAAACCAAGTCGTGAATGGTATTTACTTTTGCTTTTGCTAGAGAAACTGTCTGTTCGTGTTTACTAACTTTATGTGAAAGTCGTTTAGAAGCCGCACCGAATCCAACAGATATTCCCCCACAAAGACCACCCACCGCTCCTAATGGGATACCAACAACAGCACCAAAACCAGTAAGAGAGGTTCCTAGTCCACTTGCAGATAAAATAACTGAAACCACCCCACTACCAACACTGATTTTTGTAAATATACCCCTCGCTCGATTATATTTTTTCCTAACATCCTCATAATGTCTAATTTCCTTCTGAAGATTATGTACTACTTCACACGATTTTTGAAGCCTGAAATTATTTGAGTCAACATTCATAGGAACTTGTGGATAAATTCTATTGTATTCTTCCATATTTTACAAATCAACAGGAAATCTTTAAATAAATTCGGATAGGTTCATCATTTAAGTTAACCTTTTTTCCATTTTCATCTAAAAGCAACAAAGTAAAGTAGTTTACCGGATTTTTGGTTTTTGGAACTCTTAAACAAGGATGCTTTGTAGATGGAATAACAGCTAGTAGTTGTGAGGGGTTAAGTTCTACATTTTCACCGCGGGGGATCATATTGAAATAGGAAGACTTTGACTCTATAAGATCACACATTAAGAAGAAAGGCATATCATACCGCGCTTTAGTAATGTAACTAAATTGCAATTGTATCTCTTTTACATTGGTTAAGGGTGGATCTAGATAAATTCTTGTTTCAGGAGTTAGCATACTGATATATAGAAACGTTGTATCATTCATTATTTTTTTTTACTTAGCGCCTCTTCTTTTTAAATTGTTCCACAAAATATAGAACCACAGCCACTATCAATAACCAAGCGTTCTTACCTAAAAATCCAATAACCTCCCCCGCTGTTTTGAATAGAAAGCTCACAATAGCTCCAACCATTCCAGGTAATATTTCACCGAGTTTCTTACCAATCGTTTTCAAACCGTTACCAACACCTTTACCCAATTTGGTTAGACCTTTAGAAAGATTAGAAACGATAACACCAATGACAACACCAACGGCACTCACAACGGCAAAGACTGTGAACCCATACTTTTTGAAGATGGCCTTTACCCGCTCTCTTAATGGTAGTCTTTCTCTTATGGACTCGTTTCGTCTCTCGATATCGGCTATTTGATCTTCGTTTGATATTATCTGATTTGTAGCCATCTCTTCCAATTCATTAACCCTGGAGAGTAAACGATCTCTACTTTGTTCTACCTTTCTTAAATTGGATAGTCCCTTCTTATTTTTGTCGAGTTCATCTTTGTATCGATTCAATTCACTCAAAAGTTTCTCAGCCTCTGTTTTAGCTTCTATCTTCTGTTTAACAGCTGTATCCAAATAGCTATCTTTTTCCGCGATTGTTACTTGTTGTTTCTCAATGAATTCACGCAGATCCTTTTCTTTAGCAACATAGCGATCTATCTCCTGAGGATATACTTTTGTGGCTGCTTCCAATCACGCCGAGGCATTAATTAAATCCTTAATTTTTTCATTAGCTTCCTCCAATTGTGATACAAGCTCACCATTTCTTCCAAGAATTTTTTCATAACTAATACCCAGAGATTGTTTGATATTTTTTGGTAAATTATCATAATTGATTACCCCATCTTTATCAATCAATGTATGCTTTTTCGCATTACTCTGAGTACTCAATTTAACCTTCAAATTCCCATCCTTATCCCATTCTGCTGTAAATGGAGAATCCAAAGGGTTGAAATCTGGAAATATACGTTTGATATATTGTATAGCTTCTCTCCTATCATCATATTTCTCACTAAGTGGTGGTGTTCTAATATCATCATATTTCTCACTAAGTAGAGGTGTTCTATCATCTGCGTCGTTATTAAATGATATAGAAGTCATTTCCATATTTTCACCACCATCATCGACTGGATCAACTGGTCTAAAAGGATTTTCTTTATCTGGTATTTCTGCCATGATTTTTTACTTGTATCAGTAAGAAATCTTTAAACTGGTCACACACAATTAACTAAAAGAATTTACTAGCCATATAACCCAATGCCAGCATACCACCACCAACATATACCATCTCACCCATCTTTTGATTGCTGCTAGGTCTATAATAATCAGAGAATTTTGGTTCATGTGTCTGACTATACAATTTCAAAGCTTCATCGGTATTCATAATATTTTGTGAAGCTATGTGTTTAACATCCCGCTGTTGAGAGTACCAATCAATGAGATTCTGTCTCTTTTCCTGGTATGTAGCATAATCTTTTTGATATTTTTCTAATGCCTTGTCGTGTCTTATTCTCTCTGCATCTGTTTTATCACCTGAGAGATATTTTGCAAGATATGAGCCACCAACGAAGGTAGTCGCATTCAAAATAGCTCCACCAATCATCATTGCTATTGTTGCCATAAAATCTTTAATTTGGTAAAATCTTTTGTTCTTCTAAATAAGTTTTTAGGTACATACTACCAGATAGGACAGCGACCCATTTAGCATAGTTTGTAATACTTGAGGATGGATCGTTGATGAATGATTCTTTCATAGCCTTTTTAGCTACATATCCAACTCCAGCAGCCAATCCAATAATTACAGCTGAATCGGTAACAGTTTTCACAAGTTTGTTTACAGTTGACATGATTTTTATTGTGGTTAGAGAAAATCTTTAAACTACTTTCCTCAGAGCATTACTATTTTCGGAGTTTGTGGGGGTTGTGGTTGGGTAGGAATATTTGATGGTGGTGGTGGTTGGGTTGGTGGTTTTCTGTTTTTGTAATACCTCATAAACATGTCAACTGCAGTAAACCCTATTCCAACAATAGATAACACAGTAGTAAAAGATAGCTCTGGAATCCATGCTTTAGATTCGCTATCTTCATTTATATTTTCTTCCTGTTTCATTTCCCTATCTTTTTCCCTTGCTGTTTCCCTAGCTAACGCTTCTTTGGCTCTTTTGTTATATTCTGCTAGTTTCTTACCAGCTGCAACCTTTTTGGGATCTTTCTCTTTAACTGCTTTCTTATTTTTAGGAGGAGTAGGATCTATTGTAATTTGTTCAACAACTTCATCAGACATGATTTTTTATTTCACAAAGTAAAGAATCTTTAAATCAGTTGTTCTCAGTAGTACTTGAAACTTCTTGTATTTTGTGATCAGTGGTACTTGAAACTTCTTGTATTTTGTTGATTTTAATGTGCTTTGCAACCTGGAATAGTCCACTAGCAAGTGCTACCAATCTTCCACCTTTTATTGCTAAGAGACCTACAAAGTTTGTCAGTTCACGATTAACCAAATCATCATTCTTCAAGTCTTTACAAAGCGATTCAATATCATCTACAGGAACCAAGTAAGAAATTACATGAGAAACTAATTGAAGAGATGAATCTACTAATCCACCACTAATTTTGTTACCTAATACTGTCTGGTATCGATTGTAATATTTTTCAACATCTTTTGCTGTGAGTTTCTTTATATCACCTAGACTCATATCAACACCTAAATATTCCTTTGTAGTACCAAGAGATGCGAGAATAGCTAGTGATTCTTGTTTTATTTCAATATCATTATCTTTTACCTCTGGCTGTTCTTCAATGAAATCTTCAACGCTTGTCATCTTTTAATTTTTTAATAAAACATAGATTCTTTTAAATCACCGCGGGAATCTCCAAATAACATTGGAATGGATAACGTAAACATAAACATAGTCTCGAATATTTTTCAGTTTTCAACATTTCTAAAAACTTTTTACTAGTTTCAGAGTCTAAATCACCTCCATAATCTTCGAAAAGCATCTTCATACCTTTTTGTGATGGATTATGGAATGTAACAACACAAGCTACATTTTCACGGAATGGTTTTGCTATGGATGTTAATTGCTGAGTGAGAACCCACACTGATAATCCATGATGCCTTCCAGAGAATGCTAGATCTATAAACTTGTTTGAGCGTTTCTTTAGATCTTTCGATACAGCACAGTCATCTAAAATTATTAGTGTATTTGTACCAGAGAACAAAGTTTGACAATCAGTTAATAACTCGTTAATCTCATCACTGTTACTAGCATCTGGTGATAATACCAAGAAACGTTTATCTCCGTGAGCAAATTTATGATAGGTTTTATTTTTAGAAAAAGTTGGACATATTAGAACAATGTATTCAAAAACTTTTCGGAATGGTCCTCTTAGCTGATCCGTGAGATACTTTGTCTTTCCACAATTTGTTGGACCTGTTATAATGTAATGAAAAGGAACTTTATCTCGTAATTCTTCCATCTTTTTAACTAATACATTATCGATCTTAAGTTTGAATTCATTATCTCCATCAACGCGTCGGCTACCACAAACATGTAGCAGGTGATATTTCCTGTTCCTCCAACTTTTCGTTTCATTTCAAGTTTTACTCCATCTCGTGTGTTGTTCAAGGCCATACCTCCCCCATGAATACTATTGTCATGGTGAGTTCTCAAGTCAATCCATAGAGCAAACTTATCGACATAAAAATCATTTAGCTTGACACCCTCTTTACCGAAACGTTTAATTACCGAATCCCAGAAGTCTGACTGTTTCATTCCCTTAGAGTATATACGGTTTGGCATACCGTCAACGTTAATGTCGATTGATGTTATATTTGGATTTACAAACTTTTCAGAATCTCTTGCTCCTCCAACATATCTCTCTGTGAACAAGCACAATATCCCAGTCATTGATCTCCTAGGTATATTAATGTACTCGTTTATGTAACTGTCATTAGGTTTGGAGATGGTAAAAGTTTTGTGGAGAAGTACATTCTCGTAAAAGAATACTTTACCAACCTGATAAGCTGACTGAGCCTCACTAGCTAAGTATTCACTTGAGATACAAGAATATTCCAACTCTAGGTTTTCGATTTTATAAGTTGGAGTCTTGGTCTTGTCAGAATAAACAACAATATCAGAAACTGAGGCTAGTGTAATCTCAAAGATTAGTGAATGAGGTAACGCCTTTGGATAAAAAACCCCATGATTGTTGAGAATAGGATGGTTGAGTGGGATACGGTACTTGGTGTTGTATACTGCTGCAAGAGCTACTTCCTTATCATTTCCTGAGGTTACCTTATCACCCGCATTTGTCCTAAGCTTCCTCATGTTTTCAGAAGAAATACCTTGTTTTATCCCATTCTGACGATCTTCAGCTGTTAAGTATAAGTCATGGTAGGTTTGAAATAGATCGTATCTTTGAGTATCCTGTAGTGTTTCTCCACCAAAAAGAACCCTGAGTCTGGATACAAGGTTACTGCCTACGTTATTCACAAGGGTGTTGTTAGCATGACCTTCAACAGTCAAGTCAAATAGTAGAGATACACTTCCTGGGACAATCACTACATTTTGAGAAAGTTGTGGAATATTTATATATAGTGTTTCTTCAGGATTAGCTGATGAGGGATTGAGTGTAATTCGATTCAGTGACGATTCCGCTTTCAAACCGAGAGGCTCTAGTGGAATCCTGTTTGGGTTAATTTCATCAGATATAGCTTGTGACATAATGTTTTATTTTAAAGATAGGTAGAGTATTCTTTTAAATGAGTAACGAAAACATGCTATCAAAAATATACTATTCAACTTATGGATATTGGAAAGGATATTCTGCCATTCCTAAATTATCTGAAAAAGCAAAAGTCAGTGAAGATGAGGCTAAACGATGGCTTGAGAAACAGGCGATGTGGCAAATCTATCTACCAGCTCCAAAATATATCCCTAGACCGCACTGGAATGTGGAAAAGCCTAATCAGATTCATCAAGCAGATCTATTATTTTTACCGCATGATAGAGTTGGAAGAAAGACATATCAATATGCTCTGGTTGTGATTGATATTGCCTCGAGATATAAAGATGCAGAACCACTAACCTCAAAAGAAAGTCATGAGGTATCCAAAGCCTTCAGTAATATTTACTCTAGAAAGTTAAAATATCCTAAAAAATTAATTGTTGATCCTGGAAGAGAATTTATGGGTGATGTGACAAAACTTATGAACATACATAATGTAAACATCCAGAGAAGTGAGGCTGGAAACCATAGAGCTCAAGCATTTGTTGAAAGAGCAAATAGAACATTATCAGAAAAACTATTTAGTCATCAATACGCACAAGAAATGATTAGTGATGATAGGTCTAGAGTATGGGTGAAACGATTACCAGCTATTTTGAAAACTCTGAATAGTGTACCAACGAGAATAACTGGTAAAGAGCATGAGAAAGCTATTAGAATGAAAGAGGTTGATATTGATCCTCCAAAGTATAAGCGAGTTGTTGGATATGATGAGGTGAGGCTGCCGCTTGGGGTCAGGGTTAGATACTTACTCGCTCCGGGTGAACTTGAGGGTGGTGAACGAAGACGAGCTACGGATCCTATTTGGAGTTTGAAAGTTTTTGATATTTCTAGGAGTGTGATGTCATCCAATCAACCAGTTTTGTATTATTTACTAGATGGTCCTAGGCGTGGTTTTGTGAGGGAAGAACTTCAGGTTGTACCATATGATACCGAACTCCCACCCAATTCTGTGTTGAAACGATAATGTCCGTAGGCAAAAATATGTATACCATCTTCACAAATTATTCTCTTGTCATCATCACCAGATAGTGCAACTTTATTAACAGTTTCAGTATAAACACCATGCTTGTGGCTTCTTATTACATTCATCTTTCTCATCTGAGGTTTTTTATTGAATAGACAATCCTTATAATTATCGAAACTGATGGTTTTCTTAACGACTGATGCCTTTACCCCTTTGTCCTTTTTTATCTCTTCTCCATTATCCATCCTGTAAGAGTATAGCTTAGCTCGTAGACCTACAAATTCAGCTATCTGTTTACCACCAGCTTCATCTTTGAACATATTGATGACTTTCTTATTCACACCAGTCTCGATACCTGATGGATGGTTTTTGGGATAATTACTAGTATCAAACATTTCTCTAACATCTGGACTGATATCCTTGTAAAAATCATCTGTTTCTATCTCATATACAAGACTATCCGTATCTGTGAACAACAACTTAGCCATTTCACCATATTTAGGTTTGATATAATCATAGTGAAAATTGTACATTATTGTTTTACTTAGATCTAAAATACACATACCTAAGTAAACAGGCTTATTGAATACTAACTTTGTTTTCTTCATGTGGATGGCAACCAGATTTTCACAAAAGATAGTACGATGCTGATAGTTAGGTTTTGATATTAATTTTTTCGCATCTTTTTTATTTGTAACCAATCGTACATCTACCCTTTTTCTAATGTTTTCCATGGTTTTCCCAAATACAGAGTTATTCATCAGCTTGAAGAAATCTTTTTCAAAATCGTTGGCTGCTTTAGCTCTGAGGTTGGTATTCAAGTCAATGTATGGTTTTAACCATGTAGACTCTTCGAATGTAATACCTCTATGAATCTTGGTGACTTTTAATCCAAGACTTTCGTAAACTTTAAGGATCTCGTGGTGAACTACATACTTTACCTTATCGTTGAGGTTTGGTATCAATTTATCAACCTTATTAACGACAAGTCTCTCTGGAGCTAGTGGATAGTCGTTATGTAAATCATGAAGGTGATGGGGATATTCCAAATCAACCTCGAGTATGCATGGGATATTTTTCCAGTCTGTAAGCTCTTTGTCATTCATCCATCTAAAACCATGAGTAGGTAGTGGTTTACTCATTCCCCCACCATAGAGATGGTTTGCATCGAGATATGTAATATATTTTGTTGGTAGGTTTGGGTTATATTCATCCATGTATGGGTTGTTAGCTTTACCATATCTAGTAGAGATCATAGATACACCCCCTCGAATACCTTTCTCAACCATAAGTAACATGTCAATATCAGTTAGCAACTCCAAATTCACTTTCGTTAACTTTAATGTTGCATCCCAAGCTAGTCCAGGCGCTGTGTAATACCAAGCAAGATCCAATCCATAGTTTTTACTACAAACATCTCTAAAGTTCTCAAAAACATCGACTAACAGGAGTACATCTGACTTAAGATATAGGTTGTGATATTCCCTCATTGTTTTCATATTGAAAGTTTCCCATACCTTTTTAGCATGTTGGTAGTTATCTTCTGTTATATCTTCATCGTTGAGTTTTGAGTAGAATGCATCCTTTGGTGGAAGTTTGTTTTCATTTAGTTTATCGAATCCATCAAACCAATCATATGGAAATACACCCTTTCTCAACATCATATTCGTTTTATCTTCAAAATACTTTTTCGTTTCAGGTAGGTTATTATCTGTTGGAGAAAGACACTTACTTCCAGATAATACACCTCTACAGACATCACACTTTCCGCATTTAGTAAGATTATCAACTAATTTATCGAGACTGGTTGCCATAAATTTAAATGAATCGATGAATCTTATGTCTCGCTTAACATCAACCTGCTTACCTTCTTTATTTGTAAAGGTATCAACTACAATCTGTTTTGTGAAAGCAATATAGTTTTCCTCATTATTAGGTATACAGTTTATATTACCTTTTGATGTTCCAAGATTCTTGATAAATAGATGTGAATCATATCCTGATAGATTGTGAAAGATGACTGGGAAAAACTTTGGAATTTTATAATTTAAGTTGCATTCTTTATGAGCTGCTCCTCTATACTTTCCTGTAAGGTGGCAGTGGTCTAATACCTTATCTTCTCCTAATTCACCATCACAGATGTGGCAATGAGTAGCATTATTATATTTGAGTTCATCCTGTTCAGTCTTATTAAATTTCTTAGGGAATTTGAACTTATTATAAATTTCCTTAATATCTGACTCTAATTTATCTACAAAAATCTGTGCCATATCATCGTCTGGTGATTTAGCTGTGTGTCGTACAAGTTTTGGTGGAAATATTTTATCATCAAAGCACTTTATAAAATAGCAGAATCCAGATGGTTTGTGCTTCTGGTATTGTTTAGTAAAGCTTTTACTTTCATCTGGAGAGCAGGTGTGTATTTTCTCTGTAGTACACTCAAAGTCTGCATATACAACAAAGGGGTGTCTCATTTTTCTGTTGAAATTCTTAAAGTAAGTATAACAGGGATTTCCATCTTTATCTTTAGGCATAACAATCTTAACTTCTTCATTTGCGTTGCAGTATTCCATATGTTTTTCTAATGAATTTTTTGAGTTGAATGAGTTGAAGCATCTACGACAAAATATGCATGCATGTTGGTGATTATTGACTTGAGAGGATGAAAGTCTACTCATATTCTTTATCCAGCAGTAGTGGTGATTTTTTTCATCGTTCGATATTAGAAGTAATTCGATCAAATAACCTCTTTGTTTCTTACTTATTCTTAGAGGGTATACATCATCTTTATATCCTAAGACGTTAATCGTATAGTAGGGGTTTTGCTTTTCGAAATTATCAATCTGTTTTAGTGAAACGGGGAACTCTATTCCTGACCAGTCGAACTTCTCAGAGTTTTCTCTCATTTGTTTATTTAGTCTTTGTGGGTCTTTCTCTTTAGGAAACACAGCGGAGGTTACTGCCCACTTGAAACATTCATTATCCTTCTCATTTTTAACGTTGATAATTGCTTTCTTGGATGCTAATTTTGCTGGTAGTGGAATATATGAACTTCCAGAAAGAGGTTCAAAGGGGTCGATGAAGATATCAAAGTATAGCACATGATCGAATACCCAACCGGATTTGTTCTTTAAAAATTCCTCAAATAATACAAGTTGATAATTTGTCAATATATTGAATAATTCTGATAAATCGGTTGATTCAGTAATAATTTCTGCTTTTCTAGAAGGAAAGGGTATAGCCATTTCATCAATTTCTCCATTATCAAGATTTTCTTTTATGAACATACATACAAAGATAAATTTAACCTTGATTGGTTTCTTTTGCTGATTAATAAGATCTATAACTTTTGGTTTGATTTTAGCTATGAACACCTTTTCATCTTTCCCTTTCTGTCCATCAATCCTGTAGCTTTTCAGATAGCCCCTCATCGCTGATTTATATTCTTTTGGAGTGAAATCTTCTTCTTCTTCATCTCTCACACTCTCAGATATATTTACCTGTCTTCTAGGTTGAGTTGGTCTGTTATTAATAAGTTCGAGTATATTTTTATTGGCTAGATCCGTAAGCGATTCATAAAACTTAACTCGGTCTACCACTTTAAATTTCTGATTCTTTGTTTTAGGGATGGGTGGAGTTTGTGGTTGGTTGTGAATATTTTTATTGGTTAGATCCGTAAGCGATTCATAAAACTTAACTCGATCCGCCACTTTAAATGTTTGATTCTTTGTCCAACCAAAAGTTTTGTTCATTGTTTTAGGGATGGGTGGAGTTTGTGGTGGGGTTTGTGTTGGGGTTTGTGTTGGGGTTTGTGTTGGGGTTTGTGGAGGGGTTTGTGGTGGAGGTTGTGGTGGAGGTTGTGGTGTTTGTATCTGTTCAGGTAAGGTGTTTGGTCTAGTGGTGTCTATATTACCTAACGCTTCTTTGAGTTCTGCTTTACGCATTTGATACCATTTTTTAATACCCCTCTCTCGAGCAAGGGCTTTCAATTGTACTACTTTTAGTTTATCCATCCTTTATTACTAATAAATTGTATTTCTTTAAACCAATTTTAATTTTTTTTTAATTTGTCCTAGAGATTTTTTGTATGATGAAACTTTTATAAAATCCCTGATAAAATTCCTGATAAAAATTTTGCGCTATAGATTTTTTAATTTTTTTTTTTTTTTGTAAATCCTTGATAAAATCCTTGATAAAATTCCTGATAAAATTCCTGATAAAAATTTTGCGCTAGAGATTTTTTTAATTTTTTTTTTTGTAAATCCTTGATAAAATCCTTGATAAAATTCCTTGATAAATTCCTGATAAAAATCTTGCGCTAGAGATTTTTTAATTTTTTTTTTTTTTTTTTGTAAATCCTTGATAAAATCCTTGATAAAATCCTTGATAAATTCCTGATAAAAATTTTGCGCTAGAGATTTTTTAATTTTTTTTTTTGTAAATCCTTGATAAAATCCTTGATAAAATCCTTGATAAATTCCTGATAAAAATTTTGCGCTAGAATCGTCAAAATACTACATCAATGTTAATTCTTGATATTTCTTTCTTTTTTTTCTCACGAAATTACTAAACATGTATCTGTAAACAATTCACTGTTTTCATTTTTATAACAATGTACCAAAAATATCACTTGGCCTTCTTATTTTGTGCAGTTACCATCAAACAAAAAATCAGACAGGCCATGGTAATCATTTATTAGCAGGAAAACCACAGTCTTGTGTCATAATTTTTGACGATTATGATTGACAGGTGTACCCAGCATGCCTTGCATACGGGGCACCAAATGTATCTTTATTATTTTTGTATATAACCAAACCAAATGTGGTTATTTGTTAATATTTGTTAAATTGTCATTTTGGTAATTTAGGAAATAACCAGTTTCAAGACAACTTTGGACAACTTTGCAAAGCATTTACCTATAGGGGCTCTACTGGGAGCTCTTCAAGGTCTGCACTATTTCAAGATGGTGAAAATAAACAGAAAGGTTGTGCTATTGTGAAAATTATACACGCAGAAATGACCCAGAAGACTAAAAAGGGACCCCCACCTTTCCAAGAGCTCGGGCTGTTCACTATGCTCTGTCTAAGGCAAGGGATGTCTTCAATGATCCCTCTCCGGAGTTGGTGACTAGCAACGGTCTGAAGCTAAAGGAAATTTTTACTGATAAAGATTTATATGGCACACGAAGTCTTGAATCTTCATACATGCATTATAACTAAACATGAAGTAAAAAGTGTAATGGAAATTAAAGTAGATGATGAAGATGTATCTTTCAGACTGTTGTTCCGCTTATTAACACATCTTTGCACTGGCTTTAAGCTCAAGCTCGGTCTGGATACTGATAAGTCAGACACTGCGATGGAAGTTGAAGAATCTTCTTATCACATGAAAGGTCCAGTATCTTGCTGTGTGCTGTAACGACAATAAACTCATAACCGCAGAAAATGCGCCAAACATTCCAGGAGAATGAAGGGTTCAAAACATTGCACCAAGGCAGCCAAGGATTGACTGAGGAACAGGACCAAGCATTCCCTTGCTCAGCTCCCCCCTGGGGTACTTTTGCCATTTGGTGTGCGAAAACAAAAATTAAAAATTGAATTCAATTTTCGACTTTCATCTAAATTTATGTAATTGTCGATGACACAAGACAGTGGAAATGCTGCCCGCCTGATTTTCTATTCGATGATAACTGCACAAAAATAGGAAGGCCAAGTGATATTTTTGGTTGTTATAAAAGTGAAAACAGCGAATTGTCTACAGGTATATGTGAAGTGATTTCACAAGAAAAAAGAAAGGAAAATCAAAAATTGACATTGATTTTCAATTTTTAATTTGCATTGAAAATTGAATGGACCGAAATTGGCCAAGGCTGTGAAGCTCCTTTTATCCCTTCTATGAATGGTGCATGTTGCTTCGTTACAAAGTGTAAATAAGCATCAGGTAATAAGTAATCTTCGCTTCAGGGAAATTGTACCATGCCCTTTTAAATATATAACCATGACCGTGTGAAGATTTTTCATCCCACTTCCCTTCAAAGGTGTGGTTCAAAAGAGACAGAAACTGGGGGCGTGATAGAGGCGGGAAACAGGAGGAACACAGGAGTTACTGAACTCTAGAAAACATGAATAAGCAACCCTTTGAAAAACCGACCAAAATTGTGAAATATAAACCGCCATAAATGACAGCACATTTCAAACATAACTTCTGAAAAGTTAACAACAAAAGAACGGAAATTGTCAGTCATCTATCTGAAATATGTTCCTTATAATTAATTATACTGCCTTAGTTATTGTTTCATAATTTTTGTGATTTAAGGCTAAAATGGTTACTTCTGCAAACTGACAGTTTAAACTTCCAGATAGCAAAATTCTACACCGTTCCGCTAATGGTCATCTTTGTACAATCTGCCTCCCTGGTCTAAAACGTTGCAATATTAATCTTTTTATTTGCAAGAACATTCTTTCGATGCAAGGGTTAAACTGAACATAAAACGTGTTGGTCCCTGATCAAAGGAAATTCAATAAAATTGATATGAGTATTCCTTCCAAACATCCTTTTCTTGAACGGGATAACGATTGGCGGTATACACAAAGGAAGCAAGCATTATTCGAGTATGTCTTCTCCAGTAAGACTGAAAATACAGAAAATAACACGCAGCGTGCGACAGTACAAACATTCCAGCCGAGCAAATGCTTTACAACAAATCCTTACCTCAGCATAAGGACAGAATCGCATGCTGTACAAACGAAGATTGTTTGATTTTAAGGGAGGTTTCTCCGAGCCTTTTGAGTAGTGATGAGGCATGTTGCAAATTTCCAGGGTTTGAACACTCACGCTGCGTTACAAAAGAACGGTGATGGCGGCCAGTGAGTCAGCAATTTTACACCACCAATCACCGTCACGCGCATTGTGTTACCCAGCATACGGGAAGACTGTCAACCTCGTTCCCGGGGTCCAATCCTGGAACGAGGTTGGAAGACTGTGTCCAATACACGACTTTTATGATCTGTACTGGTGTAAAATTTTAAAATGTCGTGGAGGGTCTGGTCTTTTATTACAGAATTTAAACTTGTACATGCGGCTTTACAACTCCTGGGGGCGCAGCTAGGATTTTTCAAAGAGGGGTTATAAGGTCACATTCATAATTTTAGTTTCGAACAAGAACTGCTGCTGCTTGTGTTCGGTCCTGCAAATAGACTATGTAAACTCTCTAGCACTGTAAGAGATTTATTGCATGTTGACTCTTCGTATTCGCGTGTTTTCGCCACCTGAATTCTAGGGACACAAAACAATTATCTCACCAAGGGGGGCCATGGGAACCCTGCCCACTCCCCCCAACTACGCCGTCACGGTCACGCAAATCGGCCCTTCTCGAAAATAGGTCAGCGGTCAAAGGTACAACATGGCGGAGATCGTCGCGGAGATCTATGTCTATACAACGAAAATTCCCGTTTGAGATTTGGGAATTTTCGTAAGCCAATTGAAAGGATACTTCCCATACCTTCGGGCGACAATTTCAAGCAAAGAGAAAGCCAAAATAAAAAAGAAATGACCAAATGAACTGATGAAACGCGTCATTTCGGCCAAGCCAGACGGACCGACTCCCTGAAAGGTGGTCCCAGATAATCCTGTCTGACAACCAAAATAGACCGTTCCTTTTGACCAACTGAAATGTCTAGATTTGTTGGTCTGATGTGATGTTGGTCTGATGTGATGTTGGTCTGATGTGATGTGATATGAAGTGCCTGACTTGTCACGCAATGGTTTCCGCAGGTCGCAAAAATATACACTTCAAAGTTCAACTGATTTCCCAGGGTCTGGAAGGGTATTGCTAGAATCATTGATTTGATCAAAATATGGTGTGGGATTCGGGAAAACGCAAAATTTATTTACGGAATTCTGGAATTGACTGCTCTCCGGGAAACGAGACTCTCCAAAATGTTTGCACGGGATCTGTCTATCGGGAATTCGGGAAATCTTCACCACCCAAATAAAAGAAACAGCAGCGAAAGCAAATCAGGGATAACGATGTCGGGATGCGGGTTTCTCGTGAAAATGAAGCGTGAATGCTAGATCAGGACCCCTTCCTTCCCATTTCTAAACCCTGATTTCCTTTCGTGACCTCTTATGTATTTTTACTGGGGCCCGTTCTCGAAACTCCCATTTGTCTTACAGGCCCGGAGCTCCATTTTTAAATCGCAGTCTATCGATTGTGAAACAGCAGACTTTAAGATCAACAAAATAGAAATTCCCCGCGTTGTTTAACATAGCTCACCAGGCCCCTAAAGTTCACGGTCATTCTTAAAAACGGGTCCCTGAGCTTTCTATTTTCGTCAAGTACGATAAGTCAGTAATATCTGTTAATTCGTGTATTCGTGTTGACACACTTTTATAGCCGATCTTACAGAGTTCAAAAGACAGAAGCCACCGGTAGCTGTTCTTATTAGACTGGCAAGCACCAAGAAACCACTCAGTCCCAGGTCCCATAGAAGGCACTGAGGGAAAGTCGGAACTCGAATTGCACATTAGTGGATTTGAAATTCCACGAGCAACAGTGTAACTGTAGCACCCAGTTTGTTCCTATAATTTCTAGATTATATATCTTAAGAGTTTGTAAATATTACAGATACTCTTTACGGAAGTAAACGGAGCTATTCGCTATTTGTAAAGGTAATCATACGGTTTCGAGTTCAATTTGGAATTAATTTGCACGAGTGAGTTTTTCAAAAAGCTGAAATTGCACGAGCCGCTTCGGCGAGTGCAATTTCAGCTTTTTGAAAAACTCACAAGTGCAAATTAATTCCAAATTGAACGAGAAAAACCGTATGATTACTTATTAATAATATAAACATGAAAAAATTCGCCTGGAGGAAGTGCCGGAAGATCTCATTGCGGACGGGAACTGAGCGTTTGACGCGGATTTGACACTTTATTTCCTGATTGGCTGATGAAGATCAGCTGATAACGCTACGAACTCAAAGCGGATCGTTTAAAAATAAAGAATATCATAATCCAGAATATCGATGTGTAATTTGCACTGGTGTTACACTTTTTGCACTGGTGTTACACTTGAACTGCACTGCTCTCAGCCAATCAGAATCGAGTAATTTTTTCATGTATATTATTAGATAAAGGTAATTTAAAACGAGTCAACAAACTAGTGAGGCGTCAGTGGAAAATTGAAACACACGAAAAACTGGAATGGTTTATGGAATGTAAACTGGGCCACCGTGGGATTAAAGGAGGGGTACCGAATGGTTCCTTCAAATTTTCAAGTACTCACACAATATTTAATTTGAATTTAATTTTAAACGAATGCTCGCTTGCTCGCGCTTGCAACATTTTTGCAATTGCCCTTATGCTCGAATTCTCGTTGGTACATAAAAAACCCTTTACTACATCGTACCGAACCCCTTTCGATCTGGCTGTCAAGTTTAGTTGAAAGCCGCACGACAATAACCTACAATAACATAAGTTAAACATTAATTCGGTCATTGCTCGTGCTCACGAAAATAAAACACAGTGCTCGCATGCTCGCAAAGATCATTAGATACCCCTTTAAGCCGACTTTTGAAGCGTTGGCCCTACGTCATTCGCTCTGAAGCTAAGAATCGAAGGGCTGCTAACGCTAGAAATGTTACCTTACGGCGGCACAGCTCACTACCCAAAAACCATTCAATTTCTTTTTTACTGGTATTCAGTGGGCTTGTTGAATTATATTATTGAAGTCTGGCAGTATGCCTTTCGTTGGAAATACCTCATTCTCTAAGATAGATAGATTTTGAAAGCGTGCGTTAAAGTATTGATATACCGCTAACTTCGAGATTCTAGCCGATTAGAGACGAAATGGGGATTTAGAATTGTAAAGACTGAATGACCATTTGCAACCAACGCAGCCTGTATAGCTGGCGTTCATTTGCAGACTGCAAACTAACCACCGCCTAAATGATCTTCATCTCACCGAACGTATTAAGATGGTGAGTGACAGTGACCACGATTAATTTACACCGCAAGTTAAAACCGATATCATGAAGCGGCAGGATAATAAGCTAACAATGGACGCTTTTTTCTTCATATTGAAATTAAACTGGTGTTTCGAGTCTTGCATTTTAGTATATATCGTCATGGAAGTTTGAACTTGTAAGCTTACTCGTATGTTTAAAAGTTCAGTCATATGTGGATATAGATCATTTCTTTCTCTTTTTTCTTCAGTTTTCTTGATCTGATGGCAGTAATTGTGCGCATTCGACGCAGCTCCCTGAAGTGGTAAATATGAGCAACATGGATGCACTTGTTCCAACCCCCTTGAGATTCAAACTAAATCGCCTTTCGGCTTTAAATTTGGAAACTAACCCAGTAACTTCCGAAAAAATTTCAACATTCTAAACAGAATTCTAAAACGTATTTCGTCCTTGAAATTCTGTAAAGCCGCTGCAGTGCTCGCGGAAAACTGAGAGGCCCAAGAAAAGTAACCGTTAAAAATTGGTTTATTTAATTGGTACGTAAATGTGGCGTAGATTAGGTGCCTATGGAGGTTAAAGCATCTTACCTGAGCGAATGGACAGAATCTCATACTGTAGAGACGAAGGTAGTCCTTGGTCAAGGGTGGCTTTTCGGAACCTTTCGAGAAATGCGGCATGATTCTGAAGTGACAGTGTTAGAATGGCGACACTGAGATCATGCGAAACGCGTCTCCTGAATTTATAACATAAATCTGCTGCGTCACATGGGAAATCATTACTATTGATGACGCTAAGCTTTCTCATACATTAAATTTGCAATGTCATCATTTGTGTGCGAGTTAAGTGTACTTTCCATAGGATCGTTATGATCGCTGCGAACACTGAATAAATACCTCGGCGACAGTAGCGATCGACGGTGTCCATATGGGCCCTACGATCGGTGAAATATACATTTATAATGAATACACCTCGATATGAGTTGGGTTACAAGTAACATCGTTCACGCTATTTGTTATGCAAATATTCAGAGTGGCCGTTGTGAATCGTTGGCTCCCACTATAAACTTGGACATTCAAACAATCCTTGCAACTTCTTCCACAAAAGGGGTTAAAATCAAACGCTTTTCCTTCCCTTTTGATGGCATTCATCTTTATACTCGGTGTAGTGGATTGGAATAATCAGGTGTTTATTATTGCATTTTTCCTGCTTGGAAATGCTGGTTATTCCATTTATTATTCTGTTAAAATAACTACCATTCATTATTCGAAAACGGACAAATCGATTATTCCAAAGGTAGTCGTTATTCGGTTATCCACCCTACAAAATGACATTATCCATTATTCCAACAAAACAATTTACGTAAGTCTTATCCCATTATTTCTCCTAATCCCGGATTATGCGAGTGCAGAAATCGTGTATCTTTTTGGCGCTACAATCGCTGCGATCGCATGAAAGTGGTTTCCATATGATTGCTGCAACCGCTACGATCGCTAGAGTGGTTTACATAATCGCTAGATCAGTTTTTCAGCGATCGCAGCGATCATGGCAAAAATATGTTTTGCATTACCAACAGAGTCAGACTTAAGCGGCATCACCTTGACCATTTGTTGTTGAAGTATGCAGTTATATTAATAAAAACACAGATCACTGTGTGACAATTAAAACTCACCATACGAACTAAGCCGAAAACTGACTCGAATAAAAAAATTTAAACCTGCCTGTTGTATGTTGTGGTTTGGGCAATTTTGTCCTTGATTTGAATAATACTCTCTTTGATGTTAACTCTTTATCATACATTATCATAGCCGAAAACATGTTTTACATTTATGAAATATACGGCAATCACATAATTATACATTCCATACTACGTACCGACATCCGTATACTGGCGATGATGACATAAGTTTAGCCACTGTGGAAAAGTAGATCATGATGTACATGATATTTTATGGCAAGAAGTAGTTGCATTTGGCCGGTTCTGGCGCAATTGGGCGTGGTCATTTTTGTCGGGGGTCTGGACCGAGCTCGGTCAGAATTTTTTGGGTGTGGTCAAAAATTTTTGTGCATATTTAATTAGTTGGGTCCTGGGTTCGATTTTGTGTCGATGATTTTTTCGGGTCGAGTGATTTTTCTAGGCCAATCGATTTTTTCAGGTCGAGTGATTTTTGGGTCGATGGGTTTTTTCGGGTCGAGTGATTTTTCATTTGGGCGTGGTCATGAATAATTAATTAGGAGTGGGTCAAAAATGTATCTTTGTGGGGGGTGGGGTCGGGGAGTGGTGGAGAGGGGAGGGGAGGGGTGGGGTGGGGTCGGTCTAGATTAGATCATATTTGTTATTTGAACCGAGTAACAAATACCCAAGACTTAGTATTAATTAAGAGGGACTTAGATGAAACTCTATAGATAATATTCTTAGATTCTACAAGTATTCATATAAGACTGTATACTAGAAAGTCTCGATTTTTGTTGATATATCAGTGGACTATTCTAATTTTTTGTTAAGCATTCTAATAGATGATTTCCTAATACATCTAAGTCCAATAAGAGTGGTAGAATAAGTAATGTTTCTAAATATTTTAAAGATTATTATGATTATATATATACAATGACTACTATATCAGAAATTCTTGAACCAAATCGTTTTCCTAGAGAATTACATGGTTTGAAAGCGCAAACATCATTGAATCGAATCACATTCAATCCTTCATCTGCTAATCCTGGTGAAACACTATACATTGAAATTCCGAAATTAACAGAGAATCTTGTGTTCGTTCCAGGCAGTGTATATCTCACCTTCAATCTGAATGTCTCAGGACATAAAAACAATACTCTAGTCAATAATGTGGGGAGAAATCTCATCTCCAGACTTATAGTTAAATTCGGTGGAGAAATTATACAAGATACTGAGAGATTCAATGTATTCCAGACGTATCATGATTTGCATTTACCAAAGAAGGAGCGTAGAGATAGGTTGAGGCAAGGCATCTCTTCTGAAAATATGCGTAAACTTAGAACAAATGCAGGTGATAAAAACACTTCAAATAGAAAGGAGGCTAATCTTGCTGCGATTCATAACACTAAGTATGCAATACCTCTAGATCATCCCATTCTCAAGGATCATGGTGTGTTTTGTAATAGAGCGTTTACTAATGACTCATTAGAATTTGAAATTAAACTAGCCTCAGTTGATGATATTGTCGTTTACTCAAAGGCTGAAGAACCTCCAAATTATAGAATGACTAACATTGAGTTGGAGTATTCATACATCTCAAGTGATTATTTGACGACTCAGGCACTAGCTTCCTACAGAGTGGGGAAAGGATTCACTTACGAAGACATTATCTTACACAAAACGTTTAAAATTTCAAGACCTAATGATGATAAAATTTTTAAACATGTGAATGTTCCCAGAAGATCCATGACGGGTATCCTTTGCCTATTCACAAATAGCTATACACCAGGAAATAGAGATTCTGAGACTTTTGTGAATCCAGAAATCACATCCATCAAAATTAACTTGGATGGGATACCAAACCAACTCTATTCCAAGGGGATGAATCCAACCGATCTATCAAAGAGGAAGATTTCTACATGGACAAATTCGCTTTGTGGATCGATTTGAGGTCCTATCCCGATAATAAAATTCATGGGAATGGTTATTCTATAAATGATAGTTATAATGGTATGACACTTGAAATAGATCGTGAAAAAGGAGGAACTGGAATTATTACATGTTATATGTTTTTGGTTTCTGATGCGGTTATGAGTATTCAGAATTTAAATTTGAAGCAAATCATCTATTAAGAATCTAAATAGATGTTCTTAGGAAATCATCTATTAGAATGCTTAACAAAAAATTAGAATAGTCCACTGATATATCAACAAAAATCGAGACTTTCTAGTATACAGTCTTATATGAATACTTGTAGAATCTAAGAATATTATCTATAGAGTTTCATCTAAGTCCCTCTTAATTAATACTAAGTCTTGGGTATTTGTTACTCGGTTCAAGTAACAAATATGATCTAATCTAGACCGACCCCACCCCACCCCTCCCCTCCCCTCTCCACCACTCCCCGACCCCACCCCCCACAAAGATACATTTTTGACCCACTCCTAATTAATTATTCATGACCACGCCCAAATGAAAAATCACTCGACCCGAAAAAACCCATCGACCCAAAAATCACTCGACCTGAAAAAATCGATTGGCCTAGAAAAATCACTCGACCCGAAAAAATCATCGACACAAAATCGAACAACCCAAGACCCAACTAATTAAATATGCACAAAAATTTTTGACCACACCCAAAAAATTCTGACCGAGCTCGGTCCAGACCCCCGACAAAAATGACCACGCCCAATTGCGCCAGAACCGGCCAAATGCAACTACTCAAGAGGTGCAGAAAATTAGGGAAAGTGATATAAAGCTTTAACTTCTTTTTTTCTCAAAATTTGTTAGTTAACTTTCAGGGTTAAAATACGTGCACTCTATCTGGCGTGACTAAAATGGCCCAACAAAACACTTTCTGTGACTTTTCACGAGTGAAACATTTGTACCTTCACTGATTTAGGCGGAAGACCGGACCGTACTACTGGGATTTGGCGAAATAAAAGCTCTTCTTCACGAAACAGTGAAGATCACAGAAGTTAAGGATTTTTTTAGTTATGACAGTCATCGATGTTTGGCGAACATAAGCGGACCTGTTGCTGAAAAACTCGACTTCACTCGGATAAGAAAGAAGGCAGTCAAAGTGGTAATCGATGGCGAACTAAGAGCTACAGGTCGCACCAAATAGAGGCCTGTAACGCTGTATTTACCAAACTATACAAAGACCCTGGCTATTAAAACCTCTTTTTTGAGAGATTACTCAGGTGACCACTATAGATTGTTGAGCGCCATCATGCCGGCCATGCTTTTTTTTTCACCGCTCCCGCGTTATAATTTTTATTGACGCTTGTTCTACTGCAGCATTTCTTACTCTATGACTACTGTTGTGAATCCTACGTTGTTATTGAAACTAGACATGTAAGTCTTCGAAGTTTTCGGTTTTCGATGTGATTTTTCAACCCTTATAACCTTCCCGCTTCCCGCATGTATCAAGATATCTTCCCTCCACTACCGACATCAATGGAACTTAATTCAGGTTTCACTATTTCTCCGTGTTCTACTCACAATTTGCCGCGGTTTCCAGCAGGTTGCTCAGTGAAATTAAGCAATACTGATTCTATACATCAAGTAGATGTATGTATGCCTGTATGTGTATATAATATGTGTGTATGTATGCATCCAGCTATGACCTGAATAAAATGCATAAACATTTTATTAGTTGGAGCTGTTTTTACGAACATCTCTCAAAACGGTTAGTTTTAGTCACAGTTTACTTCAGATGTATAGAGGGCAGGTTGATTAAAATCCGTGCATCGTTCCCAACCTGGGACGATTTGGATCTTAAATTCACCTCTCCAGATGGAAGATTGGTGAAGTTCCATGCACAACGCCTCTTCACAAATGATCCACCATGGATTAAAGATCTGAGCCCAGTAACAGAGCCTCTTCGGCAATGCATCAATCACAGAAGCCACGGTCAGAAAGTGTCACAGGCTACCAACATCACCACAGCTGCTTACTTTCTTTGCCACAGTGTCCTGCGGCTCGATTCTTGAAAGTCCCGCAAAGCTATTTTATGATCGCAATGTTCACAAGAGGAATTGCAATTTCGTTGATCTTCATGATAAAGCAATACAAACTATTCACTAAAAACTGCAAAAAATATCCAGCTCACTCCGATCTACAAAATGGATCTCTGGCCCGCAGAGTTAGCGGGACTTTCGAGAAACGGGCGGCAGGAGTTCTCCGAGGCTTAACCCATGATCTAGCTAGCAATTCTCCTAAGTGAGTTCCATATATTTTGTTACAAGTGAATTTTGTATTAGATCAATTCATTATCTTCGAGTTGATCGTTTTGTTTAATTCTCACAGTCAGTTTCCCTAACAGTGTAGTATCGGAAAGGAGAAAATCATATGTTGATCATCTCTGATCGTTTTGTTCAATTCTCATAGTCAGCTTGCTTTAGAGTGTAGTAGTATGGAAAAGAGAAGTTCAATGTTGATCAATGCTGGGAGTGAAAGGGTTAAAAGTATTAGAGATTATTACGCGAGTATGAAAATACCATTACGGAAAACTCGTCATTATTCGAGGAAAGTGACTAAACCATCACTTTAACAGTTCTAGACAACCCATCAGTTTTAACTGATCAGGGTTATCAGGGTTAAGCATTAGATTTTGTCAGCACTAATTAAGGGCAAAGCATTTAGATTTACTTAGCGCTGGAGCCCATTACTAGGAGCCCGTGCTTAGCGCTGATACAGGGTTAAAGGAAGATTTAGTTTGCACTAGTACAGAGGTCAGCATTAAGATTTAGTTAGCACTAATACAGGATTAAGAGTTAAGATTTAGTTAGCACTACTACAAAGGTCAGCATTAAGATTTAGTTAGCACTAATACAGGGCTAAGAGTTAAGATTTAGTAAGCACCAATACAGGGCTAAGAGTTGAGATTTAATTATAATTATGAGTTAGTCGGCGCTAATACATGGTAAAGCGTTAGGAGAATGGACAAGCAAACATTTCTTGTTTTCTTAGCTTGGCCAGAATGAAGAGTGTAAAAAACAGAGTCTAGTAGAAAAACTGGAAGGAATACAAATTAGGCAGCGCGGTATGAGAAGCGATATGAGGCGTTGATGAGCCGAGAGAGTAACATTGAAACAATGCCAATCATGAACAGATTTAAACTAAACCGAGGCTTGGTAAATGGCGCCAAATCATTCGTGACAGTAAAACACACATTTGCGTCCAAAGCCTAAATTTGTTTTATTACACAAATACAAATACAATAAATTTATCAGTCAGTGGTTATAATCTTGACTAATATTTACAATTGAAATCTGGCCCAGTTTGCTGGAAATCCTTTTTGCAGCTATCAGCGCTGACTGACCATCGATCAACCCGGGCCAGGTATGGAGGCATCGACGGCTCATCACTGCGCACGCGATGTAATACTATCTTCTTCCAGGTTCTTTATTTCTGCCTCGCCTTTCTCTCCCAGTCGGCTCAAGAACAACTTGAAAGCGGACCTTATAAAATAACAGGTACAATTGGCACTTACCTGACGGGAGGTCGATACACGGAAAACAGAGAGCTTAACAAAATACGATTGCGAGGCCGAGGACGACACCGGTTAAAAAGTCAAATCATTTCCCTGTTGTTCTGTTGACTGCAGGCTTGTTTAATTTTCTTTCCGTTCTTCCTTCAAATGGAAAAGGTGTTTCATCCCCAATTTTACAAGGAAAACTTGCCGTTGTTCTCGCGCCTCTTCAAGAAAACGTGAGAAATGGTCATTTCACGTTGTTGTTTGGTAGAGGACGGCAAAGAAACCGACCAGACTGAATTTTGCAAGAGAAGGTTTATCATATCGTTTATCAACGCTATTGTTTGGTGCCGTCCCAGTCCACTTCCCCGTCGTTTTTTTCTCAAGCTCCTTAATATAAATTAATTGTCTCACTTGCAAGTTCATGAACGAGATCAATATTTTCCTGACACTGAGAACGCCTACAATAAAGATTTTAATAAAATGGTTTCTTTGCAAATCTTATTGCTTTTTTTTTGCACAACTAGCCATCATAACATATAGAAACGTATCTGAAACACTTTCTCTGGAAATGCAGACGATGAAAAGATTCTCTCAAACATTAAACAAGTTAAATTTCAACTGTACTGGGCTTAGCTGCATATAGTGTCGGTTGGACGAACTGACCTTCAACCATCAGATGCTACTTAAAGAGATTTAAGTGTGCTTCAGTATTGCTCTTCTAGATATTTCACAATGAGTTAATATGGGATAGACTCAACAACATACATAAGAAAAACTCTTAACACGAGAGCTCCAAAAAACATAATCTACTATCCATCGCAATGGTATTTTATCGTAAGCGATTGGCAAAAGAACAATTCGTGGACTAGGCATTTCACAAAAAAATTTCTTTCAAATCCATTTTTTGAAACGTGCCGTCTTCGGCGTCGTCGTCGTTCTTGCTTAAGCTCCCCATTATCTAGTTCGTCACGCAACACTTCTCCCCACTGAGGGAGGAAACGTTGCGTGACGAGCGCAGACAACGGCTGCGAACGAAAGTGGTCATGATCAGGAAAACACAGAAACAGCCCTCATAAAAATGTGTTAATTCAAGATAAAGTTGAATATGGTCTCTTCTTAGTGAGAAACAAGTACGTTAAACAGTTCTTAGCGTACCTTAAAACCTTATCAGTTCCCACTCCCCTTTTCTGCTCACTCTGCACCACGGCTTGTTTGGCCGCTGGTATTAGTTTCGCCAAGAGGTCTCGATCGAAACAAGCCAGCGATTCAAACGTCTTGAACAGTAAACCCTACGAGGAAAAATGTCGGTAAAAAGCACAGCGGTTGATTGACAGAGTGTAGAACCAGTAATTGTCCAGGGAGTAGAAAATGCTAATCAGACAAACTATAATAAACAAGTTGAAAGGAAGGTGAAATTATGTAACAATGTACCGTTCTAACTTTTCATCTCTGCCAGAAAACATCAACTACGAACTCCTGTTGTAAAGTTACTCTACAATGGTTTGATGCGTAACACTATTATTTTCTCATGTCTTCTAGATAAGACTGATTAAGAAACTAAATCTGAAATATCAAAAACGGTAACACAGGTTCAGACACACAGATATCTCTGCTTTAATAACGCGTTTTCGTTTTGAGTTGGTTATATAAGATTCGACAGACGAAGGAAGCTTGAGAGAATAACTTGAATAGTCAACCAGTAATCATAACTTGTGCACACTGCCGAAAGAACCAACTAGAACACAAAGCTCCAAGCGCGGGAAAACGTGTTGAACCCGTCACCAATCGCTTCAATCTAACTTCTGATTGGTTGACAGCGTGAACAAGACTATTTGGCTTAACACGTATCGTAGACATGCAAACCTAAAGTAATCGGATAATTACATGGTACAGTGAATCAAAATACGCTCTATCGACATATCAGATACTTACAATTGGCGTGATTCCTTAGATCGTACAATCATTTGCAAAAACTAAGAGACAACAAACGAACTGCGTTTACGCTTGCATACAAAAGACATCCTACTCACATGGTTACGTAGTAAGTTTGTGAACAAGAAATCTCTCAAATACGAAAGGAGGGTATCCCTGCAAAAATAAATAAATAAATGAAATAAGTAATGGTAATAGGAGTGAGTGGAGTCCAATTCGGTCTGTAATCATACGAGTGATTAACAAAATCGGACGACCGCGTAGCGGGAGTCCGATTTGTTTAATCATGAGTATGATTACAGACCGAATTGGACGACACAAAGTCTTATTACCAATTAATCATAACTTTAACAAAATTTATGATGTATAACCTTTTTTTTAAATCAAAGCACATGAAATTTCACGTTTTTTTATGCCAGCAGTGAAAAAAAAAAGCCATTTAAGCGCGCGCAAGATGGCGCGTACTGTCGAATTACTCAGGCATGACGCGTACTGTCCTATTTAACTGTCCTATTAAGGCTGAAATCAGGGCAATTGATAGCCAATCAGATTTGAGAATTTTGTTATAGTTATGATTAAAATTTAAAAAGGGGTTAATTAAGCAAATACTTAGCATCGAGAAACTAAAGTAATGGACGTCACCAAAGCGCGATGTATGATGAACAGACACATCAGCACCATGATGAAACGAACGCGAAGTGTTAACAGGAAAAGCAACAATATGAGGAGGTAGGAGGTATCAAGTGATAGGTGATGGCACTGTGTTGTTCCCTGAAACGCGAAAGTCAACTCTCCACTGTCTCTCTGGCCGCAGTAAATAAAATGATATCAGGAATGTTGTGTCCTGCATTTAAGGCGTCAACAAGCAAAAAAGAAGAAAAGATAAGGAGCAAACAACTGAAGAAAATAAGACAGAAACCACCAGCTGCACAAGGTTTCAAGGGAGGTTTCAGTTAGTTGATCAATCTTCAACTGGCCACAAACGGAGTAAAATAATGATAACTATGCATGACGGCTTCTTTTTTCTAGGCGTCTTACCTGGATGTCACTTCCGGCGCGCTTTTACAAGCCGTTAGCATCATCCGGAGAATTTCACTAGCTGAAAAAACAATCAACGGGGAAAAATGTAATGTTATGAAGCATCAACCAGGAAATGTAAAGAAGGCAGTTTATGATAAGGTGGTGCTGCGTGGGTGGAAAATCAAAACACAAAAATGGTTTATCAAACTATTTGATAAATGTAAGTTGTACCACCGTAAAGTAAAAGAAGTCTTGACGTTTCGAAGGTTAGTCCTACGCCATTCGCTCAAACGAGGATCTAACACTCGAAATACAAGTTCCCCTCTTCCCAGTTGAGTGGTTCAACTTAAATTTTTCAGCTCGTTTTATCACAGGCAGCCCAAGCTCTCAACTCGTGCATTCGACCGTTAAAAACATGGCGGCTGACATTTATGAGCCGTTGTATGGAGGAAAATATAAAGTTGTTTTGCTTAGTGAGTTCATGCGAAATGGTGCAATCTCGACTGAGTCATTCCCGGTAGTGCTAAAATTTGCACGGTTCGCTGTTACAAGCTGGAGTAGAAAGAAACGGTCGTGAAATTTGAGGTAGAATTTGCTCATTTTCAGCGAGATGCTCGAAGGTCTTGGGTGGATAGGACAATGCTATTTCACTCTTTACGCCGATGGAATGGATTTTAAGGCTGCAAAACGGCTCCGAGTCCTTCTCGGTCGAAAACCGAGTGTGCAGCCCTGCCATTTAGCTAGGGAGGATAAAACAGCAAAGGAAAAATCGACAAAGGAAGAAATGTCTTAAAGACAGTTCTTTGTTTCATTTCTTAGAAGTATTAGCGTCATTTACCATTAATTCACTTAGTGAAACTATATTATGTTTTTCTCCACACATTGGCCGATACATATAAGCCGCCATTTGTTCTAAAGGTCCAGTGCACTGTCGAGAACTTAGGCTGCCTGTGGCTTGATAAACCGTTTTGTGTTAACAGTAAAGTTTGTTACCCGGCCCAAAAAAACAGCATAGGACTGGTGCCTACCTTGTCTCCTAATCCCGGCAGGTTCTCTATCGGATGTAAACTCATTACATGCCAACAGGCAGCCAGTGATTGCATTGAGAAGGACAGGCGTATTCCTGCGAAAGTAAAATTCTTTAAGTCCTCTCGTAGTTGATAACAATATTCTTCTTGACCACTTTCCATGGATGAAACGCTTCTGCCCAGGTGGATATTTAGGAAAAAAGTGGTTCAGCTGCAGCGGTTGCGTTTTTGAACGGTACTACCGGGTCTGGGACCCGTTTCTCGAAAGGCCCGGTAACTTAGCGAGTCCGGCAAGCTATTTTATGATAACAATGTTTACAACGAAATTTACAATTTTGCTGGTTTTTAAGTTTAAGTCAGGCAGGTCTAAGTCAGGTCCCATGTTGGGCTGGCTTGTATGTCGGGAACTACACAAACATTCAATAGATTCCGACTTAAAAGTATAGCTTCGTGCCCGTTACGTTAACGGGACCTTCGGGAAACGGGTCCCTGGTCAGAAAAAATTACCGTTCCATCTTAAAAAAAAATCCTGTTTCTAGAGCGACGTCGTAAATGGTTGTCAAAATTTCGCTAGATACTTAAATGGAAAGCTTTTGTTCATTTGATAACTTGTATCGATAGAACGATGTTCCATCGTTCCATCGTTTCTTGCTTAGTAACGGTTGGTCTTGGACAAAGGTGATCACTCCTTGTTTTAACATTTTGCTGTTTGACTTAAACACAATCAAGCACGTGACCAAGCACGTGACCAAACATTGGTAGCACTTACCACTTGGTTTTGTTTAATAAGAAACACACGTTGCAGTTTGCGACTTACCAAAGAAGTCACTTAGCAACATAGTTAATCGAGGGACTGGTTAAGAAACCCTGGAAATTTCAAAAGCAAGAACATTGCAGTCGCAATAGATGTTGAATCGACAGTGACCCTGCAAAATCTTTTGTTTTGGTTTCGCAGGTTAATTGCGAATATATTAGTCGAAACGTTTGATTGGTTATCTTACCGAAAAAAGTGTGTTTTGGGGCAGGTTCAAGGCCAAAAAGGCGAACAAAAACATGAAACAAAGAAACTTGTCAAGTTTCATAACCATGTTCATATATAAACTGTGTTAGCAAAGAAGACTAAATAACTGAACAAATGTCCAGATTTTATCGACCCAGGAGATGAAATGCAATTGAAGAGCAAATTGAAAGCGTACAGCACGTTTACTTTAAATAGGAAAAGAATGCCTATACCTGGCTGTTTCGGCCGGAGAGACAGTCCGTTTTAGCAAATGCTCTAAAAAGAATAACGTCTGCAACAAAAATGGACAATTATAATAGGGTGATTAACGCAAGGGGACAGGCAAAGTCAAAGAATAAATCACGTAAACACTACAAAATTAATATCAGATCCCCAGAGAAACATTTGGTTTTGTTTCCCGAGAGTCCTGATGTCTCCCGAGACGAAGTCGAGGAAAACATCAAAACACGTGGGACAACAAAACTAACTGGCTTCTCAAGGGACCTGACTCAAAATGTTCTGTTATATTCCTAGACTGTCACTTTGCAAAGTACTTGAAAAAGTACTAGCTGGACTTGAAAGTTCAATAACTCCGGAACTCGTTAATTGTTAGATAACGGCTTCACGTTTGTATTCTTGTGTTTGTTCACAGTGCAGTGTTTTTTCCACTTTCCACCACGGTTTAATCACATGCTGTTGCACCCCAAGCGGCGTACAATTTCTGAATTGTACCCCATTTGGGGCACATTTGGATTTAGTCGAGACAACATGACCAAGAATGAGCCAATGGCAGCCCTAGTTTAGTGAAGGTCTAGGAACATGACATCAGGATAGAAGTCACTTTTCTCAAAATGCTAAAAAGTAGCTTTCAGCTACTAACATAAATTACGTACATGCAACCACGCAGTTATTGTTTACCGTGCTCTCGGTGCATGCTGCTATAACTTACCGAGGTAAGATTTGCGGGAGGCTGGGGCAGACATAGAAAAGACTCGCGAATGACTTCCACCACAAACTGACGAAAATCGCTGGAGAGCGTAAAAAAAAAGAATTATATGAAACTTCGGAGACATTACGAAGTTATTGTCAGACTTATTACGATGGAGAGGTACAGACGCTACAGAAAAGAAAAACTGGATTGGTCCTTGTAAGGGCATAATTTTATGAGGAACAAAATCCTAAATCACAGTTTGAGTAACAGCGAGTTAAGTATCTGTATCAGTTTATTGGAATTACTGTAAAGAGAAAAAGTAATGTCGGAGTCAACTGTGAAAAGGCTGAACTGTTGTCCGTTTACAAGCGTGGCCATAATTGTTGAGACTTGAAATGGTCAAGACGAATTAGGCAGGAGATCGGATCGAGAATAAACCAGTTCCGAATTACGCGAAACTGGTCAGAAACAAGCTTAAGGTAAAACAATGGAGGAGCTTTTAGCCTGAGAATAAAGGTTTGTGTTCGTCTTGTGAAGATAAGGGAGATCATCTTACAACTCTGCAACTGTGTATTGGATGTTATTCTCTCATTAAGGAGAAAGAATAGTAAACACTTTCTTGTTAGATTCCTGTCCTTGTGCTTGAGTCATACGATCATTCGTTGAATGGTGTCATTAAAGCAATATGTTGTCCTTTTTACCCTCAATCGAATCACTTTGCCCAAGAAACCAATAGTGGAAGTTCGATCATCACAAACCTGGCCTCCGTAGTGGGGTTGGGCGATAGTGAATCTTTTAAGACAACCTGCAGATTGAACACAAGAACGGAGTGTGCTCAACGTAAAGAATCAAAATTGTTAATTTGACCGGCAGAGAATGAAATAATAATAATAATAATAATAATAATAATAATAATAATAATAATAATAATAATAACCAAGAAAGATTTTACCATTTTGCTGAAAGCTTGTTTGCTAGGAAGAGTGAGGACTTCTGAGATATGAGATTAAGGATTTTGACTTCGTGAACAAAAAATTCACCTGGTCAAAAGAACAATAACGCCGTAACGAAGCGTAAAAACAATACAAATCATCAACATCGTCATCATAACAAGGCAGTCCCTCGCTGGAGCCGAACCCCTTCGTATTACCTGTACAATGCTCTACCAACAGATTTATGAGACCACTAATGATGGCAGCAAGTCACTGGCTGATCCATATGGTGCCCAAGTGAAACAAGACATAAATACACCTTATTCGATGTTTGCCAGATGATACGCGCGGATATTTTACGAGTTGCGTAGTATTTTTCCGAGCCCCGCAGGAGCGAGGAAAAATGCGAGCAATGAGTAATAATATGAAGTGAATCATATAGTTACAGAGTGGAAATGGAATTGAAGATATGAACCTAAGAGTGTATCGGACTAAACCTACCAGAAACGGGTTCTTGGTTGTGGCGTTTCCACAATGAGAGGCCGCTTGGTATTTCTATTAAGAAGTAAAGAAAATTTTGACGAAGTATGCTAACAAAAGGCATGTTAAGAAAATCTGCGTTAGCTCGAGCTTCCTTTGTAATAAATGCTGCGTTTTCTTTGCGAACATCGTTACTGTACGTTTGTCCAAATGAACCTTCGCCTTGACGTGAGCACATTAGGACTACACAAGCGCCTCAGGGTCAAGAAAGCGATTAATTAGTGACTGAATGTAAAAGGCGGGGTACTAGCTGTCTTTATATCTTGTTGTATTGGTTTGCGATCTAAAAGAACCAACACTAAATCAAAGAAAACAAGCGATGTCACTTGTCCCTAGTTTGTAACTAGCATTTCCCATGGTACTTCATCTCGTGGTACATAAATGGGGGCAGATTTATCATTCTTTTGTATATATGTTAATTAGACCCACTGGCCTTATTTTGGAACAAAAATTTTATTTAATTTTGCACATCATAGCGAGGCCAGTAAGGCTCATTACCATGATAACAAAAGAGTCTATACATTGTTGACCATTGGTAACAGACAAGTTGTGATTTACCATGGTAAAACTATTATGTCACGCAATACAGTGGCGGGAAATTGAATCACTGCTTCGTTCACTCATGGAGCCTGATTCTAGAAAGTTGGTGTGCTCAGTGTCTATCGTCTTGTTCGCGCTATCATGCCGACGATACATAATCCGAAGATTTCTAGACTAGATTTCCATATCACCCTACACTTCATTATGCATGCTGTAGCCGTTCTGTTTCGTTCTTGCACGTGTATTATTCTAGACAATACAGCTACAACATGCATAATAGCCCATTTCCGATTTGCTACATGCCTCAGTTTCATAGCGAGTCCAGGTGCAAGACCATTCAAATGGAAATGAGTTTAATTTGCATAAGAATACTCTATCATTTCCATTTGAATGGTCTTGCACCTGGACTCGCTATGAAACTGAGGCATGTAGCAAATCGGAAATGGGCTATTAAATATAGGGTAATATGGAAATATAGCCGTCAAATGGAATATCGTGATTGGCTCCTGTACCTTGGGCATCAAAAAACCATTGAAATTGAACCATTGAACCATTGAAACATTAAATGTCATGGACGCTTCGTGTGACCTTTTTGACGTATCCATGGTTATTTCACTCGGGAAATTTCCCTCGAGAAATGTAGTTTCCCGTGGCAAAAGTGTCATAAACACGGTAAAGCCGTAAAAGTGCCCCGTGTAACCGCGACTATTGCAAATAGGGGGCGAAAGTTGAGAGTCCGGTCCTTCTGTTCATCCTGGAAACCTTCGCCTACGAAACTCCACACAGGGCAATTGGTCATCTTGACTAACTGCCTCTGTCCCCCCTCCCTCCTTTTTTTTCTTGCAAGCCTTTGCGCCACACTTGACTGTGCGCTGTAGTAAGTATTCTACTGCTGCTGTGATACCTGATTGAAAAGACGAAAATATGTTGTAAAAACTTGCTTGATCTTCCGTCTGATAAATTCATCTCGTTTGAAGTCCAGACAGGACAGTCCCTGCAGAAACTGTAAGAAAAAATACGAAAAAAGAAATAGGAGTCATCAAACCTGTTAATAAAGTAAGCTATAATATATTAAAACATTAGACAGGAAAAGTTCTTAGTTTACTCCTAGTACTTAGTTTACTCCTCGTAGTCGTGGGGTCAGCAACAGGCTCTGATTGAAGACTGACTCTCTCACTTGAAAACCACGCTTAAGTGTAGAAAATGCAAGGCCGCGCAACGCGCTGTTCTGACTGACGTTTCCAGTGTCAGCCCTTTGTCAGAGTTAATATAAACTAACAAAAATAAGGTTTGTTCTTGTTTCCAAAACTTTCATCATGGCTTTCGCTGCAGCAAGAACTTAGTAAGTAAATAATCGGAGCAAGTGGAACAATCTATCAATCTACATCCATACATCCATCCATCCATATATCCATCTATCGATCCATCCCACCATTCATCCACCCATTCATCCATCCATCCATCCATCCATCTATTATCTATCTATCTATCTACCTACCTATTTATTCATCTTTTCGAGCGTTAGCCCGATCGTAACTTATGGAGGCAGAGGTTTTCTTAGTTTCTGTAGAGCAACTAGTCACCTGGTGTAAGGAAGACTTGATACACTGCATGACAAGCGGTGGAACCGGATTCTTTGCGTTCGGCAAAGGAAGAGCAAATTGGTCCACTAAACGAGGAAGTAGGCATCTAGGCTGCGTCTGAAATGAAATTAAGCTGAATTACAGTACAATAGTTGATAACGAATTCAGAGGAAGGGGAAATTTGAAATAAAAATTAAGAAAAACCGACAAATATAGTGCCATGTTCAAGTCGGTTAAGGCCAGTGCATGCCACAGGTTACCCACGCTGTCCAAGCACGTCCCGGTTTCTCTGATTTGAAGTACCGGTGATTATTGTTAGTCTCCGCTGGATGGGATTCTACCTCCATCGCAGGCTTGCACTGAGCATTTTATGACTGGTACCCATTCATGTACCTGTGTGGATTGTTGAGTAAAGTTCCTTGTTACTTGCGCTTAAACCACGGAACTTGCGACCGGAATTTCAAAACGCTTGGTACTGTAGCAAGCGTATTAAACCAGCATGCTTTGGGTGAGACTGTTCACAGAACTTGTTTTCATCGAATTGTTCTTTATTCACGGAACGAAACTTATTTGTGTCCAGCTTCTTGCGGTTTCCCTGACCTTTCGTCGATTCGTTTGCTTTCTGCAAACAGAGAGGCTCTGAACAGTTCAGTCAGTTCTGTGTTGGATTTGACTAAATTAAACTCACCTTACTGTAGATAATCTTATAACAGTGTTTTGTCAAGAGACCCGCCACGTGATACGCCACCCTACAGGAGAAGGCAAATCATCCCGCTTTGAATCATTTTTTGCAGTATAAAAGATAGATTTTTTGCGTAATTGTTTCTCTTAAAACGGCAAACGAAAACAAGGTTATTTTCAGTTCTCTTGGTGATCTTGAGGCCGGAAAAGAGTTTACTCAAGTCAACAAGCACAACTATTATGATTATTGTGGCTACGAACGTGCTGCACTAATTATTTCCAAAAGAGTTTAGAGAAGATCGTCGTCACCAAAAATAGACCGCAAACAGTATTTAGCAAATACGAACAGAATTTACCAAATATGAACAACCCATTTGTCAAGCGTTTTCGCAACGCGATTGCAAAAACGGTTCTATGTTAAAGCCTCAACCAGCAAGAGCGGCTTATAAACCAATTATTTTACATTTCCATAGAGCGGATGTACATGACGTCACGACAGCCATGTTGGTGTCTCCAAACAAAGAAAAGGCGGCCATGTTGATGTTCCAAACTCATCCTCCAGGAATTAAATTGAATTCTTCTGCAAACATGGCCGCTGACCAAGTGAGTGAACAGGCTCTATAGACCCATTCACATTTACTTTGATTTACCTGAGCAGTTCTTCGGGTCCGCCATTTCTTAGCACGTGATCAGTATACTTCATGAAGTCACCAAGGTAGCTTTGGACCTTCTCTCTAAAATGGATTGTCTCGTCAAACGTATTCTACAAGAGATGAAGCACTTGTTAGATGTTTACTGATCGTAGGTTTGTTGATTCATAAGCTCGTTCCTATCCGCTCTTACCAGCGATGCGAAATGATCACCAATCGCTTTGATGAAAAGTTGTAGTGACTTGTCGCTGTTCTCGACGGAACCAAATCCAGGCTGAAAAATAAAATGCATAACGATAAAAAGACAGGAAAACAGAAAAATCTATATAGTGATACGAAATAAATGCATCAAAGAGGCAGGAGAGCATTTTTCCAAGGCTGGATTAGGTGGGAAAATTGTCTCACTGTGCATCAGATGCGACGATACACGATCAGACGAACTCGGCAACTGTGGACACAAAAGCTCAGAGTTTAAGGTGGGGGAGGGCCGGGGGGGGGGGTCAATGAGTCTTGGGCTGATGGCCGAGAAACTCTGCAATCACGGTCAAAGGAGTTACAAAGGAAAATACATGACGTCTCTTCATTAATTTGTAGAGTTTTTTTGCAACATTAACAGAACAAAATGAACGGCAGCCAAACCTGAATCATTATTTTAGGGCCTCGACAAGTCTATTCAGGAGGCACTTTCAACAAGAAAATAGTCTTCAAAAAATGAGTTAGATGAGGGATGGGTGGCTACTCATTGCTCTGTACTTGTTCAATAAACTACTTTCCTACACAACTTCACCCTTTCTCCCACCCCTCTAGAAAAGCTTTGGTCGCATTTCAACTTTCTATCTACAATACCTGGTTCTTTAAAAGTGTCTCCATTTCTGGAAGCTTGGCAACTGCCCTGAAAAAAATAAACAGTGACAAAAAGGGCAACGTTAATACACAAACCCTAATAACAGAGAAAATGGAAAACTAAATGACGATGTACATAGTTACTGCATTCTAATTAATGTTGAGTCAGCCTTAAGTGGTGTCTTTTTGAGACAGTCCGGTATGATATATCAGGTAACATATCGAGTACGAGATACAGTGTTTCATCACAAACCAAACACCGAATGAGAGAAGAAATGCGAAGCGCAGTAGCGTGCGTGGTTTTTTTTACAAAATAGAGCCAATTCACTGACTTGACCAGCGGCCATGTTTTTAACGGAAACAAACGATGTTTGCACAAGAATAGAATTTAATTCCAGGCGGATTCGTTTGGAACACCAAAATGGTCGTCATTTCTTTGTTTGGGAACACCAACATGGCTGCCGTGACGTCATGTGCATACGCTCTATTCCAGATACTTGCTATGTATAGTTGACCCTTCCCAAATGGTTTCGAGTACAATTTAGAATAAATGAGCACAAGTAAGTTTTTCAAAGGCTGAAAATACTGCACGAGCCCGTACGGCGAGTGTAATTTTCGACTGTTTGGGGTTAACTAACGTGTTCTCAGCCAATCAGCGCGTTGAAAGTTTTGCACTTGTATTATTGGTGATGAAACAAATGTATCGACTGTTTGATCTAGCTTCTCGGAGATTATTTGGAAATTAACTATGCAAAGCAGAGCCGCTTTGCATCAGATATCCAAACACGTCAAGATGCAAGATTTCCTTTGTCTTTATCTTATGCACCTTTGATGAGTTTAAAAACCTCTTCTTGTATTTAGTGGACAGCAATTTAAAAAGGTACAGGTTTACGCATACAAGAGCATAATTCTTTACCGGGTCAGTTCAGTTAAATTTTCATGTGAAGGTGGAAGTTGAACAAGGCATCTAAACCACGTGTGAATAACGCCACTCTCCGAACGCTCAGTCTGAATGGCTTCTACTGCCACAGAGCACGGTAACAGGTGACATAACAATCGGCACACAAAGCTGAAAAAGACAAAATGACAGTCATGAACTAAACTAATAATCCAAAAGCCTTACTGCTCGACCACAAAAACTGGAAATTTCGGTTGGAAGTCGAATGAAATGGTCCATTTCGATTCGGTCTCACCGGAATATTTGGGACTACCTTTGAACCGTGGTCTCGAGTGACTGATCGGTCTGGCCAGACGGAAATGGCGCGTTTCACTTGGTCATTTCTGTTTTGTTTGGGCTTTCTCTTTGTCTGAAAATGGCGCAGAAAGTATGGGCACGGACTAAAACTTGGAGTTAGTTTGTACTTCTGAAAGTCGCTCTATTCGACAAACGAAAATTGCTAAATCTATTAAAACCCAGAATTTTTTGTTAAATGGTAAGCGTCATTTAAGTGACTGTTATCGTGACAATAAAATGCGGTTGGAGTCACAAATCAATGGCTTGGAGACGCTTTACAAAGTAATATTTATTTCTTAAACCAGAAAATCACAAAACAATGTCGTCACATTTTACGTTTTTACCCTGTTGGCAGGTATGTTGAATGTCCCTGTGTCGTAACACTGTCGAATCATTGTACAAACCTTTGCCCAGTATTCAATGTCTAAAGTACAAATGCGTTATGTCTAAAAATGCCTTACGTTACCCAAATCATTGTCCTCTGTCCAATATTCCATTATTTTATTACAATAACGCCAAACATTCTTCGACTTTTTCCCAAACAACGTCCTAAAGATATCCATTTTCTAACTTTTTTTACTGGATCGACAGGTAAGTACAAATACTTGGTTTGTTAGCAAGCAAAGGTTGGGCGAAGCTGCGTGTATGCCAAATGAACGACCTGTTAAAGCGCTTCACTAAGGAGAACTGACAGAGGGTTCAAGAAAACTCGGTCGCCCTCTTCGAAAATTCAAGGACACTATAAAGGATATCTTGGAGCGTGGGGGTACTAAATACATGGAGTAGGCTCACAGGGGAACGTCAGGCATGGCGGAGTCCCGTACACAATGCCTGCTCTAAAACAGACACTGACAGAAGATACAAGAACGCGGGAGAAAAGGGACAAGCGCCATGAGAATAAAGGGGAGAAGTGGTGAACTGTCTTTGGGGTTTATTGCTTATTTTATTATTCTGTGCAAAACCCGTGGCGGGTGAAAGGGGTATCATCATCATCATTATTATTATTATCATTATTATTATTATTATTAATCAATTAATAATATTATTACTATTATTATAATTAATATTTCTTACTAACCGAGTTCTCGGTCCGTACTGTAAGTTACAGACCGAGCTTTTCCGCTCGGGAGTTTTTTCCGAACGGGAAAAACGAGAATCCGTAACTTACAGTACGGACCGAGAAAACGAGGTTTGTAAGATATTTATTATATCTCAAAACGAAGTTTTGAATTTAGCGGGCCGTACAGTGAAGTACGGCCCGCTAAATTGACCAATCACAACGCGCGTACTAACTGACAGATAAAATAATTATTGTCATTATTATTAATATTGTTATTATTATTGTTAAAGGTTGACAACTGAATTGAGAGTGCTCAAAGTTGATAACCTCTGAGTCCATAACGAACCAAATATTTTAGTGGTGAATGAAGTAAAACAAATATCAAACAAACCTGGCGGGAAGGTCATCCTGGGTACCAAGCTCCTGGACGAGACTAGGAAATGAAACGTCGGGAAGGCCTTCAACTGCATCCGGGTACCTAGAATGACATCCGCGCATCACAATAATGAGAAAACTGCGATGCCAAATCGCAATTAAATTTACTATCATAGTTACAAATTTTCTGAGTTCACCTGTCCAGAGCTGAGAGAATGAATGTGGCCAAGGTGTCTGCCAAGTGCTTTGATACAGACTGCATACACTGGGCATCGGACATTAGAGCTCTCACATGATTAAACACGTGCTCCCACATGGCGTTAACAGCTTCGGAATATAAGAGTAAAGTTAATGAGAAGGCAAACTATACAGAAAGCAAAGTACTCTTAAATGTTTTTATACATACATGCATACATTTATTTACAAAGAGGATATCAAATGTAAATTAGTTTTTTTCTTATGTTTTACCTGAAGAAGTTTCCTTTCGGTTCCTCTGACTTCAAATGCAAAATAAAAACAGAGACATTACAAGACTGGAAAAAGAACTAGCATTCCTCACCGGTAGCAAGTGTTTCATCTGATAATAGAAAACCTGAATGTTCTCTAAACGAAGCTCTGGATACTATTTCTTAACTTAAAGGAGCCATGCAACGAATTTATGCAACGCACTTTTTGCAAACTTATGAAAGACCTGCACCCGCGGAGACAATTATTATTCCAACACTTTTAATCAAGTCCGATAACATAAAGGTTCCTGAAGTTCCACCGATTTTGTGCGTCAGTTCTTTATTTTTAGAAGGTGTAAACAAAGGAACAGCCTTATCGGTTAAACTAGATTCACAGGAATAACAATGCTTTTAAATCTGGGACGACTTCGCCTTTGCGCTTTTCTAAAAGCCGCGTGAACTTCCGATAAATTCTCAACTATAGCATGACACATGATAACATCGGTGTTGACTGGTAGGCATCTGAGGGTGGCAGACGACTCGTTACCGGGGCCCAGCCGAAGGCTGGCACCGGTCATAAAATGCAGACGGTTTCTGTCGTTTTTTCAACGTTGCATTGTTAGGGATATATCGCTGACTGATATATATCGCTGGCTCATTGAAATCTTATCCGCCATTTTGAAAAGCACGAGGCATGGAGGACAGTCAAGAGAAAGATTATAGCTTTTTGTTCCCCAACCTTTACGATGCACTAGTTTATGAGTGACTAGTGGAGAGACAAATTTACGAGCGATCACTTAAGAGTGAACCTTCCATCGTGAAACTTATCGAGAATAAAAGCGACTTGCGAGAGGTTAACTATAGCTATGCAATCCCGTGTCCCACTGGGCCCGGTAAGTTCCACATAGTGGTTCTCGTTAAGTAAATATATCAGGCGTAGTTTTTATATTTCCCCTCCCCCGTTCACCGAAAAAATAAGCGCCTGATCGCAGGTTAATTCGAATCAAAAATCAAAACAAATATTGTTATCAAAGGAAACAAAAAATTAAATATTGTTCCAGAATTGTTTTAGGGTAATAGAATCATTTCTTCTTGTTTCTCGCTATGGATGGTGGTAAATTGGTAAAGTAAGTATTTGAAGTTAGGAAGTGTAAAATTTATTACAGTATTGGCTATGGATTATCCTCGCGAAAATGCTGATTCAAAAAGAGCAAAATGTTTGGTACAAATGACGTAGTGTAGACTGGTGTATAAAACAATGTAAAGTTGGATAAAAAAATCCTTCCTTTGTTTAATTAAGTAGCTTGTCTTCAACATAGTAGTAAACTCGGTAGATATATTTCGGGATAGTTACTGTAATATTTTACATACGTGATAGATGTGAGAGTTGTCTGTACAAATGTCAGTAAATAACGCAATTCATTGTCACGACAGGAACGAAAAAGCCATTGGAATCCATCACCTGAAAAAAGAGGGATTTCCCTCACGTCATATATGCTAATGCGTGCTAACAAATACTGATGTATGCTAATGTGTGCTGGTGTGTGATAATTCAGTCTACACAGACATAAAGCAGCTTACTTATAAGAATCTGTTAAATTATCGACTTCTTTCGATTTGGGAATATAGTGTCTAAAGTGCAGTATCGGCATCTCAAGAATAAGTAAATACTATTGCGGTTTTACTCATAGCTAAGAAGATTTGTGAATTTCTATAAAACGTTTCAACGTTTATTTCAGGGATATGGTGACTTTTAAACGGGAGCTCCGCTTTGAGGTTTGGTGTAGCTACGGAAACGGTTTTGCTGTTGAATCTTGTCTTATAAAGCAAAGCCACATTCTTCATTTGTTATCCGCGTATGCAAGCCCAGTGGCATGATCCTGTAGAGAACTTTATGAATTAAACAGGTGCAAGCATTGCGTACAGAAATTAGCTTACCAAGCAGTTTACTTTCTGATAAATCCTTCTTGTTCTTATGTTCAAACACATCCTGCGTATTGTCCAAGTAAAGAGATATTAACTGCCAGCAGTTTCTCTGTTGATGTTTATCCAACGATGAAGGCTCCGTATAATCCCTACAAAAACACAACTCGTTAAAAAAAAATGAGCACACTGTAACAGTACGATTATACTATAATTTAATATTTAATCTTCATTCAAGTACTAAATCCATGCGCGTGATTGGCTAAACTCAATCACGTGATTTTGTGATACGTCACGTCATCACCTAGTAACCGTGCACTAATGAGAATACATCATGCCATCACACAACGGCTGGCATCAAAATGGCCGTTTTGTATTTCATTGAACTCAGATTGAATATTAAAAGGGTTAGAGACTTGAAATTCGTGGTTTGTTTACAAATACACGCACTTACTGGCTGTAAAATGAACTCGAAATTGTCAATACTGCACTCAGCTTCGCTTCGTGCAGTATTGACAATTTCTCGTTCATTTTACAGCCAGCGCGTGCGTGTATTTGTAAACAAACCACTCATTTCAGTCTCTAACCCGTAAGTATAGCTCAGTTATGTAATTCCTACATAATCTATTACTAGTTAGCAACTGTCATTTGAACTGCGTTAAGTATAAGGTACAGTATTTAGCATAAATTATGTTATTGTAACTAATTGCTAAATTTAGCGCTACTATGTATAGATGTTACCGATAAACCATTATTATTATTATTATTATTATTAAATTGTTAATATTGTTATTATATTATTATCATTATTATTATTATCATTATTACTTTCATTGTTATTATGATTCAGATCCAAACAAAACAAAGTACACTGTATACCATACGCAACATACCGTATACTGAATATACTTAATCCATAGTACAGAATACACAATCAGTTAGAAGCAGGAACTCGTCACCATTCTACCCAACGTTATGCACTGCAAAAAATGGTATTCTACCCACCATTTCCATCATGCAACGCAACGCCTTAACGTTTGTGTAATCCTTCCAACCCACTCTACTCAGGCAAACAAAGGCTATATAAAGTCTATTGATCGATTTAAAGTGCACGGTACAAAGAACACATGTTCCCTCAATTTTATGTGACCAGTAACTAGCGAATCTCAGTCAGCGTTAGACAACTGTACAGCTACTAGTGTTGTATAACAATGGGACATTCTAACCTTGCAACAGTCGTGAAGCTTTGTGATAATTTCTCGGCCAAATAGCTAAGATCTACATTATTTTCCTTAAAAATCAGCAGCAAGGCAAATAATCCTGAAACAAGTAAATACCAGAAATTAGTATATACCTACTCAGCAACCTTGGCATTGTGAGTAATCTGATTGGCTCACTATCTCGGGATATTAAACACTATTCACTTCCCACGAAGTGAATAGTGCCGGGGCTTCTGGGTAATCCTTGGGCAAGTGAGTTTTGGTCGAAGAAACAAAAATGGCCGGCGTCAATTCTCGCTTTACAGCTGTTTCCGAGAGATGTCAATGAGGTTGTTTCATTAGTGTTTACTAAAACAATTATTCTCTTTAATCTCGGTGGATAGTAGATTTAAAAATATTCTGCCACTATTCACCTCATACGTGTTAATAATATAAGGCAACAATTTAATTTCAAATTTTTGCACCTTATTTCAACTTTCTGCACTGTTTGGCATCAACTGACATGCTCTCAGTAAATCAGAGCGTTGAAATTTTTACATGTATATCATTACGACTGAAATTAATAAGCCATAATTTCGGAAAGGACTCTCTGTTTTCTTCACTGTTGTACAATCATCGGTATAGGACTGTTTACAGGCATGCAAAACGGTAATACCTTAATTAAACAAACATTGACCAAAAGAAGCATAAGTTTAACAAAAACACCAAAAGTGAAGTATTTTTATGTACTGGAATTTCTCTATCTACAGCTATGTCGCATTCTAAGATATGGTTCCCGTTCCTAAAAACTGGATAAACGCAGACTCAGGATTGAGTAGAAATTCAAGCTGTTCTGCTGAACAGTCACGTTATTAAAATCATGAGTTTACGCGCGTGCTGTTCTACTTAATGTTGCACGCGTTATATTGAAGGAATAAAAAACACACCGAGTGCATTGTTGAGGTATATAAACACGCGGGAATTTTTAAGAACATGAGAGAAGTGCTGAGAGAAACACGAGCCGTAGGCGAATGCTTCTCGCACTTCTCAAGTGATTATATAACTCAACAATGCACGAGAAACAAATTGTTTTTATTCCTTTTATAAAATGCCCATTTGACTAACGCTTGTTTTGCCAAGGGGGTAGAGAGGCAAGAGAATTGAAAGCCCACTAGACTTATTATGTTCATATTCTTGGCTAAAATTAATGTAAGGCGATCAATAAAATGGGAAGTCGTTCTTTGAAATGGTTTCGGCGAAAAATAACAGCATTTCCATCAAGCTTGCACAAGAAGATTTGTGTGACGTAGCTTGCGTCCATCTGTTGTACTATAATGCACGCACGTGACGTAAGCCGCGTGCATTATGGTGTTATAATGCACTCGTCTTGACCAATCAGAGCGTGCGTTATATCTGTTCCATTTTATAATCAAATTTGAAATCTCTAGTTGCGCAAGCCACCTTAATTTCAGTTGTTAACCCGTTAAGTTTATAGTAGAATAAATGGAAACCAGAAGTTTAAAAGAGGAATTGTAAATACGGAGGCATTCACAGAAGTGAACAGTCAATTTCAGTCTGTTTGTATATAAGATATATATCCCCTGATGAGTGGGCAACCACGAAACAGGCTTGTAGGGATAAACCCGTAGTTTGTTTGTGTGTTTTTTTCTCCCGCAACAACTACTTCGCTCTACGTTCACGTATTGAGCACTGTTTTACGATTAATCTACTTTTACAATTTAAGATATATATATATATATATATTTTTTTTTCTGTCCATTTGTTTTGTAAAGTAGAGTGCCAACGAACCTGTATTTACTTGATTGTAGATCGAATTGTGTTATTAAATACGATTCTGCTTCTTCGTATATATTGGGCGTCTTTGATCGACCGAACAAAAGCTCTACGCTAAACTCTGGGTTAATGCTAATTCAGAATTAAACGGTAACTAAAGCTGTACACTGAACGAAGGGATAGCGCTAACCCGGAATTAAACAGCTGGGCCGGGTTGTTCGAAGCAGGGTTAAGGTAACCTAGGGTTAGTGCGAAATTTAAGTGCAGATATGAGAGCTTAAGAAGGAACATTCAGTATTATTCTTTTTGGGTACAATTTGATGATTGTATGCTCTGTAAAAAATAGATAAAGTAAAGGAGAAAATGCTTTTTAACAAGAGGAAAAGAAACCCGGGTTGAAATTTAACCTTGGATTAGCGCTAATCGGCCTTCGAACAACCGGCCGTTGAACCCTGGGTTAGCGCTAACCCAGAATTAAATAAATACCAAGGCTGAACGCTCAACCCTGAGTTAGCTTTATCAAGTTTCCTAGGAAGTGGGTCCACAGTAAAAAAAGGAGAATTAAATTTCTAACCTTTCCAGACACATATCTTCTTGTCTTGTTGCATGTTGTTGAAATCCAGTAACTCAAGTAATGAACACATCTTGTTTGCCTGAGAAAAAATGATGCGAGGCATATTACGCATAAATACCATTTAATATCCTGAAGCTATTTAAAACAGAAAGGTGCACTGGTGAAACTTGTGAGAGAAGGGTTAGATTTCACCAACAATTGTAACCACCTACAATCTTTGCAAAAATATCTTGGAATTCAATATTTTCTCAAAACTTTTTTGAATGAAAGAAAATCTCCCCCCACCTCAAACAATGTTGAGAAATATTTCCAAACGCACTACTTTGGGGATGAGATAACTGCAAAAATTCTTTCACCATACAATATTATAGACAAAATGAAGAAGTATTACGCCTAGCTAAACTAATGATTAACTGAAAATTTCTGTATAATATATATATAAATAACAAATTACATTCTAAAGCTGCTTTTCAAGGAAGCGTGTATAAATGTATTAAAATAATTCAAAAACCATTCATTTATTTGCCACATTAAAAGAATTTTACACACAAAAAAAAAACAATAAAATAACTAGATCGGGCAAAAAACTACTTAAGTAGTATAAACTAAACGAGCTGAGTAATTCAAGACTGTGGTGACGCAGTTTACGTTTAAGATAATTCAGAATCTCTGTAGATCGTAGACAGGGTTGTCACTGTATGGTAAGTACTAAGGATAGGTGGGTTGGTGGCCAGGGAAAGACGGAGGGTATGTGAGGGGAAGAGGCCAGGAGATCAGGTAGGGAGGAGAAAGAAGCAAGCGGATCAATAAGGAGTCATCTCTTCTCACCACATCCTCCAGGTCGGCCACACAGGAAAGGGTCAAAAACAGACTAATAAATTGATGAAGTCCGGTGCTCTTCAACTCTTGCATTCGTCTCTTGTGGAACTTGGAGTAGAACCTGCAATGTGAAAAAAAAAAAAAAAACCGACAATACAACATGACCTCTAAGCTCAAAATGATTTCAACGATAACGTCAACTAAAATGCCCATGGAAAAAAATATAATAGCGGCAGTGTTCTTCTAAGAAACACAGAGCATATAATGCTGACAACGATGCTGTAATTTCAAATGAAAATATATAAATGAGAATAAAATATTATAGTAGTAATAACTGGTAATTTATTAATTTATAAGGCGCAAATTCTATATATATATTCAAGTGCGCCATAACATTGCGTTCAAAAGGGCCAGACCACAACAACGGGTCGGCGTTCATAAGTCAGGCTTAACCATAGTGTGACTGGCTTAACATCAAAACAAGAATTATTACTGTGGCCAATCACAATACAGGAACAAAATGCAATGAACCAATCAGAAATCAAAGCAAGCACATTTCGTAGGCAAAAGCGCGGGAAAACGCGTGCGACCTGAGCTGGTCGCAATTCTTTCTGGAACCTTATTGGTTGAGAAAGCGGCAAGAAATTCTTTAGTCATTGACCTATCACAGTAATGCAAAAGCATATCAACCGTAGAATAAGTATAAAAAAAGCAATCAGTTTGTATTAGTGATCATATGGTTTTAAGTGCAATTGAGAACAAATGTGCTCAAATAAATTTCTCAACTAGACTGAAGAAATTGCACGAGCCCGCAGGGCGAGTGAAATTCGTTGTCTTTGATACATTTAAGAAAGCTTATTCATTCAAAATTGCAGTTGAAATCACTTGAATACTTGTTAATAGTACACATACAAGTACCCACACTCAGTTTTAACTTTGTGTGAGGTGCACTCAGCAAATCAGCGCGTTGAAAATTTGGCATTACTGCTAAAGAAACACGTGCGGCGTCGGTGAGAAATCGAAAATTGAAAATAAACCATAAATGTTTTATCAGATGAGTAGATAGTGTAAGTTGAGCCACTGTGAGATCAAAACATGTGCTGACGTCTCGACCGTTAACCCTTTGTCAAAGTGAACAAACATCTGTGTACGTGTGTTGCAATCACATAATGACGTCGGAACGTGAAACGAAAACCGCTGGAGTTATTCCCCAGAAGACGAACTGCTCTACCCCAAACAATCAAGCAATATGCATGTATAAACTTCACCAACCCCTTTCCCCACAGTCAAGCCTTAAAGCTAACAGTAAACCTCACCCACCTCCCCTTGATTTGCTTCCACGTTCGGAGAGACCCGCTCTGAAGTAACTTTGTCAGATGGAGAGAAACCACTCTTAAGAAAAGACTAAAGCTTGATTCGTCCTCCATATTAGGGATGCTGAAAAAAAAAAAACGTAACTGGAGAGAACAGACAGGGAAGTTTTAAACTGAGACAAAACTACATTCAATAGGTCACTCGGAGATGTTATCGCCAAACACCTAGGGGGGATTGTGGATTGGAACAAAATAAATAAAACGTTTTACACGACCCAGTAGGGTATAAGATAAATACCAAATCGGGTTGTAGTAAAGGTTAATTAATCATTCTTGGGGAAGCTGAGAAACCGCAAATACGCCGAATTCCCCATGAAAATTATCCACGATGCATACGTGTCGTACATTAAATCCAATATGCAATGCAACATTTGTTGTCTGGCGGCGTTAGATATGTGATGAAATCCTACACCTCGTGTTTTATATGTGACAATAGTTCTCAGTCATTTCAAGTACCAAATTTTTACTCGAAATAAGAACAAGAGTAGTCTTTCACAAAATAGGTCTCTAACGATTCAATGAAAATATTTCCACCTTAAATATAAAAATTAGGAAAGCTACACGGACATTGAAAACAAACCGTTGCTTTGGATGTACCTTTCCGATGACACCCTTGATTTGCACTGTTCCATCCACTGAAGGGCAGACGAACTGAGACGAAACACAAAGTCACACATCATTCATGAATTAAAAATGAAATTGAGGGAACTGTAAAGTAACGCATACCTGAGCACAGCATAACTGTTCAGTGATTGGCCTGGTAGATGGAAGGAATCATTCTGAAGAGATCAGCCAAATATCTGATGTCAAAGTCTAAACATTTATTATTGTCTACTGACTGGCATTTAATTATCAATTTGCTTCTACAGTAAAAATGGGTAGTTACCCCTCCGAAAACGTGATTCAAAGTTTATCACGATACGCAGATCCAAAAGGATTTCCCTGGATTTTTGTTGCATTTTCTTCAAGAAACTAGAATACGTTAGGGAGGGGGGACTGGTGTGATTCGGGAAGAACCATTTATAAATTGCGTGACCGCCCTCAGCTTGCCAATTTCTTTCACATGCCCCTAACCCTTCCCTTGCAGCAGCGATTTCATTGATTATGCCAGTTCAAAGTATTGTGAAAATATTACAGGTGACGCCCATTTTTCTTTATTTTTTTTGAAGGGGGGGATGGCCCCCCTCGAAAGCCGTTTTGCGCATGCCCCCCCCCCCAATCCCACCACCACCCCCCCTCCACTTCCTCGCAAAAAATGAACGCTCCCTTAGGACCAGGAAAAACAGGCCAAATTTTGGTATAAAAACAAAGACGTTTCTGGGTGTCAGAGGTACAGAGGTACACGATTTCATGTTTCGATAAAGTTTTTCGGTGAAGTCCCCCGGTAAGAACTTTCTGTCGTGCAGTTTCGCACCACGCGCTTTTTCAGGCATTAGCGGAAAAGCTATCACTCTTAAGCGGACGACATCTTGAAGCATTCTGCACTAAAAAAAAAAACCTTTATTTCCCAGGTATTCCTACCCCTGAAACTACTTCTCTTAATGGCAAGCGAGTAAAACAGGTTTTAGTATAAACCTCCGAGCGTTCTATTATAATTGCTGTCAGTCTCTTATTGGTTACGCTACTCACTACCTAGTCTGTGATAGAAAGTGAGTAGAGTGAGTAGACTACCAGTGTGCAGTTGAAAACCAAAACGGCGGCCACTTATTTGGGTAGATGTATAGGAAAATAGTAGATTTATACTAAAATATTCAAATATTTCCATCGATTTCTACACGTGGTATTTGATTCGCGCTTCGCCCTTATTAACAACCACGCTACAAACATCTCGATCTCATAATCAAATTGTTAAATAGAATGATTGCTTCATTGTGTTCGAGTCTTTCGAGCAAACTTCGTCTAGTTTGTTGGTTGAATGGCGTTTCTGGTTTCTGCCATGGATCTGCGTAATGAAATAAGGAGCTGCATGTTTCTTTAGTAAAGTAACAGTCCTTTAGTCTTTCAAGTTAGAACTACCACAAGCCTTTAAACCCACCATTCTCTTGTGGAAGTAATCCCATAACCACAACAGAAGATCAGAGTTCGCGGACCACTGATGAGATAGCGAGAGACAACAGCGCAGCGGAAACCGTCTGTTGAGATCTCCATGGGTCTCCTGTGTAAAACATAGGTACCCATAGGGTACATGAGTCTACAGTGCACGCAGTTTCTACAGTCTTTACTGTCTATTCCTTGCATTTTGCAACACGTAATTAATTATTGCAAACTTGTCAGCCAAGCGAAGACGCGAAGCTGACGAGGTGGCACGTTTTGTTGACGCTTCGACAACCACAAAACTACATGATGAACAACGCTGCCCAGCGTCCACAACGACGCCACGAATGATGGAGTTAAAATTGAACGTCGCCAAGAATGACGGGGAAAATTACATGCGGAATCCCGCGGGCGATGGCAGTGTCTACGATGCTCTAAGCAACTAAAACGCAAAAATACGATCGTCGTAAAAGGTTAGTTCAGTTGGTAAACCGCCGGAAACGGATACGAGGGAGCTTATGTTGAAGCCAAGACCAAAACTGGTGCTGCGTCGGTGGGGGGGATGAACCACAAGAAACTGGGATAATCAAACACGTAGAAAAAGTAATTTATACCACTGCAAGGTTAAGAGGGGTGTGCTGACGTTCGCTCTGACGAGGGGCTAACGCTCGAAACGTCAGCATTCCCCCTCTGTTTTTAACCTTACGGTGGAATAACTTACTTCATCGACTTGTTTGACTATACCAATCTTTATAAAGCACAAAAACTTGGTTGTCAAGCAAGTCGATAGTTATGAACTGCACCACGGTAAGATAAAAGAGCAGCGGATGTGTCGGGCGTTAATCCTTGGTCAGAGCGAATATTGAAGGGTTTACACTCGGAACGTCCGCTTTCCTATCCATTTCACGGCGATAAAACTTGTACTATCAATTCGTTTGAAAACCATTTTTTGTTCCAATTTCTCACCAACGCAGACACAGTTTGCGTAGGTAATCAAATGGTTTCGAGTGGAAGTTGGAATAAATGAGAACTAAATTTTTTAAATACTGGGAAAATTGCTCGAACCTGTAGGGCGAGTGCATTTTGTTGTTTTTGAAAAATTTAAGAGTGCTTATTTAAAAAAAATTGCACTCGAAATCATTTAATAATATACATGCAAAAATTTAATTCCAAATTTCTGCACTCGATTTCAACTCTCTGCACTTAATGTCAACTTTCTATAGTGTTTGTGATTAATCAGCCAATCTGTGCGTTTAAATTTTTGCATGTATATTATTACTTTAGAATCTGACAGCCTTAATTTCTTTACTCTCTCTTTGCCTTTTCATGCATGCATGTCAATCAGTGGTAAATGTTATTGACCGTTAGACTCAACTGCAACAAAAAGAAACGTCAGCACCCCTCTCTTATACTTTCGGTGGTACAAACTACTTCATCAACTTTTTTGATTATCCCAATTTTTTGTGCAACAAAAGAGGTTTAGCAAAACAATAGACTCCGACGCAATGCCTCGCAGTCCCACTATCTTACCTTAATACCATCTAAGGATTGCTTCAATAAACCCTGTACTTGAACCCAGTTTCCAGGAACACAGCCCTGCAACAGGGATAAAGGAATCAGGACACCATATAACGTAAAACAAAGTGCCTCCCGTACCTTCAGTATATACAACGTTTAATTGGGTGCACACTACTCTACTACTCAGCTTCAAACTACAGACGTGGTGAAAATCTTTCGCTACGACCCGCGGAAACAGAAAAGCGAACGAACACTTCAAAACTCAGAGGAACCTCCTTACTCAAAAGAAGTCTGAGTCATCCAGCGCAGAATGAGAAATGAGATGCCGAACACGAGATACGGAAAATTGATCAAACTAGAAGTACGGTTCATGAATTATTACGATCTGCGATGTGAGGTATGTTGTCATACACTTAGTGATAGCAGGCTACACTCATCCACGGTGTACATATTCTGTAATGCTCTATACCTTGTGTCCAGCCTGGTGTACTGTACCAGGAAGTGCTCCATATGATAGGCTGGTAGGCTACCACAAAGAATACAACAGCGTGCCATACCCATATAACCTCAAGTCAATCATTTCAAGATAAGATTTTGGTGACCAGGAAACTTAATGTTGTTTACCATTACGACGAATGAAAATTAAACTGGACAAAACCATATAAAACCATACACAAAGAAAAACCCAAAAACATTTTGCCATGTTCCTTTGCAAGTAGAGCTATTCAAGAATCGTACAGGATACTGTGGAATTGCCCCTACAGCTGAAGGACAAATAGTTAATTTTCGGGGGAACTTTATTTCGCGTTTATATGAAAACAGCGCAACTCACGAGACTTATCTCCCGCAAAAATATGTAAGGATAAGATATCTCGTTTTTTATCGGCCATTTTAGATTGTTAATTTTCTGAACGAGAAAGCTGGGACAAGCCGGTTACATGCAAAAAACGGTTTCTGTTTTCTATGATTTTCGTAAGCGAATCTCGTCATTTATAAAGCAAAGTCATTTTACCTTCTTTCTGTGTGAATAAACTCCTCTGTCTGTAAACCAGTACAGTGGAGACAGGTGTGTCAATAGCCACCAGCAAAAATTCACAGGCGTCCCAACCGTAAATCCAGGAGGAGCTGGAACGGAGGCGAAGGAAACTCATACCAGACTGCTACTTACAAGTTATTCACATCAAAACACATCAAAAAGACCATTGATTTATACCAATAAAATAAATAATTAAAAACAAAATTCATAGCGTCAAGCGCGAATGACGAACGTTAGCTACATGGGAAAGCCAAGGTTACTACTGGCTCCGATGTTTCTTTTGTTACCCGTTACCTGTGAATTTCTGACCCACCATCCCAATCCACAAGATCCAAGAGCTAAAAAAGGAGAAACGCAAAATTTTGAAAAGCGGAAGAGAAGATTGCGTGGGTTTTAGTACACTCACTTCTATTTGGATAAGCCCGCTTTCTTGATTACCAGTGGCAATTCAATATATGTCATTTTCGTTTTCTTTTGAAGGCTCTCTCTGGCAAATCTTTAACACGACATTGCACCTGATTTCACAGTTTTAAATCAAATCTGAAGTTACGTGGCAGTGGACCACTTTACAGTTCTGTGTGCAGTACCTTGCCCTTTGATCTTACCAAGAGATTCCACACTACCCTCCTGGATGTCACATTCCATTTCTCTGGGATGAAGAATTTCGGACATAATGGAAGACACCGCTGACCAGAATGACTACAAATAAATGTTAATGACAAAGTTAAAGACATCACATCAGAACTAACACAGCGATTCTCATTTAAGAATTGCTTGCGCTAGCTCGTAGAAAAACGATAAACCTAAGAAAAGAAAACAGAAAGCAGAGGAAAAGGTTAAAACTTAGAAACTTCCTAAACTTGCATGTTGGAATAGATGGGATGAATGACAATGTTTTAGTTTAGTTTCTTTAGTTTTATTATTTTCACCACAAAAATTAGATATATTTAACAAACGATTTACATCTATGACAGGAGGAAGAAACAGGGCAAGCCCCAATTGACATCAACCCCCTACAATATGTTACAAAAATATAAAATATACGACACTAAAAAATAATACATAAAAAAAGAATGTTGAGAAACGAAAACTTATGGCGGCCGATACATTTACATAATATTCGTTGGTTTCGAAGAGGACGAAAGTGAGACTAGATTTCCATATCACCCCATTTTTACCTCATGGTATGTATGTCATACCATGAGGTATAGTAATGGTTGGATTTGTCACTCATTAAATCCGCATTAAATGTGAATTAGACAGGTTCACACATGTGGGGGGAGGGGATGAGACAAAGCGGCAGCACATGTTTACAAAATGGCGTCTGTTGCATTGAGCCCGACGCAAAGATTGTCAAGGCGGGTTTTCGTTCCTTTCGCTCCATCTTTGATCAAAATACACTTTTGAAGATCTCGCGAACGAACAGGAAATGTGTTCAAGAATGCTCAAGGGGAAAGAAATCTGATTTAAAGTCTTAACAGTGACGATGTCTCCAAGTTGGACGACGAGTAATCGATCAGTCGTAGCAAGAGTGCACAAAACGAACTATTCAGAATGGACGCTTTATGGTCTGGGGAAAGGACAGCACTTCATGGAATAATTACCACATACCATGAGGTAGCTTGAAGGATTCATTATGCAAGCTGTAGCTGAACTGTTTCGTTCTTCAAAAACAAGACCTTTTTTCACGTGCATTTAAGCTAGACAATACGATTACAGTATGCATGCTGGCGTAATAGTGAAATCCAGCCGAAAGTGCCTATCGGTCCAACATTTTTGGCAAACATTGTACACTGGAGTTCTACAGATAATTAAGGTAAGATAAGCCAATCAGACCCTAGATTTATGAAGCCATATTAGCTCCTCTAGAAGTCTTGTGCTGTTGCAAATTGTAATAATCGTCGCATTTTGTGATACCTGTCACACTTCGCAATAAAAAGCTGTCGCTATTTGTAATAACTGTCGTACTATGTAATATTATTATTATTACTACTATTATTATTATAAACTATTATCATTATTATTTATAAAATAATTCAGATACTACGCGCGCGCTAATTGGTCGAAAGCCTATAGGTTATTGTGCCGGTAAACCCATAGAGAAGAGAAACATTTTCTGTTTTTATTTAAAGTTAGTTTATAAAAACAATAAACTGCAGTTTCTATGGGTTTGCAGGCGTAATAAACCACTTGGGATGTTGGGAGAACACTTGAAGGGCTTGTAAATCACTGGCCTGCGGCTCGTGATTTACAAGCTCTTCTCGTGGTCTACCAAAATCCCGCGTGGTTTATTACGCGGGTAAATGCATAGAAACTGCGGTTTATTGCTTAAATAATTCGAATATTACAAATAAAGTCATAGTCTTGGATGATGTTTGCGACAGACAACATCATGATGTCGATATCATGAAGTTTACTACAGCGTGCGACAGCTTAGTTTATAAAAAGTGTGACAGAAAGTTGTTGCAAAGAGTGTTATTACAAATTGCGACAGCGCGTCTTCAAGTTGTGTTAGAAGACAAATTCCTCTCTGTACAAACAATAACCTACCCATCTAGATCACTGAGTGCTATACAATACGTCATGAAAATGGTGGAGAATATAAAGTATAGGAAACCAAATAGTAGTAACTACTTGGTGTACGCACTCACATAGTGGTTCGAGATGTTCACCCATTAATAGAGTGGTCTGCGTTATAAATATAGTTGCCAAGCTTTACTTTAGCAACCTCAGCTGTACCCTAGCCGTACTTCAGTGTCCCTAATCATCCCTAGCCTTACTTTAGTGTCCTTAGTAAGTGACTGCCTACACCAAGTAGTAACCCAAATGGGTTTGAATGATAAATGAGCACCAGTCAATTTTTTTAAAGACTGAAAACCAGTCCGCAGGACGAGTGCAATTTGTTGTCTTTAAAAAAATCTCGAGTGTTTATTTATTTCAAATTGCACTCGCAAAAAGTTGATACTTGTTAATGATATACATGTAAAAAATTAATTTCAAATTTCCAAATTTCTGCACTTAATAATATACAAATTACTCGATTCTGATTGAGCACTGAGAGCAGTGCAGTTCCAGTGTAACACGAAAGCAAAAAGTGTAACACCAGTGCAAATTACACATCGAAATTCTCGACTGTGATTGGCTGAAAGATAATAGGAAATTTTCTGTGCCAATGGCATCGTGCTGAGTTTCGTGCTTACGCACTCATCAGGCAGATTTAATGAAGAAAACCCTATCAGCTAGTATATATATATATATATATTTACAATAAGTAGAACAATAGGAGAAGCTGCGCGTTAATTACAATAGGTGAGGAAGGCGGATCTATTAGAACAAAGGGATGTGTGAAGTAAACTGTCTAAACTAAAAACTAAAAACTAAAAGCGTAGGGGCGTAAAACAATAGTTCAGTATTGTATAGGATGAGCGTCAATTGTTTTTTAAGTAAAACTTGTTTTCATGTCGGCACTTGGAAATAAGTTCAGATCGTTTGTTCAGGAGATTGTAATTGCTGTGTTTGATAATATAAAGTTTTTCTGTTAGGCATAAGTCACATCGTTTACTTGAATTATTGTAGGGGCGAGCTCTTGCGATGATAGACCATTTAGTTGTGAAATTGATGTTGCTGTCTTTGATCTGAACTTATTTCCAATTTATTTATATATATATATATATATATATATATATATATATATTATATATATATATATAAATAAATAAATAAATAAATATATATATATATATAGGGATAAACCTGTAGGGATAAACCTGTAGTTTGTTTGTGTGTTTTTTTCTCCCGCAACAACTACTTCGCTCTACATTCACGTATTGAGCACTGTACTTTTACAATTTATATACATATATTATGATGGTAAATGTCTATAGTGTGACATGAAATACGAAATAAAGTGTGTCTGGTACCTGAAGATGTGTTTTTGTGCTCAAATGGTCCATGAGATGAATTAACATGATCCAAAGTTCACACACACAGCCGCAAAGAAATGGGGACACTTTCATCACATCGGCCTGATTTGCCTGTCAGAAAATCAGAGCAACACGTTAGCAATTCTTGCCCCTGCTCTGCGGCTAAGCCAAACAGTGCCACAGTACAGTACTGTTCAGGAAACCAGGCTATTCATCACTCTATCCCCTAGCTCACGTGCACCATTTCAAAATGGCGGCAGAAAACACGGAGTTGAACACGCCACTCTTTATGGAAGAAGTGCAAAAATATCCCACAATTCATAACAAATTGAGAATAAGTTTACAAGAACGAATATCTGGAAAGCAATAGGAAATAAATTCGGCTTGGACGCGGTTGAAGCCGAAAAACCGCGTATGGACGAAAAAATCTGTTCCATCTGTTCTGGACGTGATGCTATGCCCAGGCTCTCCAGCAGAGTTCAAAATTCTGTTGTCGAACCCAAAACCCAGAACCCAAAATTCTGTTGTCTTCAGTCTTTGTGAAGCGATCGAGAAGATCGTGTGGAAACCAGCAATCATCTCAGTCGTCCCAATCGTCTCAAAATTTTTGGAAACGACTGGACGATCAGGACGATCATACGGAAACCAGGCTTAAAGCTCCATACTGACAATTATTCTCTTCAATCTCGGTGAATATTTACCTCGCTGCTTCGCAGCTTGGTAAATATTCTGCCACTATTCACTTCAATTTCTGTGAATAATTGTTAAGTGTACCTTGTCATAGATAGAGGCAGCGATTGCAGTTAAATCCCAAACGAGTGAAATGGTTGCTTTCTCTATGCTGTTAATAGTATCAACGCAGTGAGTTGAAGACTGTCCGTTGAGCTGATCTGAAAGAAAGAAACATACCAAAGCCGTGAACAGTTAAACTCGTACTAGTTATCTTGATACGCCAATAGAGGTTTTTACACTAGCTTTAGTTACCAACTACACGAACATTTGTCTGTTTCATTAGCAAGTTTCATAGAAAGAGAAGTGTCTGTAAAAAAGCTTATCATGAGTCCTAACCGGGCAGGAGTTACCAACAAACTATAGATTTACTGAAGGTGAGAGCGGAACTGTAGAGTAAGAAAAACAGTACCAAAGTAAAGCGCTATCCAGTTTCCTAGGAATAGCCATGGATTGATCCACGGATGGAAAAGTTAGAACCACACTAAAAAACAAACAGTATCGCAGTACAATACTGTTCAGTAGCTTTTCAAAGGATGGTCACACTGTATAGTTTGATTCACAGATGAAAGAGATAGAACCAAACTGTATTGTAACACAAATAGTACCACAGTACAATATAGTTAGTAGAATGGTCATCCAAAAAGGCGCAGCAATCTGGTAAAGAATTTTACATTTGTCCTCAACTCTCAACCATTAACGCCTCCGATTCTAATTAAACTACTACTATACAAACGTAGGTCATGTTTTTTTCCAAAGCAATACGTGCTCAGAACTCCTATTCGTGCAGTTCAAAAGGAAATCCGTTAAATGAGCGGAAGGCGGCTGATTACTGTGTCTCACTGGCGGAAAACTCTAAAAGATTTCAGTTCTTTACAAAATAAGGAAACTTTACTTGATAACTTTCGGAAGTTATATTCAGTGAAACTTTTTTCAGGATGTTAACAGCACTGACGAAGCCAAATGTAATAATCCCTGGTTGAAATAAAGGATGTGGTAGAAAAAGATTAAATCATGAAATGGAGAAATACGTTTGCGTCCTGAGAGGAAATCCGAGAAAAAAATCATGAAGACTATTGTTTCATGCAGATCACACAGCTCGCTAGACTTTACTGTATGACTTTCAGATCGTCTGTATCTACTGTTGATTTCAGAAGACTACAAAAAGCAAACCTAGTGCAGTTTGAAACCAGTATGACAGGTAGGAAGCCACGTGGGTTTACTCGTCAGTCCACCGGTCAATCGCAGCGCTTGAATGTAATCTCGGTATGGAAAAAAAGATCAAAACTGGCAAATAAAACCCGCAATATTTCTTTTTAATACCAGCAAACCGCCTCATAAAACACGTAATGCAAGCAAGAGTTATGTTTCCAGAAAACATCTAAGGCAAAAAAGCCAAGCGTAAAAATTTGAAACAGTCATTTTGAGGATCATTCTATGAGTCCGCTCTTTTAATCTTTGAGAGATTTATTTATTCATTTATACAATTCAATGACAAGAAACAACATCATCATTAGGATAGTCTACAACAGAGTCAGACCCCATACAAAGGCAGACAACCTAAAAAAATGTTAAATAAGAAATGAATAAATAAATAACTATCATTAAAACTAAGACTGTATGTAATTAAAAATTTAGAATTAAAATTAAATTTAGTCATATCCTGATAGCAAGAACTCCCTTGATCCCTTCTTAAAACTAGAAATGTTAGATGCCTGACATACTGTCAATGGTAATACATTCCACATGTCCACGATCCTATTAAAGAAATTGCTTTTAAAAGTAGTAGTTCTAGCAACGTTCTTCTTGAGTGTAAGTTCATCTTTTCCCCTAAGGTGGTACCTATCAGAATCAGTATAAAATTGAATACATGTGGTTATGTCTATAGTTACACACCCGTTGAGAACTTTATACAAAGATAAAACATCAAACAAAAAACGTTTATCCTCCAAAGACAACAAATTCAATTGTTTTCTGCGCGTATCGTGGTCATCATCAGTCTTCAAAATAAACTTGGTGGCTCTCCTCTGAATTCTTTCTAACTTGCTGATATTCCTGGCAGTTTGAGGTGACCATACGACAGTACTCAAGTTGGGATCTTACCAGATCACAGAACAAGATTCCATGAAAGTTTTCCCTTCTGAAAAAGTTCAATGGGTAGATCTAAGCGTCTATGTTTCCAACTACAGAGTGAATTACTCGGCCAAAAACTGGTCGAGAGAATTACGGTTCGGGAATTGCACGCCAGTGATTTATAGAGAAACCGACCTGGGACTGTATAGCGCCTCTCTAGTGTAAGCTACTCGTGTTTTACTATAAAAAATGAAGCTGGAAAGTTCTATTTATTTTCTCAGTTAATGAAATATATGATCTGATATGGATAGCGTCTGAATAACTGAAGATTTTGACAAGTTAAATGAATAAACCATAATTTGAGCCTACGATTCACGCCATATCAGTTGCGTCATGATACCCCACCGACCGTGCTGTAAGCGTTGAAGTCAATACTCGGAAGTGGTCTACCTGAAGGTTGATACGCGGGGTTATTTTACACCTTTTGTCGCGATATAGTACACAACTACATGTGTTTCACGTACCGGAGGTGGGCAGTGGTAGATAAATGCGTCTCCACCGCTTCGTAAACATCATATTAATAAAAAACACTGATGCCGCTTTGACCCTGACTCAAAACAGTGAAAAACCGAGGAAATTCTCGTTATTGAAGCCAATAAGAACACACGAAAATTTCATGAGTAAGTAAGTAATAAACACGAGTATTCAGTGTTTAGTTCGGTTCAATTTGTGCACGATTTTTTGCTCCTTAAACAAGTCAGTATTACGAAGTTAAAACAAAGAGCCAGAAAGCAAAGTTTGGGTTCTTCTCCAGGTACCGGCAACGATGACGTAAAACAAGGCCAAAAATAAAAAAAAAGATGTCACTGAATAATTTACACACAATGGTGAAAGAATGCGCTACCAGTTCCTGGAGAAGGAGCCCAAAGTTTCAAGTTGAGCTCTCTGACAAGATCAAACACTCACTCATTCAAAGCAAACCAAATTTAGCAGTCAATGGATTCTCCCACACTCGTAGAGCATTGTGATTGGTCAATAGTGTTAATATGGACAGTGCGACAATAACAAAAACAAAGGAATGTCATTTGATTGGTCAAGATAAGTATACTGGGCCGTTTGGAGCACTTCAACAGACGAAAGCAAAAAATCATGACTGACAAACACAAGACAAGTTCTTTACATTTCATATTCACTGAAATGATATTACTCAAGGCATAACTCTTATTGAAACTGTTGCAAAGGTAACTGAAGGTTGCAATGATACAATAAAAAACTACTATGCAAAACGCGTGAAAGAAACGATTGAGAGCGCAAAATATTCCGCAGCAGCCTTTACGTTATGAATTTAAAGTGATCGAGAGGCCGCATCATTGTAAAATTGTTTACCGCTCTTATCTGCAAAAACACGATTGCAAATTGGAGGAACAGAATTTTTTGGCTCGTGTGACGTTTGAGCGCTTTCTTTTGAGTTAATTGGAGGCTATACCGCCAGCAAATTACTGATCGATATCTTAATGCCTTAAATGGTGAGGCAATTTCTATGATTGCCCGTGCACGTATCATGCAATGTGAATAAAACGCAACGGAAATGAAGACATTTCACCGTCGATGTACAATAAAGATATTACTCCCGTGCATTAAGAAAGTATAAAGTTATCTAGGTAAACGAACAAAGTGATATATGAAGGTGAATGTTTTCGTCTAGCAAGTTTCACGGCCAGTCGAAATATCTATTAACAGAACACAATTATCAGCCTTTTTCAAAGCCTGTCCAGACAGTTTTGTAGTAACATTTGTCGTACATGTTCTCCGTATATGACAGATAGGACACCGAACAAAACTATAGAAGTTATGCATCCGATCTTAATTACTGAGAACGTCTCAGCTTTGATATCGCCGAAAAGAGAATCAAAAGTCACGATGCAAAAAAAAAGTATATAAATAAAATAATAATAATAATAATAATAATAATAATAATAATAAAATAAAGAGACAAAAACGTCTTCGACACATTCTACTTCATAAGTGTAACTTTTCATGTCGTATTAAATCACGCGTTCTCTTAATTTGCTACAAATCTTTCTCCGTTGACAGCATATTTACGATTACGCACGTTCTGTTCAAACATTCATTATTGCGTGCACGAATTGAGAATTGATCGAGATTTGGTGACAGCAATTAGCCAGTCCAGCCTGCGGTTTGCGCTAAACAACTTTTCCCCTTCCTCCGACACTGGCCCTGTCTGGCACAAAAATAACTTTTCATTCTTTGTAGCGGGCAGTACATTCTTCCTTCCTATACTAATAAACAATATGAACAATATATAAAATTAAACGACATCTTCCGGTTACCACAAGGTTATGCCATTTAATAATAATAATAATAATCATCATCATCATAATAATAATAATTCATTCAATTCTGTAGCGCATTTCTGCATGACGAAATTATCAAATGCGCTTCACAATAAATGATAGTAATAATACAATCGTAAATAATATTTCATAGTGATAATTAATATGATTAAAAACTAAAATCAGCGGGTTTATGTTGTCAACTCTACTAAGAATTAATGCTTAAAATTCAATACTATTATCTCTAACTATATCCTCTCTATAAATATGTGCTCTATGTAACTATATGCCCATTTGACGAACATTATATGAAATAATAAACATGGCATATTTTGGGCCTGAAAAAATGGTGAAATATGCATTTTTCGGCACTCGCTTGCAAACTCGGAAAAAGAAAATTGGAGTTCTCCCAGCAGGAGTCAAACCTACAACCTTCCGATTACTAGCTCTACCACTGAGCTATAGGAGACTTGTGGAAGCAAGGCCATTAAACTAGGTTCATGGGACAAACATCCTGCATACTGTTAGGACTTGAAAGTAAAGATAACTAGTTCAGACGCTCTACCACTGAGCCATAAGAGACTCGTGGGAGCAAGGTCATGAAACTAGGTTCATGGTGCAAACATCCTGCATACTGTTAGGACTTGAAAGTAAAGATAACTAGTTCAGACGCTCTACCACTGAGCTATAGGAGACTCGTGGGAGCAAGGCCATTAAACTAGGTTCATGCGACGAACATCCTGCATACTGTTAGGACTCCAATGTCAAATTGAAAGGGTTATAAAAAGAGGATATATTTTGAGCCTGGAAAATTGGTGAGATGTATTTTTCATCACTGTCACAGGCAAACACGGAAAAAGAAGATCCGGGTTCTCCTAAGAGGAGTCGAACCTACGACCTTCCTTCTTTAACAACCTACCATTATCTTTGCTGTTTATTTCCACATTTGTCACAGAATTTCGTGCTATTCTAATTTGCTCGCAAAGACCGTTGAACCATCATCGTTTCGTTTTAACCTAAGTTGCTTTCAAGTCTTGTTAAACAGAGCCTCCACTGAAACAACGCCATCTCCATAAAAAATAAAGTTTCCAAAGCTTTCAGTGACACGAAGTGTTTCTAACCATTAACGAAAGTTAGAATCACACTGTATAATAAAACAAACAGTAGCACAGTACAGTACTGTTCAGTGGCTTGGCAATAAATGACCACACCCCATGGTTTGATCCACCGAGATGAAAAAGTTAGAATCACACTGTATAGTACAAAAAGCAGACGTGCAGTTATGTATTGTACTATTCAGTAGCTTTCAAAAGAATGGTAACTGGGACCGCATGACTTTATGCACAGAGGAAAAATTTAAAACCACACTGTACAGTCGAACCTCTCTAATACGGACACCGAAGGGACAGAGCGAAGTGTCCGTTTTAGAGAGGTGTCCGTATTAGAGAAGTCACTATGATTACGTCACTTTTAAGACCCCATTGCAAAGAATAGTCAAACTGATTAGTTTGATCTTATTCAGTGGGTTTCCAAAGAATAGCTATACACTGCATGGTTATGTTCATAAATAAAATAATAATAATAACAACTTAAAAATAAAAAAATCTACAACAATGTGATATGTGTTATGGAAAAGATTGTTATTCATCATGTAACCTCAATGATAATATAAATTAGTTCTATGGTCTCACGACGGAGTCGTGACTTGGGTGGTGGTCGCGACGTTTCGATTGCTTACTACTCAGTAGTCTTCTTACAGTCGCCCCCATCGCCTGAAGAAGACTAGCAGTAAGCAATCAAAACATCGCGACTACCACCCAGTGCCCGGGGGGGGGGGGGGGTACTTGGGTTAATGTTTGCTGGGTATGTGCCGCTGGCCTCTCAGAGCCCCCACTCCATTTTAGTCTATTTCTTGGCCAATTATAGACCCCATCTTAGTCACTTTTTGGAAAATGGATACGTGGTTTTGTGCTATTGAGTAGCTGGTTAATATTTAAGTTGTGGTTTCAAGAACGGAATGTAATGCAGTCAATGCAAGCTCATTGTTAAAAATTGTTTAATAAACAACTTTCTGATCTTTTTAACCGAGAATCTTCCCATTTTGATTCCCTATTTACCCCCAAAATTCGAAAATTTGCGACCCCATTCTAGTAACTCTATTGAAAATGCGACCCCATTATAGTCACTGCAGTTATTGAAAATGCGACCCCATCCAGCGGCACATCCCCATTAGGCTCCTGTAAGGGAGTACCCCCCCCCCCCCCGGGACGCAGTGACTCCGTCGTGAGACCATAAAACTAATTTATATTATCAATGTGATATGTGGCTGTGATAGCCTTATAACCAAATAGAACAGTGAAAAAAAATAACTCTAACTGGTTGATTATGTTAGTCTCCGAGGTGTGTCACTTTCTGCCAATTTTTCTTCATCGCTCGCCAGTAATACACACTGCTCTGTTGACAGTACAGCACAGTACAGTTAGATCTCAGATGCACTTCTGGTTTTAAAGTTTTTAAACGTAAAAGATTCACCTTTTTAAATAAGCCTCTTTTGATATAGTATTGTAATTTCTCGACTAGATAATCATGATTCATTCGTATAATTTGACTGTACATTGTTATGTATTGGCAATATATTGTTCGTTTATTGTAAGGTGCATTTGAAAACTGCATAGTTGAATTTGCGCGGTATAAATTAATGCTATTATTATTATTATTATTATTATTATTATTATTATTATTATTACAGTTCTTTCCTCTGTGTGCTGCAAATAAGACAAACTATCGCACGGTAAAAGGTGACAACTGCTCTAAGTACAACGTATAGTTCTAAGTCTATTTAGGAAGGTTTTAAATTTTTCATCTATGAGAAAAATAACGCACGAACACCACTTCTGTTTTAAGGCTAAAAAGTTATGCTTCTACGCGGTGCAACGGTTTCTTTTTGTAGTACTCCATAAAAAAAGAGTTTTGAGATTTCTTGATGTTTTGGCTTTTTTCTCTCTCACAACGCCAACGCATCACCTTCAAGCCAAACAAACCTTTATATTTTTAAGATTTAGCTTTTATTTTTCTTTTCCTAGTGAAATGACATTTTCTCTCGATCTTCACAAACCTGGGGCCCAAGCCCACGATTTGAAAGAATTTGTATGGGAATGCAACGGTCTTCCTTTCAAAGTCGAACGAAATTTAATATTTTTCAATGAAACCGACTTCGGGCCTTTGTCCCTGTGTGGTATTTCATGGGATTTTATGTCGCCGCCCTATTATAAGATACTACATAGGAACAAAGGAGAAACCTTTCAAATCAGGACCTTGGGCCGCCTGTGGTCTTTGATGTGTTTTGTGCACTTATTTTCGGCTTTACGCAAGGGAAAACTAAAAACTTCAGTTGTGCGTGGTTTAGGCTCTCGCCATAAGTATTTTTATCACCAACATTCTAATGATAACGAACATAGTTTCGATTGTATGATATTTACTATTAAAGGCATCGGAATTTGCACTTTAGCAGACCAGTTATGCAAAGAGTGAGGGAAATCAATTAACTGTCTTCACGTGAATCAGACAAAACCAAACTATCTACTAAACAAAATAATAAAATATCGACAGCTTGTAGATCACGTAAGTGATAGGAAAGACAAATAGTCAAAAAATGACAAATAAACCGCTTCTTAATTGACCGAGTACCATTTAGGCAACAAAAGTTCGATTGAAATAAAATAAATAAAAAAAACCTGGGTTTACGAGCCTCAAAATTGCGTGATATGAGTTTATCATCTGTAAATGAATAAATTTATTGCACACGAGGTTAATTACTTAGATTTATATCAAAAAGATAGCAATAACTCATTAGAGTAAAATCTGGAACTCGTTGGAGAGGAAATTGAACTCAAATGGCACTGAAAATGGCGTCGAAATGCCGCGCGGACGAACTTTCCAAAGAGATATTACACACAGAATGGCGCCAACCGACGCCCTTAACTCCATTCCAACTGTTAAGCAACAACAATCAGTAGAAAACGCAGATCTCAAGCGATATGGTAGTAAACGTTTCATTCATAAACAAAACCAAATTCTTTGGAGAGGTAACAAAGAGCGCATTTTGGTAGAACTATTAGTTGGAACTGTTTTCCCTCACAGGCAATTCTACACTTGTTTTTCAGTGTGGTATTTTTGCCTATCTAGTACTTTACTAGGAGAGGGATGGATTAACACTGGTCATATGTCCCGTATTTGGAGAGCGGGGAAAACGACGGTCACTTTACTTAATTCTCTTAAGCTTCTAACCCTATCATCACCGGCCGGTGCTCTTGTCAGAACACTAATTGATCAATAGAGCAATAAGGCAACGCAGGAACGCGTACCAGATCAATAGCTATGTAAAAAGAGTCGTAATAAAATTGAAAACTAATAAAGAGAAGTCTGACACAGATGCCCTGAATTAAGGGGACAACGTCTAAATTACTGGAAAACAACATAAACATTACGACACACTAAAAAAGTACTCATAAAGTATTTCAGAGAGACTAATAGAATTAGTCGATACTTCTTATAGTAACTATAAGAAGTATCGACTAAAATAACTACAAACTCCTTGTTTATAAACAAGGAGAAAATACAAAAAACAATAGTTGAAGTATAAAAAATAATTTGATCCTGAATGTTTCATCGCGCTTCGCCTGATGTGTCCTATGAAGGGTTGATACGCCCTTCTCAAAGGTATGAGCGTAAATTATTGTAAGACAGTCCGAGGTGCAAAACGAAACCAGCCAACGCGCGCTTTGAAGTTATTTTCAAATCAAGTTTACACATTTCTATCTTTCACTGACAGTGTCTGTGCCCTCAACGCTGAAAGCCAAGACTTTGCTAAACCGCGACTTCCGACAGCGGCGCCTAAAATGTAAACGAAACATACCAAATGCTAAAGCGATCAAGCAGCCATTTCGAGCAAAGCCGGTGGCGAAGTAATAAGCTCACGCCCCTATGCGTATTGCAGATTCCTCGTCTAACGACAAAGAAACTAAATCTCATTATCAGGACAAGAAGGTCTTAAGGTTATCACCGATAGGATAAGCGATTAATTTCCGCCCACAAGCAGATATAAACAAGTTCAGCTATTGGAATGGTACACCCGTAGTCAGACGTGAGCGAGAAGATAAACAGTGCAGAGCTTCCAAAACTCTGGGAAAATTTCACGGTAAGTTTGCCTACTTGAAAGAGTATTCACTCAATGTACAGTAGGCTAGCTTAGTTTATAGCATGTGTGTGTGTTTAAAGCAGAGGCTGAACACAAGTTGCAAAAGATGGAAGCATTTGGAAATCCGCTATGTGAACCAGAAGGAATGCAAGTAGCGGAGAGCTCTGATAACGGATTTGTACCTAAAACTATGACGCAGTACTGCGTGCTAAGTATGAAATACAAGTGTTATGCTGTTTTGAATCAAGAAAATCCGTTCGTAATGAACTGCGTTAAGGCGCTTCGTATTTCCGATATTTTGGAATCTTGACCTTACATCGCTAGTCAACGAAGAAATGCGAGATGGCTTTCCAAATGGGTTTCATGTGGTTACAAAAGAACTTAAAATTGTACCAGTTGAGTCACTTTAATCCCATCTTTAATTTAATGATAACGGACACTATTTCCTCAGGGTAGAAATGACTTTTTCCACTGTGAGTTAACTGTACAAGATCAGCAGACAGTTATGCCGCAATGTTTATACTTTGTCTGATTTACCCAAATGCACCCTAAAATCACCACGGAAATCCAAGCTTACTGACAGTTCATAAGAGCTGTTCAAAAGCGCCGAATGTCTAAAAAACATTTCGTGGGAATTTCGCTCTCTTGGGCTTTGGGCGAAGCTTTCAATGTATTTTATAGCAGAATGTTTTTAAATCGTGCCTTCCTAAATTCTCTTCTAAGAAACCAGCCTTTAAATACCATGCGAGTGATGGTATTAGCCCTTTGGAACCGGAGGATAATGATCAGATATCTACACCCAATTAGAACGCGAAACCTGTAAATGGCTTGAACCCGTGCATGACTCTCAGTAGTTGTCCTTTAGTTGTAATCTTTTGCCTCCTTTCCATCTACGACAAACGAATTCGCTCCATGAATTCGTTCCCCTTTCTTTTGGTGCAAAGACCACTAGTAAAGAAGAAAACGAACCATAAGTCTTTTTGGGAATCTGTGTTCCATTTAGTTCTTTTTTTCTAGAACCCGCACGTGTAGGCACGTGGTGGAGTGATTAGGATGATAAAATAATTGAAACTATAACATCAAACCTTGGGTTCTTTTAGCCAGTTATAAACTCCATTCAATCAAAACTCCATTCTTTATTTATTTAGTCAGCTTTTACTGGACAGCAAACCTGCCCGGTGGTAATGAGCACGAACGGGACACAATAGTCCCATGGGAGGTGCGTGCCCACAGGTGACAGCCACGCTTTGTTACGTCCCTAGTGGTTCTTTAACGTCCCACCGAATTAATTGTGAACAGTTGTGAGATGGGACCTTCGGTTTGTCGTCCTAATCCGAGAAGAATAGAAAGTCTGACCATCTGTAGATGCCATTGCAAAGGCAGCACTTTCTCCTCAATTATTTTAAGACCCTGAGTGTTGGTCCGGCCGAAGTTTGAACCCGCGACCTCCCTTACTGTAATCCGGCACTCTACCAACTGAGCCAACCGGTCGGCGGTTCTAGCAAGTATTTTACCAGAATTTTACCAATAAATAAGTACTTCTAGATCGAATTTTTCACCTTGAGCGAGCCCTTTATAACAGACCGCTATGACTGCAAAAATCAGAATGGACTGAACTCCGAGTCGAAGAGGACTACTGACCAATCTAGGCAGCATTTTCTGTAATTACATATAAGCAAAGCTACATAAATTGTCAGAGAGGTCAAAGAACAAAGGCGAAAACACAGCCAGGTGCTCCTGTGTTAGAGAATTGCGCGTTAAAATCTTTCACTGAGCACAAAAGATCCACGCATTGATCACCTGGTCACCAGTGGATAGAAAGTAGTATAGTGCTATTACAATAGTTCAAAAGTCTTGCAGCGTTGATAACTTGCCAATTCACGGTACTGTATCTCTGTTATTAAACCAATACCAAATGCCAAACTGAGTGAAAACATACCACATGTAAAGCCATCGCCAGAAAATGTACCGTTTCCAAATCGATGGAAAACGGACTAACTACACTGTTCATTAATGGAAAATGAATTCAGATAAAAGTTCAGTGTCTTCTAGGACTGGTTTAAGACAGTTGTACATAAAACCTCAAGCATTCTCGAGCTCTGTCATCGATAATTCTACGTATCTTTTAACTTCCCTCTCGAATGTTCAGAATCTTAAGCTATTCGAGGTCTGTCGACCAAATCGAATTACTATTTTCCCATCACAATGTCAGAGAAAGATTGGAAGATCATACCAGAAAATGTCGGCCAGCATAACAAAAACAACGAAATTTTACAAATACGCAGCTGTTGGCAAGCCGAACTTTTAAGTTACTTAAAAGTTTGATTGGTCACAAAATCATCTTGCAAGTTCTAAGCCTATGTAACTTCTCTTCCCTCTGATCACTGATTTACTCTTTAATTTTCTCGCCAACCGATCCACTTTAACGAGAAGAGACGATGGAAAACGAAGCGTTCCAGAGGTTTTCCTAGTAACAGCTGACATCCAAAAGCGAAAATTGATAGTTATGATTTTAACTGGGAAGAGAGCCCACTTGCATTTGTACTACCCTAGTTAGGCAGGAATTGGAAGGTTGTTGTTCTAGATAATCTGCTTTTGTTTCTGTCATGTTTTTGTCTTTCTTTCTCCCCTCCCCCCCCCCCCCACTCCCCCCCCTCTCTCTCTCTCTCTCTCTCTCTCTCTCTCTCTCTCTCTCTCTCTCTCTCTATCTCTATCTCTATCTCTCTATCTCTATCTCTCTCTCCTTCCTTAATTTCGCATTTACTTCGACACTATTTCGTGTAATTTTTTATTTTTTTTACTGTTTTTCTCCATCCACACTATGATAGACAACCATTTGATGTATAAGACAAGGCGTTAAAATTAACTGTATCAAGATCGCAGTTATATGTTATTGACAACTTTGTTTGATGATCAGTATAAAGACAATGACTCACACAAATTTAAACTCGTTGTGTGATGTAAAAAGCGAGGTGGTGTGATTGCAATAACAAATGTATATCACAAAACAGCGAAAAAAGGAATACTGACGGGTTTGCTGTTTGTAAGCACAACGAGGACCAACACAATGAGCACAAAACTCAGCTTTTCCTCGGTTCCCGCTGGAATTAGATTAGCTTTAAAAAGCATTATCGTTTGGCCCAAGTCTAATACTTTGATGAATTTTGAGTGCTTAGCATTTTTTTACTACCGCGATAGAAACCGAAGATTCTATTGAAGCGATAATTTTGAGGACAAAAGTTATTTAAGAACTGAGAACAGCTGACTGACAGCTGCGGACTACGCAGTTACTTCCCAAGTCAAAAGACGCTAGGTGGCGAACTGTTAACATCGATTACTTTGGTTATACTAATGAAAATTATTTCCACTAGTGTGCCAAATATGCACAACTGATTTTAAACAGGTTTAGTGCCGTTTAGTGATATTCTACAACGTGGCTATCTTACACAATAAAAAATATAGCTGAGAATACTAAAAACAATACTAAGGTGCAGTACTGTTTAGAAGCTTTACAAAGAATGGTCACACTGCATGGTTTGATCCACAAATGAAAAGTTAGAACTACACTGTATAGTGAAACGAACAGTACCACAGTACAGTCCTGTTCAGTAGCTTTCCATAGAATGGTCACACCGCATACATACATACTTTATTTAAGGTATCATAAGAAATAAACAATACAAATAATACCCCAAAAAGGAAGTTTAAGAGGTTGACCCTATGTAAATAAACTTCCAAAAATACAAATTGAAAATATATCCTTATGAATAAAATCATGGTTTGACCCACAAATGAAGACGTTAGAACCACACTGTCTAGTAACTCAAACAGTAACACAGTACAGTACTGTTCAGTAGCTTTACAAAGAATGGTCACACTCCATGGTTTGACCCACAGATAAAAAAAATTTAGAACCATACTTAGTACTACAACAAACAGTACCATAGTACGGAACTGTTCGGTAGCTTTCCAAACAGTAACACTTTATGGCTTCGTCAACAGATAACAAAACATTCACGCCACAAAAAACTCAATTACACACTTGCATGAGACTATTCTATCGGAGACACGACTCTGACAAAAATAAGTCATTCTATCAACAGGTTTAAGGCAGACCCTAAGAGACAAAGCGGTCTAGTCACCTTTCAAAACATAACAATGTCTCAGTGCACCTTCAGGTGAAAGGAACTCTTGATCTCTAATTAATGTAAGGAATTTTCATGGAAATGAAATGATAACTTAGCAGCTAACTCAGCGTCATATAGAGCAGGCATACCAACAACACATGTCCAGTCACAATAGTTATTTATTTTTTTAGGTACGTCCTCGACAATATGGCTGCTGGTGGAATCTCAATGTTGATTGTGTCTTTGTTTACACGGATTTACATTGATACCAATGGAGGCCCTGGCCTAACCATCTACCGCCCTCGATGTCCCCCCGGTTTTTGTAGTTTGGGTGATTACGCTCAGGAGGGGGACATCAATACACCAAATCACGGCGTGATGCTGTGTATTAGAAAACATTCCAAGCTCGTGACAAATGCACGGGGTTTCATTCAAGTTTGGAGCAGTGAAGGGCCGAGCAGCGGGAGCGGATATGAGAACGACTGTGACGACGAGGACAACTGCGAAGGGAGCGGTGGTTCAGGTTCTGGTAGCCGCCATAGCGTCCTAGCCTTCTGGGAGCCCAAGGTACCAAGTGACGACTACATTGCGCTAGGCCACGTCGCCACAACTAGCTACGACCCACCAGTCGACTGTCACGTGTGTGTAGTCCACAAGTCTCTGGCTGTGCCAGGAATCCCGGGAAGGCGACTGTGGATGGAAATATCCCGGATGTCGAGCCTATGGAGTCTAGCACCTAGTTATCATTACGTGGCCATTGGAACTTTTATCAGTAGTGACTCTAAAGCTGCGCCACACGTGTCTCGGTTTTGGTCGCTCACGCCTGAAGTCATTCCACCTCCATCTAATGCAACTCTAACGATTGAAACACTCTCCAAAGAAGACCTGTCTCTAATTTACCAAGACCAAGAACCAAGTGGCGCACCCGAGCACATCAGCGTTTACTTTCCACAAGCCCCTATCGGTTATGCCACCTTGGGCCACTATGCAGAAAGAGGCTATAAAAAGACCCGACACAGTCGCGCGTTGGTGGTCAAGGAAACTGGGGCCACAGGTCTTTTGAGACATCCAGTCACGTACAAGGAGGTATGGAAATTGACGTCTGGAGGGACCAAGACAGAAGCGGCCATTTGGGAACCTGTTCCGCCGCCGGGGTTCTTCTGTCTGGGACACGTGCTGAGCGTAGGATTCGAGGTACCTTCAACAAACGCAGTGGTTTGCCTCCATTGGAGTGTAGTGGGGAGAGGGAGGCGTGGAAAAAGAATATGGTGGAACAAGAGCGCGCCAGAGGTTAAGAGAAACCACAAAAAAGAAGCAGCAATATGGCAGGTCACTGGGCAAGATGACTGCTTGTCGGCGAACACATTCGTTGTGAACCGCGGTTTTCACTTACCGCACACAGAACAAATGCTTTTTAACTGCTTCTATTTGAACGATGTGTCGCTCCGATAGAGCGAAAATAACGCGCAAAATAACTTTTCCGAATCAAACAACATGTGTGTTACTGAAACCAAATTATTATTAATTTTGATATAAATACAGTTAAGTCCTGGGCAAGCAATTATTTGCCAACATGAGAACAATCCTGCAGAACAGACACGCGGGTTAGGTTTCGTACCAAAAAACAAAATTACTCGCTCTTTCCAGTGTTGTGATCCACTTTTAATTTGTCTTGATTACTGTCATTTATTATAAGGTAAAATTTCAATAAAGCTAAAATTTTACTCCTTTTTGAGAAGACATTGCGTTTCTATCGTGTTTCGTAATATAATTTTTACTTTTCTTCTTATTTATATTTTGGTTATGTTCTTTTGTTACATATGTGCGATAAAGAATATAGACCCTCCACAGCGGCGTAGCCAGGATTTTTCAAAGGGGGGGTCACAGAGGCTACTCACTCTTGTCATGGCGTTTTCGCCACCTGAATATTGTAGGTTGTTTGCTCAAAAGAAGGCCTACCAAGGGGGGGGTCACGGGCACCCCGGGACCCCCCCTAGCTACGCTCCTGCTCCATGGGAAATTGAAGAATTGGCATTTTGTTGCCGTCGTTGGCCTCGTTGAAAAACTAAGGGTGCATTCCTTTGAAACAATCCAGATTTGGATTTGTGATTCGAGATCACACTTATCGCGGTGCATCAAAGAAACCGATGAATCCAGTCTGGACAAGTATGCATCGGTTTCTTTGATACACCGCGATCCGTGTGATCTCGGATCACAAATCCAAATCCGGATTATACCGCCCACGGCTGTTCCAAAATTAGAATGAAAAAGAAAAAAGGAGAAGAATCAAATTAGGACTACGGTGAACTCGTGGATACGTTGTTTAGAAAATAGAGAAGTCAGATAATAAAAAAGGAAATAATTTCGAAGCGTTTTTGCACAGCTGTGACTCAAATTCAATAACCCTTGAAGATAATCTTAATTATCTGTAATCGCTACATAAAGGTGACCGAGGAGCTGATTAGCTTTTTCGATGAGTATATGACGCCAATCATTTGACTACGTTATGCATGGTTCAATTTTCCTTGTTATCATGCCCCTTCGGGCATACCCCGGAATTTGCAAGCTTTTTTCCTTTTTTCTTTTGGGGGGGGGGCGGTCTACTCCCCACCCCCGGGCAGGCCGAAAGGGACAATTCAGCACCCCCGGAACAACGATCATTGAATGTTTTTCGACAAACTTTAAATATCACCTGGAAACCTTAAACGAAGAACTCATTTTCATGGAGTTATTTATTCAAAGAGGAATTATTTTCACCACTCGCCACCCCGTACCCCCGCCATCCCCCTACTCCCTGGACAGACCTGTCTTAGACGATTCCTCACCTCCGGATCCGAAAGGCTGGACTTTTCCCGGGGATTGCCCGGGAGGGGGATGGTAACATGGAAAATTGAACCATGCATTAGGGATCAGTTATAAGACAGTTGGCAAAATTTGTAATGGTAATAGGACTGAGTGGAATCAATTCGGTCTGTAATCATTTGAGTGATCACGTGATGTTTCTTATCCTGGTTGGCCAGAGAAGTTCTTCGGTTTCAAATCATGGATTCTTTAATGGTTATCCTGTTTTCAGTAGTCGCGCCGTTCAATAACAAGTGCTCATAAGAGTTCTCATGAAAGCTTACCACATTAGCAAGACATTTTCTCATCTTCAGATCACTTTCCAGCAGATGAAATTTTTTACCCCTTGTGGTCTTGGGGAAGGCGAAGAGGAAATGCTTATCTTCTCGTCACGTTTAGCGCCTGGACGAGTCAAAGGCTCATGAAAATAAGTCTTCAAGTTGGCCATTGTTCTTACTGGAGACAGTCGAACTCCTCTTGAATTTAGTAAGACCACTTGTCGTCTTGTTAAGCTACAAAATCACCACAAACTCTGGGTACGATACACGCTCAGAGTGAACTTTGACGCAGACTTCTGCGACAACGACAATTGTCGTCTTCATATCGGCGCTCTCGAGTTCTAGCCGACTAATTACGAACCGTGTCTAAACCTGCGTGAGTGAGTGAGTGAGTGAGTGACAATTTGTATATCGGATTCCCCACAAAACTCCCCTCTGGGCTTCGCGTATCCACGAGTTAAAAATCGAGTTTATCACAACTTTGGAATGACTGTCTAACATCACACTTTCTCCTAGGGACACATTTTAGCAAACCAGTTGTAATTTTGTGCATTTGAAACTAAACCAACATTTTACAAAGCGTTTTTCACGCTGAAACGGTACTGGATTAACAGTACTTCAAAACAAACGCGCACATGGCAACCAGATGGACAATCAGACATAGTTGATGCTACGCTGGTTTAAAGCAACGAATGTAACATAAAAAGTTACAATTCATCCACTACACGTTTCGACACTCCAGTCTTCTTCTACCTCAAAATAAGTTCGGACATGTTGCTACAGAATAAAGCGTTGTGTGACAACTGGCTAGTAGCGTAGTAGCGAGTATATATATATATAAAATTAAAAATTTTGCAGTTAACGTTATCTAAAAGATTTAATAAAATTTCGCAAAAAACTTTATCAGTGTACTTTTATTATATACCAAGGGAAAATTTTGCAGTTACTGAAATATCATTAACGGCGAAGTAGGAGTCCCGATTATCGCAGTTAGTGAAATTTCATTAATTTCAATAACTGCGAAATATTCCTTCTATTCTATAATTGGGATTCCTACTTCGCCGTTAATGAAATTTTAATAACTGCGAAATATTCCCTTCATATATAATATCGAGTGCCTTTGTTGCGAATTTTTTTTCCTATCTATAGAGTAGAATAATTGCAAAATTTGAATTTGTCATTAAGTACCACGTAGTAACATATCTACAAGAACGGAAATGTTTCAGGTAAAACAATAACAGAACCAGGACCAGCAGGATTTCAACTTGTATTTTTTTTTTCCTTTCGATGAACAGCATTTCCTTCGGTTTATTCCACGGCAGTTGATTTAAAGAATTTTCTTTGAAATCAACCCAGGGCAGTCAAGCATACAAAACGAAACTTATGCACATAATTTAATTCCACGTGTTCTGCACGAGGTGCTTTCTTTGGACATAATTGACAGCTTTTTTAAAAAAGAGCCGAACTACTTCTAAATGAGAGTGCCTTCCTGAAACTCTCTCCGTTAATAAAAGTTTTGAACATGTATCTCGCGTTAATTCAATGACTTCTACACAAGCAAATCAACTCACGGACAAACAGAATGGGTTCCGTGACTTGCACAGTTGAACACTACGCTTCTTTAAAGAAAACGCATGCGCAGAATAAAGCCGAAGGCAGACTGCACCACATGGAGAAAACATACCCAGACATTAAAGCATTTTCCACAGCCTATACCCTGTTAACTCTGGTTTTCCTTCATCACGCATAAATCTTTCGCCTTTTACTAAAGATTTCCGTGGAGGAGAACAACTGAATGAGTCTATAGACTAATTTTTCGTTGCCCTGCCTAATGGCGGGGCTCCCCAAACATTAAACGAAGACTGACTATTTGAGAAGTACTGTCGCAAGCGAACTCAATTATCTCAGTTATTCCAATAGAAGTCGTACCTACCACATACCGATTACTAGTTCGGACGCTCTACCACTGAGCTATAGGAGACTCGTGGGAGTAAGGCCTTTAAGCTAGGTTCATGGGACAAACATGCTGCATACTGCCAGGATTTGAATGCTAAGGTAAAAGTAGCTTAAACTCACTTTCCCTTTCCAGGAGCTTGCATGTTGCTTGTATGACTCCCCAGTTTAACTCCATCTGGAGGTGGAAGAGATGCCTGCCGGGTGTTAAACGCACAGAGCCTACGCTGGATGTCCACTTGGTCCTAATATGCTCAGCAGGAAGAGCTGATAGTCGGCCTATGAACAATAACAACTCGTCCAGTTCTGCCCTTAGTACTGATGGTGCCAAGACTGGATTGCTCCAGTTGCCATCCTGAACTACTGTGGAGTCAACATGCCTGAAAATAGTAAACAAACAAGTTCACTCCCAAAATCTGTGCTAAAATTCTTCATTCCTTCTTTTATACTGAGGCTTGGAAAACCTAGAGGTATTACATTGATTCTTGTTCAGCCAGTAAAGAAACAAGTTGTAATAAACGGTAAACTAAGTGAAAAATGTATTCTGTCCTATGGGACTTGAAATCCAAAAAAATAAATAACAAGAAACTGATACACAAGTAACTTATTGTACCTTACTTTGCAAAAATGGCAAACACATATTTTGTGGGACTTAAATCTTGCAATTTGTCCAAAAAAATGCATTAAGGGAACTAAATTCCGCAAAAATTGTCAAAATACTGATCTGCATTAACAAACAGTTAGGCATGACTAATTTTGATATTCTGTAGCTATAGTTTCCATTGCACTAAACAAAACCATATAACAAAAAAGGTCCTAGACATGTTCCTCTGCAATAAAGCAGAGCTACACAAGAGTACAAGACGACACCATTGAATTGCTGTTACAACTTAAGGATATTGATGGGTCCTCCTTAAAATTGATCGAAGAATTATAAAGCAGGATATTAAATTTTGCAAGCTTAAGTTTCTCAAAAACATTTTTTGTGGAGCTTTAATTTCAAAAAAATCAGGAAATTCATTCCAGTTTCAACTTGCATGAAAAACAGAAAAAAAAATTGGTTGTGTGAGGTACCCACTTAAACATTTTCTGGGACTATAAAGCTCTCCTTATTCCTCTTACTGGTATTGTATGAAATGCATAGAGACAACAAAGGAGAACTTGCATTTTGATACAGAGATTTTAAAATTCACACCATTTTGAATCATATGGAAATAAATTAACATTGATCATATACAAGCCCTCGTATAGAGACACACAGCAAGCAATTTAGTCACAATAAAACATAATCTGTGTCTAAGGGTGCAGTCCTCTGATATGATTCAGATCTGGAATTGTGATTTGAGATCACACAGATCATGAAGCATCAGTGAGCAATTCCACATGAGAAGTGAAAATATGTGTTTTCCAAAAATTAGTGTAATTAGAAAACAAATATGTTTAATCATACCAATGATGATTGAATTTCCAAAAAAATTATAAAATGAGTTTGGATTTTTACTTAGGGGGGGACCCTTGGGTCAAAATGTTCATTGGTTGTTCCAAGCTGAGATTGACACCACAAGTACACCAACTTGTGACCCTAAAATAAAATTGAATAGAGACAACAAAAATGCAATGCATGGGAATTTTGTTAAGTTATATGAAGTATTTTTAGAATAAACAGCTTCCAGTAAGAGTTTTGAGGTTTAAGCATACATTTATATCTCTTTTATTTTGTTACGGACGTTACATAGCCACATAGTGAAAAACGTAGTTTTGTTTACTTCGCAAACTAGTGAGAAGGGATCTTTCCTTGATCTCTCAGATCCTCTTTGGAAATGTCATGGTTGATAAAAATATGCCAAGAGATTTGGCATATGTGATCCTTATGTAACAGAAAAAGTGTTACGGACGTTACATAAATAGCGTTACGGACGTTACACTGGATTTGCCGTGAATGCAGAAAAGAGAATAACTACCCCAAATAAATGTTTTATTGAGCTTTAAGGAAGCCAAAATACAAACTCTATGGATATCCAGTAACTACATTTTTTCCAGAGTACACTGTTTAAATACATGTATTAAATTACCCTGTTTTTTTTTCTAAATATTAAAGCTACATCACCTTATAATAGACCTTGAAGTCTTATAAATCTCCAGTCTTGGATCAAAGTGCTCTGTTTGACACAAAAGCAATCTAACATTCTTACAGTTCAAGATGCACCTCCACGGCACTTCTTGATATAGGCAAACAGCCTTGTGACCTCCTCGAGATTACTGACAGAGAATGGACCACAGCCACTCAAACGTACAGGCCCATAAAAAACACAAAAAGGGCTTAATTGTCAACATCATCACGTCTAGGCCAGTTATACATTGTGAGGCCTGCAGACTGGAACGGGTGCAGAAACTTGTATTCTAGGTATTTCTGGTGGTCTTTCTGGAGCTTTTCCCTGAATTGTTTAACTCTTTCTCTAGCACTCTTTGCCATTGTTTGAATACTACATGTACTTGCAGTCAAAGCAGAGAGGCCAGCAGCACTAGCAATGGAGCATGACTTTTAGGTTATTAATACTGCTGACTACTCTAATTGCATGACACACTCACTGTAGCCCCAATCTCTTATTATTCTCCATCCTTCAATGATATTTGAGAAATCTTACAGAAAAGCAGCATTTACTTTTATGTAAAGCATAAAAGTGTAATATGTACAGATACAGCAAAACATGGTTAATGTGCAGCTAGAGCTGGCAGACAAGGAATCAACAATTGTCAAGGGCTTTGGTTACATAAATCTATTCTTGCAAATACTGCATCTTTAAATATAGACCTAAGAATGATCTTTACACTCAGTTTAACAAAAGAATTGCTTTATCTGTGTAAGATTTATTATATAACATCTGTAACTTTCAGAAGGTAATGTCCGTAACAAAAAAATGTAACACCGTAACAGGGCATAAAGTACGTCACAAAAAAAACTACAAAATATTTCAACAAAGTTTCACTTGGATTATTAACTTTAGGTCTTGTGTTCAAAGCTTAGTAACTTCAAATACCCACTAGCTTGCTAAACTCACAGGAATTTTTGCTCAAAGTGCAAATTTGTATAACCAGGGGATTTTACTGTAACGTCCGTAACACCACTTTTGCCAAGAAATATAGATTCAGTCTGAGGGCCTTGGTTCTCTGTGATATAATTACAGGTTTATCCTTTCACTGCCCTCTCACTTAAAACAAAAGATTTAGCTTTAACTCTCATGATATATAAAATGGAAAGAATTTAATTATGAAAGGTGTTGTCTGAATGTAACGTCCGTAACAAAGAAATGGCCAGCAAAGGAATCAAAGAATCAAACATGATCTAAGTGTTCTCAGATCTGGATCATACCAAAGGAATTGAACACCATCTCATGCTTCTGTTTAAATGACTTACCAATGTATGTAATGTAATATGTAGGCCATGAATTGTCGACATTTTTTCCTACCCTCCACAGAGCGTGAATCCCCATCATCTGTAAAATTATTATGAAAAGAAATAATTTTATTAATGGCAAAAGCAGAACATCAAATTTGCTAAGTTATTTCATTTTTCATCACAAAGGAACAAAATTTATAATATTATATCAAACACTGAGAAATCGCTTACACAATAAAAACAGCTCATGGTTATACACTGATTTCTTTAAAGTCCTGATTCTTTGAGAAATAACCGTTCTTTTTACTTCATAACACAGCCTATATCACACATCCATTCTACTCCATGCTCTCAAATGCTGCTATTATGATGAACCTTGTGGAACTTTATTATCATTGTCCCACTCTCATTAGTGTCCATATTCTAGGCCATGATCCTCTATTCTACAGTACCCCTTAGCAAGAGCATATTTCAGTCTCAAACTACATTGAAATTCCTTTGAGTTTTAAAAGATTTACCTGTCAATAATGCCATGTTTGCATCATTTTCCAGTTTGAACACTTGCTGCCTAGAAAATATTTCATCAGAAATCAAAGCATTCATAAAATTTGTCAAAACCTTGATAGCTAAAAGGTTATTCATACAAACACTTGTAAAACGGGGTTTCAGTATTGAAGTAGATTCCTTTAAGTTTCAGCTTCAATGAAACAAAACTTCCCCAAGAGCCCAAACACTTTGGTTTCCCACACAGTGCCAAAGGGGTCATCCAATAACACCCTCTGATCCCTAGTCTGTACCATTTGCAGTTAAAACTAATACTGTAACTGATCGTCTTTGATCCTCTAACTTCTTTTCTTGGTTCAGTAAGTAAGTTATCAACATGTGGCTGAAATCTATGGCCATTAACCAAGCTCTACAGAGCAGGGAAGAACTAGCAAACATTTGTCCATCATGGACACAGCAGCTCCATTTCATGGAAGATGATCTGTGTTATCTTGGATCACAAATCCTGAACCGGTTCAAGCGAGAGGAAGTAAATTCTTGATTCAAAGTGGCCTAGTTGAGCAACTTTAATTAAGCTTTCACCTAGACGTGACCTAACAGTGACTGGAATAACTTATTACTTGAGATAACCTAATTGGTGACTGCAAGTATCATATTCCCGTACTTATATGTCTTTTCTACTGATTTACTCTTGACTACTCTTAAATTATTGGACGCAATTAAAGCTATTGTAAGGGGTTGATGCTGAATAAAAAAGCCTGAATAAAACTGGTTTGCTTGCAGAAGCTCTAAATTAAATATGAATTTGTGAATGAATGAATACCTGAGCAAGAAGAACAAATTTTCCATGTTGTAAACAAGTGAGCTAGCTGTCAAAAACTTGCAATCAAAAAACTGAATAGTACTTGTGGTATAAATGGCAGGATAAGGATCTTCATGGTGCAGCAATCTGAAACAATGATGGAAGAACATTAATCAACAAAAGTCACTAAAGGATAGTACGAAATAGAAGAGTTTCTGGATGATGTGATGTAACAAAGTTACAAATGGAAGACATTTTACAGTGCGAATACTTGAATCAAGGTCACCCGAATAAAAATTTCATACAAATTTTAAATATCTGTTTTTGATGCTAAACAACAGGTTTGAGGCAAGTTTCTACCCACCAATATGATTATCTTTCAATCTTGATATGTTTTGTTTAAGAAATAGAAAACATGTACCATGTTTCTATCGAGTTATAGAAACACGAGTGGAAGTTTGGGAGAACGAGAAATGCTGTGGGAACACTCGCCTGCGGCTCGTGTTCCCACAGCTTTTTCGAGTTCTCCCAAACTTTCACGAGTGTTTCTATAACTCGATAGAAACACGAAGAACAGGTTTTCTATTTCTTTTAGAAAAAACCGCGAAGAAAAAAAAGAAAAACAACTTGTTATACTTGATGACCAAAATGTAAATTCTCTTTGCTCGCGTCATCATTACGTCAACAGCTCTTGCAAGTTCTGTGGTTCTATCGAGTTATAGAAACACAAATTCTAACCAATCAGCGTGCGTATTTTCTTAGAACTGTTTTCTAAACAGTTATAGAGCATATCATATGCATTTTGAGTGGAATATAAAATATTTGTAGAGATTCTGTTGCTAAGGTACTTGCTTGTAATTGCATAATTGGTATGAAAAGTTGTTTGGTAGGCGTTGCTTCAAGTAGACTCACTGTAATGTCCTAAGAGTCTTACAATCATCACAAATACAACATTTTTATCTACATATTTAACAACTGGACTCCAAGTTCAAGTTTTCTATGAGTTGGCTATTTAACCCACAAAAAATGAGGACCAGCGGTCTTATTTTCTTTGTAGAAACTGTCAAGCCTACAACTTTCAATTTTATATAGGTCAACATTTATTGATTTTTGTAACCTGTAACAAACATTGTTCTGTTCCAAGCGCAGGCATTGTATAAATTCCACATCTATTTAAACAATACAGTGTTTCTGTCAAGGAACTATCGGCTGATAGTTGCCACGTGGAAATTTGGTGTTCTTAAAACAAATATTTGCCCAAGAAGCGAGGAACATCAAATTTCCAAGGGGCAACTATCAGACCAATAGTTTTGAGACAAACACTCTACTGTCTTTATTGTTCACCACTAAGTTTTCTTCTGCACACAGGTTAAAAAACTGTCACAACTCACTAAATGCAGATCAATGAAATATTAATTCATGCATAGAGCCTGAAATTTCAACAATTTGCAACATACATTGGCTAAAATACGGTATAACTGTCAGAAAATTCTCACTTTCACAGACGAGCACTATCCATCCAGGTATTTTCCTTGGAAGGGCACTATGGGCTGATAGTGTATCTCCGCGGACGAACACTATCTCATCACATGATCAATTTAAACCAATAAGAACACGAGAAAATTAAGTGGTGAACTATAACACAGGATAGGTAGGGAGTACCGTAGCCAATCAGATTGAAGGATTTGTGATACAGCATGTGAGTTCATACAGAAGAGTAGGCAACCGGTTGAGAGGGTAGTTCATGGAGTTCACTCCATTACTGCCCCTCTCACGCACCAACCTCACCCCCTCCCTTCCCCCCACAAAATAAATATTGTTGGCTCTATTACAGCGCATCAAGGTAAAAATTCCCCGTTACAATCTCCAGAACTTCTTAAAGAGCCAGTGAGGAAAATGTGTTAGAACGTGAAGACACTTAATAGATTCATCAACGATCATTTTCATAACATGTATTTTTTACCATCTAGGTATCAAAGAAAAATATTTAAGGGTGGAATGTTGTAGAACTCACGCATTAAACTCTCCAGACTTTAGGAAACCTTCAGTACATATGGCTTCCCTTATTTCACTGCCAATATTATTCTGGTCTCCATGGCAGTCAAACCATGCTGGCCTCAAAATAGGCTCATCTGAAAAGTTATCAGGATAAACAGTTGAAAAAATACTCTTCACCGTAATATCATGGTAAAGTTTATTTTGAATTTTGCAGGCAACAAATATAAGTTGATCTGGACCTGATAGTTATCAAATAAAAACAAAAAAAAATAAACAAATAGCAAAAAGAAAACTGCACATTGCAACCAGGAGGACAATCAGATCTAGTTTAGTTTAAGGTGGTTAGGGGAGCAGGGAGCAGGGAGCAGGGAGCAGGGGAGCAAAGTGGTGAGAGCGCTCGCCTTCCACCAATGCTGCCCGGGTTAGATTCCCGGCCCCAGTGTCTTATGTGCGCTGAGTTTGTTGGTTCTCTACTCTGCTCTGAGAGGTTTTTTCACAGGTTTTCCCCTCTCCACCAAAAAACCAACATTTGATTTAATTAGATATGATTTAATTTGATTTGATTTGTGCTTTACACTGTCCCCAATTAGTACGTCAGTGCTAGATACAGTTGACACCCAAAAGAAGTTCATTATTATTATTATTATTATTATTATTATTGTTATTATTATTATTATTGATGCTACGCTGGTTTAGATTAACAAATGTAACTTAAAAAGGCACAATTCACACGCCCAATGGTTTGACGCTTCTGTAGCCCAATCACCCCTGAATAACACACTAGACAGGAGTGTTCAAACGTCGGGTGTGTTATTTCTTATTGTTTAAATTACGTTCATTATACAAATAACAATTTTTTTTTAATTAAAACATACCTATATACATAATGATAATGATAATGATATATAATGGTAATAGGACTGAGTGGAGTCCAATTCGGTCTGTAATCATACGAGTGATAAACAAAATCGGACGACCGCGTAGCGGGAGTCCAATTTGTTTAATCACGAGTATGATTGCAGAGCGAATTGGACAACACAAAGTCTTATTACAAATTAATCATAACTTTAACAAAATTTGTGATGTATAAACTTCTTTTTTTTAATCAAAACACATGAAATTCCACAATTTTTTATGCCAGAAGTGAAAAAAAAAAGCCATTTAAGCGCGCGCGTGATGGCACGTACTCTCCAATTACTCAGGCATGACGCGTACTGTCCTATTTAACTGTCCTATCAAGGCTGAAATCAGGGCAGTTGATAGCCAATCAGATTTGAGAATTTTGTTATAGTTATGATTATAATAATAATCGAATCACTTTATGTTGCAAATTGACAATTTAGGAGGGGCATTATAATTACTAAATGAGAAAAGTGTAAAAATATAACTGAGGTAATTTTTAATATTTATATGCATTCTTGGGCGATTGGGCATGAATATAATTATCTTCTTTTCGGTGGTACAACACCAACTATTTTTGTTAACTGAATTTTGACAATTCACCAAAAACTCAATAAAGTAAAATAGATGGGTGCCACCGAAAAGAACCTAAAAACAATTTTTATTATAATAACAAAATGTGAACATTGTTGGAGTTGAACAGTTTCGTTCTTAGCTTTAAACACCAAAAAAAAAAACACGAAGTGTCTCAGTGTCCGAAAGTCGGCTGAGGTTACAAGGAAACTCCGTGTCCGACAGTTGATATTTCACTCTTCACTGGAGCTGTCCGGCAGTCTGATTTTTCTCACCTTCAGGGTAAATTAGGAATGATTTCCGCACAGGTCCCTACCTCATTACGCATGCTGAAGCTGCCTTGTCTGGTGTAATGCACATGCAAATATTTCTTGTGTTCGAAGAATGAAATAGTATAGTTACAGAATGCATAATGAAGTAGGGACCTGTGCGGAAATCTTACCGTAAATTATGCCAATTAGGTTAAGGATTAGGGCTGGGAGACAAGGAATATGGATGTTTATATAAGGTAATCACCGATTAAAATCATAACACGAGAAAATTTCAACTGCCGGACACCGAGTATTTTGAAAATTCTCTCCGGCTACTGGACATATAGACACAACGAAAAAAATATAAATATTCCACGTACATTACGTGCAATTTAGCTCCAGTATGCATAATGGTGTTTGGGGTGATAAGGAAATCTAGCAAAGCAATGTATCAACAAGCTAAGTATTTTTCGTTCAACAAACCCTGCGTTTGATTCGATATTTCCAAATCCTCGTCAATTTCGGTTCGAGGCCTTTTAGCTGACGGCTCCTCCACAACCTCAATCTGCTGTGACAACTCGTTTAAGTCAATGCTCTCACTCCATTCTGAGAGATCTTGGATATCATCACATAATGATACAGTATGTCCAAACGCCATTACAACATGTTAAACTTTCCTGGCAAAAGAGACAAATTCCCCGCCATTTTTGCAAGGCAACTCTACCCAGTCATGCCGAGTACTGTTTACCGCTGGCACATGCCGCAAGCTCAGCAACTTGTGCTTCGCATCAAGCCGTGAGGGAGTAGTAACCCCCCGGGGGGGACTCCCATATGGAGTGGACGGGTATGCTCGTCGGAAATTTTGAATTTAACCCCTGAAAGAGACCAATCTGGGCGTGGCCGAAGCTTATGCAGACCCCTAAAAGAGACCAAGACAAAGGCATTTTGTTACAATTAATGGTATTGAAAACTTTGTCTATATGAATTGAGTAAATATGAAGAATCAAAATTCTTTCTGTTTTGTTATCTCTTCGCGTGCCAGGAGCCCATGGCGTGCAACCCTTAACGAGACCTTGACGGCTAAAAATAATGACGTTTTGCCCAGAACACCCTAAGCGAGACCAAAATCCGAAATTTACACCCCTAAGCGAGACGACGAACATCCCCGTCCATTCCATATGGGAGTCCCCCCCGGGAGTAACCCCCCTTTGTGGTGAGCACATGAGACTAGAAGGCATAAATTTATGTTGATACATAAAGATGTTTGAGTTGACCATGCAAATTAAAATTCGAGTGGACCATGCAAAAGATACCGCGTTGACCATGTAAAAACTTGAGATGACCATATAAAAACTTGAGTTGACCATATAAAAACTGGAGTTGACCGTATAAAAAGTTCAGGGACGGACCATTAGAAAAGTGATGGGGGGGGGGGTGGAGGGTGGGGAAAAAAAACAAAAAAAATTCATGCAGAAGGAAGGTCCAATTGTGACTTTTTCACACGTAGTAAAAAAAATTCGCGCAGAGGGGTTCACCTGAAAAAAAATTATTGCACAAGCAGTGAGCGAAAAAAAAAATCGTGGAAGCTGAAAATTCCCCACCCCCCCCCCCCCCATCACTTTTCTAATGGTCCGTCCCTAAAATGACCATATAAAAGATATGGAGTTGACCATATAAAAACTTGAGTTGAACATATATAAACTTGAGTTGACTATATAAAAACTCGAGTTGACCATATAAAAGCTCTGGATATGAACATATAAAAACTTGAGATGACCATACAAAACCTGAGGCCCATACAAAAAGTCAAGTTGACCATATAAGAAGTTGAGATGACCATATAAAAGGTATGGTGTTGACCATATAAAAATTGAAGATGTCCACATAAAAAGTGGAGTTAACCAAATAAAAACTCGAGTTGACCATAGAAATATGTTCAGAATATTGACTGGTTTGGCGTCCCATACTGGTAGGTATCCTGTGTGACCAAGAGAACATAATAAACAGAGAGGGCCACTCGGGGTGTCTGCTGGGATACGAAAACTTCAGTTAAGTTATTTATAGAAACGGAAGTGCGTTTTCCGAGATCTGCGCATGACTCCATTGTAACCCAATCCTTCTAGACATATGCTTTAAACGGCCGCTTGCGGCTCTTGAATATCTACGACTTTCTAAAATGATTGATTATCCAAGCAGAATTTACAAACAAGAGTCCTGTATTCGGAAGGCCATAGGCATCCATCAGTAACACAACGAAGGCATGCGGACTTCTCGTAAACAGACTTCCGAGTGCAAAAATAAATTTTCTGAAATTTTCCCGACTCCACCTCCCCCAGCCCCTCACTCTTTTAGAAAAATTATTTTACACTCCTGATTTCCATCATGACACAATAAAAGAACTGATGAATCTACTCTGGACAAGGATTATCATGCATCATGGGAAGTGATGCAAGATGAAAAATCATGATTCGGATCATACCAAAGGAACACGCCGTAAACTGTAAAAACCAGGCCGGTGAGAGTTGCAACAAAAGGGATGGCGGGTAATTTTCATACCGGGAAAACAGCCTTATAAGATAGATTTAGAAGCGAGGAAAATTTGTGGAAAAACTTGCGGAAAAAAGAACGAAACAAATATTTTTGAAACACTGAATGTGATTGTTAGTACTGTAGCTATGCCTGGCTCGTTTTGCTGAGGCGCTAAATTTCACTAGAACTGTGTGGAATATATTTAAGTTACTCCCCAAGAAATTTCTGTTCAAAGTGACAGCTAAAAATGAAAACAAAAACAGTGGCGTAGGAAGGGAGGGGGTTTCTTAACGTGTCTGTGAGTCCGACTCTACGAGGAAATTTCTTTTCTAAGTCAAACGTAGCATAGATGTCAACACATAGGTGCGTGAACCAATGCAAGTGAGTTTCTGGTCAACCGTTATTCCTAGCAAATGGGAAATCAAAAGTTATGTTTGCTTGGAATGACAGCTCAATATTGGCTCTCGCATATGTTGGAACATGGACTCCTGGCTGGAACTCAATGTTCTTTGCTAACAATGCCAAGCACGCGACATGCCTTTTTCACATTACTATCTCCGGTTTGCTTGCTCAAATTTAAGGCCACATGGTAAAAGAATAGAGCACATTGCAACCAGGTGGACAATCTGACAAAGCCAGTTGATGCTACGCTGGTTGGAAATAGGGAACGTAAGTCCTATAAAAGTTACAATTCACAGACCAAACGTTTCGACATCCCTACCTAGTGTCTTCGTCAGGGGTGATCGGGGAAGGCTTGCTGTGAACTCTTTCCATACTCACGAAGAATGGCGCAAATAAGCGTCGAAAAACGATAAACCGCCATCGTCAACGGATGAAATGGAGGCTTGTCCAATGATCCCTGAAGGCTGGTTTTCACGACGGAGTCAGAGGTCGTAAGCGGAGTCAGGAGCTCGACGGAATCGGAAGAATCATAACGTTTCCATTTCTTCCGATTCCGCTTATGATCAAGTGAAAGCTAGATTGCCGGAGTCGCAAGCAGAACCAATTGTGAGGCCTGGATTTTAGCATTGAGATTGGTTTATTCTTCAGCTTCTGCTTCCGACTCCGACAATCTAGTTTTCACTAGATCGTAAGCAACGGAGTAGCAAGCAGAGTCTATATTTTTCTTCCGATTCCGTCGATTTGATTTTTCCTTATCTCGTATCGCTCTATGCTTCTGACTACGACGCGAGTGAAAACCAGCCTTAAAGACACCAGAGCGGAGTGTCGAAACCGCTTCGGGTCGGTAAATTGTAACTTTTTAAGTAACACTCATTATTTTAAACCAGCGTAGGGCCAAAGTATATGTCCGATGTGATCAGTTTAGGGACGGACCATTAGAAAAGTGATGGGGGGGGGGGGGGAAACAAAAAAAAATTCATGCAAGGGAATATGCCAAAAAAAAATCATTCAAAGAAGAAGGTAAAAAAAAAAAAATTCACGCAGAAGGAAGGTCCAATTGTGACTTTTTCACAGGTAGTAAAAAAAATTCGTGCAGAGGGGTTCACCTGAAGAAAAAATTCCTGCACAAGCAGTGAGCGAAAAAAAATTCGTGCAAGCTGAAAATTCCCCACCCCCCCCCATCACTTTTCTAATGGTCCGTCCCTTACCCTCGGAGCAGGGTTGGCGCGGTGGTGAGAGCGCTCGCCTTCCACCAATGTGGCCCGGGTTCGATTCCCGGCCCCGGCATCATATGTGGGCTGTCATATATGGGCATATGTTGCACTGTCGGAGGGTGAAGAGGAATAATCGACGGGTGTTCATTATTCCATCATTTCTGCTAGTAAATCTTCGTTGTTCCAAAATGTTTGGATCGAAGACAGTATAACTGTCATTTATTACTCAAAAACCGATAAATCGATTATCCTAAAGGATCACTATCCTGTCATCCCGCCCAGCACAAAATGACATTATTCCAACAAAAAATCCTTTATTCTCATTCCATCATCCTCTTCACATCCCCACCCACCTCATGCACTACTTTGCTCATGTGGCTTTTTATGTACTGTAGACAACTTGGTTGTGCATCGCCGGCAGGAAAAGGATGGTTTACCATTTACAAAAAATTCCTAGAAATTCCGGTCGTAAAGAAAACTGAACACAAGTTTCCTAGACGTTCCGGTGGAAATTTTCCGGGAACAACGGAGTCTGAAAACCGAAAATATATGATATCTATGATGTTGAAGCCCGTTTTAGATTCTTCGTGTAAACAAGAGTGGATTTTGAAAATGGTTTACAACCATCCCAAACAGAGTTTTCCAATTTTGAAACTGTACAACTACAACTGTTCCATATCAAGTTTGTGGATCAATTGGTAAAAAATACATCGGCTTTCGGCCGGTCGCATTTGAGGAAATTGCAATATTAGTTATGATATTATTATTATTATTATTATTATTATTATTATTATTATTATTATTATTATTATTATTATTATTATTATTGCAATATTTGAGTTATCCCAATGCACTGAACATTGACTGCCACGTTCAAAAAAACCAAACACAGACGCCATCAAATACAACACTGAAGTGCGGTCTCAAAATTCTTTATTACTTCAACTCAACTGGTATAAATCACATAATTAACAGTTCTTTAAATACTTACATCCTGTGTTCCTTAGACGTCTTCAAGCTGCTCCTCGGTATGAGTGACAAGAAAGCTGAAAATAAAAGTAAAAGCAGAGAAACTGCAGCAGACGAATAAAAGAGAAAATACAGAACTTTACTTTCTAGTTCTCATTTTCACGACGTTACTACCTTTTCATCATAGTATTGTCAGTTTTTCTGCTCAATGAAAATTGAACCAGCCAAAGTGACAACAAAGAACGCCAAGGTTTCCATGTTTTTCCCGCCAAAACGACCTGGTTGAAGCGGCCTTCCACTTTGAATCCCATAAACAAATTACAGGTGGCAAAACAGTTAGGAACATTGAAAAACACTACTTTTATGTAATGTAATTAAAATGGACATTAACTTGAGAAGACTAGAAACACCTATTACCAATCTCGTGTTCTCTCTTCGTCTTGCCGTTTCCTGTACAAGCCTACTGGATAAAACGAGGTAGAGCACACAAGGGAAAAATGTCGGCATAATTTGCTCCGGCCTTCCAGTGCAACCAACCAAACCATTTTAACTTGCACAGGTTCAAATGTATCCTGAAGTGAAAGTACTTTCACCTTCCTGAAGTTTAGCTATTCAAAAACAACTGTTGCCGCGTAGTTATAATGTATCAAGTAAAAAAACCACAAGGCTCCAACTTTACAGTTTGGGAACAAAGATAACACGATGTTTACGCAAATCAGACTGGGATAGAAAAAAGGAAGGCTTCCCTCTTTTGGAGTATCTTTTTTAATAGAAAAGGTTTTTAGCTCCTGGCTTTTCAAGGCCTCAAACGTTTTACCCTCCTTCAACACACGACGAAAAAAAAACCTGAAATGAGGGCGTTATCATTATGAACGGCGAGACATTTGCAAACACGCTAAGGAACCTACTTTTTCTTTGAGTATTTGCCACTCTTCTCATTGGAAACTTTAGACAAATTCAGTATCCTAACTTACAAGTACAGTTTGAATACACTGGCATGTGGCATTTTTGCAGGAGTTCATAAAATATCACAATACTTTTCACTTCCCAGAAACCCTAGTTGTCCTCCGTTTTACACACTTGCCAAAGCACGCAGGCGCAGATGTAATTAAAGTACGAGTAACAAGGTCAAAGACCGTTTGTCTCTTGACACCATTGAACGGGGAACACAAGAGCCACTGAAACCCAATAATTCTCCTGTGGCGTAAGGGAACTTAGGTTTAAGTGGAAAGTTTCTTAGACAAAAATCCGAGTGTATCGATGGGGAATTAGGGCTGTCAACAAGTTGATTAAGTCGCAATACTGTACGATAAAAGCCGATATTTTAAATAGAGAATGAAATACAGAAAGCCAACACTAAAAAAGCGTTGCCATCTTTGTCATCCTACAGGTCGTAACTTTCTAACCCGACCCCCTAACCCCCACCCCCTGAGAATTGCTGATCTCATACTCCACTCCTGGCATACACCATGACATCGCCCTGTACAATGTATATGTTGAAGTTCAATTTTATCCTCGGTTTAATTTTTATTTTCTTGGGTTTAAACCTATCACCACAAATTACTAAACCCAAATACCAAGGAAAATCAAATTTAAACCAAGGATAAAATTAAACCACAATATGTCCGATGTCACATTCCCCATCAAAACGCCTCTTTCAACAACCATCTAAGCAGGAGCAAGACGGCAAAAGGAATTGACCAAAACAACAGTACAATCAAGGCAACCCAGTGCAACAACTGCATATAAACCAAATACAGACATATAGGCCAGCATCACCAGTCACAGTTCTGATTTCACACTTACTCACTTCCCCAAAACCTTCCATCATAACACTTCCACTGACTTGCTTACCACGATATCCAAGAATTAAACAGTGTCCCGTTCAACCACTCAGTCAATGGTTTTTGTCTTAGAGGTCATTCTTGTTTAAATATGTTTTATAATCTCATAGGATCACAAACAAGCATTTTGAGTTGTGATTTGTATGCCTTCCCAACGGAAATGAAAACAGGATTCATCTAAGACATTCTCATTTTTTTGAGTGCCTAGGCATTTCACGTTCACAACAGGTATCATAAACCACTGAAAAATTGCCGATTGTAGTCTCAACTTTAATTTTCCTTGGACCACATAAACCCCCACATGTGACGAGCAACTTGTAACTGAAGCTTAACTGCTGGGTTAAATTTCAAGAATTTAGTGTGCAGCACAAAGGATGCAATAGCGTTATTAATAATACACATGAAAAAATTACTCGATTCTTATTGGCTGGGAGCAGTGAAGTTAAAGTGTAACACCAGTGCAAATTACACATTGCAATTCTGGACTATGATTGGCTGAAAGATAACAGGATATTTTCTAAGCCAATGGTATCACATACAATAATGAAAATTTTCTGCAGAAACTTTGAGAAACTTATGTAAAAACTAAACATTTTCAGTTTTCAGCACTTCAACCTATCAAGCACTACTTTAACCCATCGGTAATTAACTGAACAATCTACAACATCCACCATAATATGATCAATAGCCACTTAAGAAGCTACTGAAGTCAGATCACTACCATTTCACACCACCAACTCCAGGTAACATTAATTACTTTTAAGTGGTGAATGGTATATAGAGGCAACCATAAACTAAACAATCTTCAAGTTGAAAACTTAATGTACATGTCTTGCTTTGCATTCTAGACAATTTTTTTAGGGGGAATTTTCCACCACAACAAATCATAACCTTGCTAACAATACATGTAATGATTTTTATAGATCCAACACATGGGTTCAGTGAGACACAAAGGAATTCCAACATTATTTTTTTTCTTCAAAGCTGGTTATGCCTAGTCATTTCTGCATGCATAATACAACTCCTAAAAATCATGATGGTAACATACATGTAGTAACACAATCACAGTTCAAACACTAACATGCAACACCCTCACAAGAAAAACAAACCACAAAACACACTGCCAACTTACCTTGTCTGTCTCCTTGAATTAACATTTTTTTTCATTTTGAGGGATTGTTTTCTTTTGGGAATTTTTTCTGTCACTTCAGGATTTTGTAATCAGATTTCATCTGACTTTGGGTTGATTTGTTGGGAACAATTTTTTGCACATAGTAAGTAAATACACACAACTTCTGGTTTTTCATCCAGCACTTGCAGGTTAAGTCTTTTGTTGACTTCATTTTATTATGACTTTTAGCTAAATGCAGAATTGAGCCTCAGGCTCATATTAATCAAAATCATCCAAAACTTGCCTGAACAACCAAACAACTCTAACTTTGTTTTCATTGCTTTCCAAGTCTCAATCTTGCACTAAAGTTTACTTTAAAAAGTCAAATGACTGACGATCTACAGATGACATTTAAGCCAACAAAATAAAAACTTAAGAATTCTGTTCACCATTTTTTTAAAAGTGGCAGATGGCAAATCCTTAAGGTGTAACTAAAACAATGGCATGCTGTAAAAATGTTAATGACTTTGTACAAGAGTATGTTGTCCAATCAGCTTGCCTTTCTCTAAAATGGTCTATAAGTACCCTTTGTCCAAGTTGAGTAGTTGAATAGGGCAAAATAGTTTCAATCTCCGAATCTAAATCATCAACAAAAAAAGCCAGTTACAAGCCAAATCAACTGAATTGTTCTCTGTCCAAAACTCCAATGATGTTAAAAGCCAAAACAGCAAACTGGAAAAGGCAGCCAAATTAAAACAAGCCAAAAGCCAAATTAACTTTGCTTCACTTTTCCTACCACTGCTGCCAAGAGCTATCAGTATCCCACTCTTGGTTTGGTCCCCTGTTATAGCCAGAACCATGATGTAATGGCTGCTGGGCAATGGGCTGACTTCCCCATTGGCCAGCCTGGTTCTGGTTCATAAATCTGCGTTTAGGTTCTGGGTACTCCACCGGAGCTTGGGGGTTGTCAGCACCATACTTTCTCTTTCCAGGTGCAATACCACCTCCTCTGGGAACACCACGAGGTCCCCCTCTTCCTCCACGTAGTGGGCCACCACGAGGACCTCCTCTTCCACGTTCAGCTGGGCCACCTCTTCCCATAAAACCACCGCGGCCACCCCTTGGGGGACCACCACGACCACCTCTTGGTGGAGGACCACTTCTACCTCCTCTAGGACCCTCGCTGTACCCATTGTAGCCACCGTAACCCCCACCACCACCATAGTAGTCATCATAGTAGCTGTCACCATAACCTCCAGCAGCATAGTCATCTCTGTAACCACCACCATAACCACCATACCCATCATCATAGCCCTGATCATAACCCTCATTATAACCCCACCGGTCACCCCCATATGGGCCTCCACGACCACCACCACCACCACCACGCTGGCCACCACGGAATCCCCGGCTTGCATTCAATGCTCCATAACCTGACTGGCCTCCACGACGCTGACCTTTATTGGAAGGCTGAGGCTTGGCCAGTGATACGGAAATAGCAACACCATCAAGTTCTTTGTTGTTCATCTCTTCGATGGCTTTTATGGCATGCTCACGTTCAGCAAAATGGATAAATGCATAATCTTTAATCTTCTTCACCCGATCGATGGGGCCATAGGAGCCAAACAATTCTTTCACTTTTTCCTCATCAACACTTGGGGAAATATTGCGGGCATATACAACTTTCACCTGAAATGCAAGTCTTTATATTAGATATTTTCTTTGAAGAAGATCTTGCATGATATAACATTTTTTTCTTTTCTTCCAGAACTTAAAGATTTTTATTTCCATAGATTCAAGAGTTGTCTCCCTCTCATTAATTTTGTGGTATGAGAATCTAGGAACTCTAACTATACAAATTATCAAAATCCAAAGGAGTACTGGCTAGCAGGCTGCCAATTTAAGAACTTATGACTTCATGTTACAGTGCAAACACTTGAACTAAGGCCACTGAGATAACTTCTCATACAAATTTTGAATGTCCTTCTGTGGCTAAACAACAGATTTGTGGCAAGTTTCTATCAACTAAGACGATTCTTTTTTAATCTTGATATGTTTCTTACAATTATAGAGCAATAGAAACCTTGCGGTGTTACAGTTGTAGCTTGTGTGATATGTCTCAACATGAAACAAGCATTCCAGCATGCTATACATTTATAACCAATCAGGTATGAAAAATGTTGATTTCGATGTGAATGTCTGAGTACTAATAAATGTTTATTATTTTTACAGTTTGTAAATTTTTAAGAGCTGTCTCTTTACTTAAGTAAGTCTTAAGTTAATTCAGCACCTTTTTCTTCCCTGACCCAGTACTCTCCATAAATAATGAACAGTTCCCTAAACCCAACAGAAGATTGTGCAGAGGAGGGAAGGGGAGGGTGGCTTAATAAATGTGCTCTTCCAGAGAGGGGTGGCCTATTGTGGGGGCACCTTATTTGAGAGGGTTTGGCTTTTCATGTAACTAACTAGGGAATGATTTCCGCACAGGTCCCTACTCATTATGCATGCAAAAGCCGTACAGTTTCGTTCTCAGAAATGTTTGCACGCGCACTTCCCAAGACAATTCAACTACAGCATGCATAATGAAGTAGGGACCTGTGCGGGAATCATTCCCTAACTAGATTAAAAAGGACTCAACAATAGGTGTAGAGGATATGTTACCTTTGCCATAGTTTCTTCATCTGGATCTTCTTGTGGGTCGGCCCAATCAACAGTCACGACAATGTTTCCCCATACTTTGACTCTACCACTAGCCAGTCTCCGCCGTGCCAAAGAAGCTGATTGATGATTATCATACTCCAAAAAAGCAAACCCTCTATTCTTCTTTTTGTCTTCAGCTGACATGTAAATGATCACGTCAATTAATCCTGTGGTCACTTGCGCAAACTCTTCCAAAATTTCTTCTTTGGTCTTTGTCTTGGGTATGGATCCAATAAAAAGGCGGTTGTTTGCAACGGAAAGGCACACACCAAGTTTTCTTCCAGGTCTGATCTCTTTGTTATCAAGCTTCTTCATGGATTCTTGGGCTTCGTCTTTCTTGGAATATGTACAGAAACCATATCCTCGGTTTAGGCCATTAAGTGGGTCCATCATTAGACGAAAGTCGTAGATCTTACCACACTCCTCAAGAACTGGAATAAGCTCATCCTCAAAGCAGTCTCTGGGAATCTTTCCCACAAACACCTGGCAGCAACTTTTCTGTTAAACAGATACAACACAATCAAACCAACAAGAACAAAATACAGTAGAACCCTGGTAACTCAAATTAACCAGCTAACTCCAACTAAGACCTGTTACCCTTGGATTTAATCCCACTTTGGTTAACACAAATTCAGATAACATTACATTCCACACCAATGTTTCCATTGATCAACATTTACCCTGATAAACTGAATTCTGGTTCTTGCACATCACCACAGATGCCCACTGAAATATCGCATTGGCTCTTCTTCAAGATCACATGGGTCATAGCTTAATAAATTTTCATTATTTTTTGCGGTTTAGAGCTCTCTGCGTCGACAGCGACATAGCAGTTAGCAGTTATATTAGCAGTTAGCAGCGACATAGCAGTTCCCATATACTGTCAGACAATGAATTTACAGATTGCAAGGCAGTGAAGAAATATCAATCAGTGCGGTGCCTTTCAGTTTTTTTTGGGTGGAGAGGTTAGGTGGCGTTATGTGGATGGCCGAATGTGGCAAAGATTTAAACAGGAAAAAGAATTAACGGCACAAATTGTCTATTTAATCATTCAAGACGAACAAAATAACTAGGCATTCGGTCTTACATCTTCAGGATACGGAAAGGCACTCAAACTTGGCAGTGAAGGGATTTTTTAAAGTGTTTTTCAACATTTTTACAACCACGTGTAGCGTCTCTCTTCGTATACAGCTGTCGCGCGCATTCGATACAAATTCGTCGAGAAAAAAGGAGAACGTCTAAAGCAAATGGAATCTTTGTCAAGTAACTTACCTCAGTACCAGTTCCGGGAGCAGGGCCTTCCCAGCCAGGCGGTGGGCCTCCATATTTCCTTTGTCCAGTAGTAATGTCCAATGTGTAGCCAGTTCTTTCTAGTAAGGCTTTAATCTTCGTTTCGTCAGGTCCGCTTAATCCTTCGCTACCGGCAGCAGTTTGCCCTCCCTGCGCCTTCTGTCGGTTTTTCTCGCGATATGTTTTCATCACTCCACAAAGGAAAGCGCTTTTATTCTGAACGTGTGATAAATCACTACTGGCGAACTGTTCCAGCACTTCTAGAGCACCATCTTCGTTGAATTCTCGCAAAGCATCGAGAGCTCTATCATCCAACTCAGCAGGCAGAAGCGAACCGCTATCGAAGATAAAACCGACTCGTTGGGCCACTCGAACGCTTAAGCCTTGGTTTATAAGCTGTTGAGCTTCCTCAGATAGTTCTTGTGTTGACTCCATGCTTCCCTGAACTCTAGTGAAATGGAGGAAAGTTTAAACTTCAACACTAGGTGAAGCTCGTAGCAATAGACTCCGGAAACAAAGGAAGCGAGGAAACGTGGTAGCCGAGTCACGACCAATTGTCGGGGTGGACCTCACCTCAACCTCAGGGTCATACTCGGAAATAGTTCGGAAGCCGAAGATGAGGCGACCACTTACGAACACAAACGAAATCCGTGTTAGGCAACTCACATCCAGCTCTCTCCCTCATTCAGTAGTAATAGAGATGTTGGGCTCATGGCAAATTAAAAATAGGTTAACTGTCAGTCAGTTTGAAGTCAAAAAAATTGATTGTATGTGAAATTTGCTCTGCTGTCGGAAAAGTAATCGAAGATTTTACCTTAAAGTTACATAATTTACTTCTGATTACCTATAGCAATTTAGCTTGTAAAAATAACATGAAAAAGGCTGGAGCGCTATTCGACCTGTTGCTCCTAAGGTAAGCGGCCTGTTTGGTTCAGCTGGTAGAGCTTCGCGTGGTAGCGCTCTTGACTGTTAGTTAATGCTACAAGATTCAAAACCCCCAGTTAGTTAGAAGTCGCGGATCACGTTTTTGGGTGCTTTACTATGGACGTTTTATTTCATTTTTTCGGCCAAGTAAATAGTTGGGACATCATACTAAAGATTCGCAGGATTCGGAGCGAGCAAAGTCTCTTCGGGAGCCCGGTCAGGTGCAGCTGTGGTTAACGTAGAGTTAGGAGAGAATTCCAACTGGGTAAATAGCAAGCATCCTATCAATGAACGACTCCCGGTCATTCATTGAAATGTCCTTATGGATTGAATGTTCGATAAGTTCTGTATGGGAGATCTTCATGTGTCAATATATGACAGCCAACCAACACAGATAAAAAACAATAAAGCAAATTGCATATTGACTCGACTTTATTTCAGATGCTTAACCCAATAATAAAAACTATTTCCCTCTAGAACTAGTTTAATGTAAAATTTGACGTAATGTGAGCAATCATGACTTAGCACAAATTGTTTGAGTACCCACCCCAAACCTGTTGGGTCTTCAAAATCAAAGTTCTTTAGTCTTACAACGATATTTCAACAAAAAGTCAATGTTCTAGAGTTCAGATAAATCCGTCCTGTAATAATAATACTGATATCCTGTATTTGATTGACATGTAGTTATATACCCTTCTACTATTACATAATCAACACATCCATGTACGAACAGATTCAGATCAATAAAGTCACGAGCTGATCAACAACCTTTTTCAGTCTCTATAAGTTTATTCTTAAACCCGTCTTAGAACAACCAAGTTTATTACACGTCCAATATGAAGGGGACTTCTTGTATCTACCTACCTGGGCCTTCCTACCGAAGAGAGAGAACAGGAGGCCTATGCAAGCTCCTAATTGAAAGGGTTTGTATGAAAGTCTTCTGCTTGAAAACCGAAATGACATTACTACTCACCGCAATCGCTTTTGAATGCCCTGAGAATCGTGAGGATAACGTAAAATACCAAACATGGACAAAGTAAGTCGATTTTATTGAAAAAATATCAGTTAATTACCCACGACTTAAAAACAACACTGTTGGACTTTCATACAAATCCTTTTGAATTGAGGACTAGGACTTCATGCGCCAACCCTGCCCCCCCCCCCCCCCTTACTGTTTGTTCAGTTCCTCGAGAATGTTCATTACACGAGGGACTAAATGGGGTTTAACGTTTGGTGTTATTTGCCCATAATTCTTAATGTTTGCCGTTTCATTGGCCAATTTTATGTTTACTGTTTCCGAAGAAAATACAGTACTGTAAACTTAACCGCATAAGTGTTTGGAGACTTAAGAGGATTCTTCGGAAATCATTGGCAATGGTCAGACTTCTTCGTTAGTCTTTGTTCGACAGTCTTCGGGAATGTTCGGCAGACTTCGGAAATCTTCTTAAATAATTTGGAATCGTCGTAAAACGGCCAAAAGCTGCTTGATATACTAAACAAAATAATTGGCCTTTTTGGAGTAGTTTTTGCTTTTTTCTGGAAAAAGAATTAGTTTTATGGCATTTTTTGTTAGTGTTAAAGATGCCTAAAATTTAACTGTTTCATGCTACGAAGATGAAGCGTAAAGTGTTATCGAGGTACCCATTCAGACTCTCTTACACGCCTCGTCCGTTTCTTATCCGACTCTGATTACAAATTCAACTATTTCCGAGTTGCATTCCAGCTTAAAGGAGCTCCCGTAGGGGAAATTTTTACGAATTTTGGTTTTTGGCGTTCCAACTTTGTCACTTTGCAACTTTGTTTGCATTTATAGAACTTGATTCATGAACCCCTTATAAATGAGAATGGATTTCGGAGTCATCCCCAGTTAAAGGTGATTCGCATTCACATTCTCTTTACATAAATTTTAGTCAGTGATGTTTATGGTAAGAATGTTTTCTCCTTTGTTTTACGTCAGCTGTGAGTAACAAATCATATGCTACTGTAACCTCCTATGGGAACCGTTGTCTGTCCCGTCACGCAACGCTTCTTCTCACTCTCACCCGTTTCACGATGATAAAAAAGAAAACTATCTCGTTTAAGAGATGGACATCGCGAACACAATGTTAGTATTAAGATGCGCTGCTATAAATTGAAACCTGGTGAATGATGCAATTTTTTTGGCTTCTGCATATGAAATTATGCAGGAGCCAATAAGTCAAAGGAAACACAAGTGATTGAGTGAGTGAAGGAGCCAATCAGCGCGTGCCTAGTATTTAGCCAATCACCATGCACAATACAATTCGCTTTTATACTGCTTTATTTTAAAACTCAAGAGAGAATATATAAAGGTAATGAAATCGAGGAAAGGCGATAGGTATGGCAAAAAGGTCCGAATGAACTCATTAAAATGCAGTAGCCACAACCGATATACATATTTTTTTTTAACGAGTAAACCTGTAAAACATCCAGTCACGTGATCGTGCTAAACGTGGAAGGGCCGAGCTAAGTTACCTGGAGCAACCTGGCTTTCTCCATCTGAAAGAGAATTTGACCAGAACATCGTCAGCTCATCTACATTTGTATCATAACCTAGAATTACAAACCTTCATTCTGTTTATGTTTTCCGGTTTCCACTTGAAACTCTCATGCTTACGTCTGCGCATGTGCTTATGTTACGTGTGAACAAACCCAAAAAAAGAGCTTGTTCCTGATAAATTATGGGTTTCAGGATTACCCTCCTTCGAATAAGCGATAATAAACCCCAGGATAAAGTGATCAAAGGGGTGTTCCTTCGGTATAATCCAGATCTGGATTCGTGATCCGAGATCACGCAGATTATGAAGCACCAAAGGAACTGATGAATCCACTCTGGACAAGGATTTCTCTCTTTCATACGCCTTGATCGGAGTAATCCAGGATCACAAATCCAGACCAATACCATATCAAAGAAATGCCTCCTGAAAGAACACGAAGCCACCAAGAGAAAATGTCTTCATGGAAGAAAACCTTCGATCTCCGCCACATTACAAGGCCTAAGATATTACACTGGAAACTAATCTTTGCCTAAATTATAAGTACTTCGGCTTGCCTACACCTTGATAATTTCCGTTTCGGTTATGATTTAACTCTTTTTGTGGAATTTAAATTAATTGTGACATTCTCTCTATCAAAAATTACTTGTCTTCGTTTTTCATCACATTAATATTATAATATTAATTTGTCGTTCAGAAGGTTTTCATTAACTCCAGTATGCGACTGTGGCCCAGCAAAATCAGAGTGGACTAAATTTGGTACTGTGGGAAAAAAAATCCGAAATACTGTGGAAGATTCTCAGAAGAAATGTCCGCACAATAGAAAGAAAAGTGCACATTACAACCAGGACAATCAGACACAGTTCATGTTACGTTGGTTAAAAGTAATGAATTTAACTTATAGAAAGTCAAAATTCACGGACGCAACGCACTTTGAGAGATGAACTCATGATTCAACCAATTCAGATTCTATGAATGCAAGTGTTTCAATGTGGGCTTTCAAAAGGATCTGTTGATTTCTAACAAGGCTTTTTAAGGAATTTAATTGTACAAGATCCTTTAATTCTTGCCTCAAATAGAAACTTCCACTCTAAAGGGTCAGTCGGACTTAATGTAATTTGACATAATAAAAAGGTACAATTCACCGACTCGACGTTTCAAACATTCCTGTCTAGTGTCTTCGTCAGTTTCATTGTTATTTCTCACAGTAATTGATAAGTGACTTGTAAATGGCTTCCTGGAAGACAGTAATCACGGTAAATATACATTTTTATTGACGTTGATGACAACGATCTGCCTAGAACGAGTGATTTCAGAAAACATTCGAAACTTCAGCTTGGAACGAATAATCTGTTGTCCGACATCCAAACAGGAAACAAAGGTTTTCAAGCGAAAAAACAAAAATTCCAAAAGGCCCGCGAAAAAAAAAATTAATAGGAACGGTAATCACTTAAGGAAGGTGAGTATTGTAAACAGGGCGTCATTATCTTAAATGGGATGTGAACGATATATTGTCGTAAAATTAACATACTTCTCCTTTCGCGTCAATCTTCAAGGTTCTACTCTTGACAAAATTCGGTGGGATTCAAATCCATGGACCAAAGCTTGGAAACAAGCATACTTTTTGTTTTTATACTTGCTCTTTGTTTTTTGACTTGAAAAGGCTCTTGAAACAAAACTATAACAATTCTGTTTCGATGCTGACATGTTTCTTATCGCATCTTACTAAACAATGCCTTGTATTTTTTTTTAATATGTGCGATGGAACACTTCGGTTCGTGTATGTGGCATTACACTGTTCGCTCGGACAATCAATCTGTTTCATTATTTACCACAGTGGCAACAGCAAGAAAACTGGCAAAAATCGTTTACATTGGAGCTTAAATTGAGAAAACGCACAATAACTATGGTCAAGAAAAATCGAATAACAATCTATTCCACTGCCGGAAAACTTTGCAACATTAAATTTGTGTAGCACAAGAAAGCACAATGACTGCAATTTGCAACCATAATTGGATCAAAAACTTCAAAATCCTCACCTAGCAGTTCTTTTCCCAAACACATCTTCAAAAATTGTGTCTTCTCACACTGACAATACATTCGTGCGCTTTTATAATTTATGCCAATGAAGAACTTAGAACTATTAATGTTGCTATGGAAACGACAGTTCAAACAAGAAATAGACCGAAACAGAGGGAGGGTAAAGCACACCATTCGAAGTCTCATGCTACAGGTGACACCACTGACCCAAGACTTTGTAAAAGTGGTGCCGGTTGCTCTGCATAAATCTTTAAAAAAAGTTATACCTCAAAGACTGAGTAGTTGCAAAAACAACGGATAACAACCATTAGTTAACCCCAATGTTTGGGAGAGAAGCACAATTGTCTTTTCTTTTTCACTTCCTCTTTCTTCTTGACATTCCCAACCACTGGACCATTTCCCCCGATACACCGTCACTCCATCCCTCCTTCACTCCCAGGATCAGCCTATTTCCCCCCTTTTTTAAGTCCCCTAAAAAAAGTTCTCGCGAAATTAAAACACGCGAAATTCAATACCATCTTATACAATTCTATGATCAATTTGGGCTCCACCGAGGACCCACTTAAAGATATGGACAATGTACTTCAGCTGTATGCGCGATTCGACGGTGTCATAAAGTACTCTTGTATTGCTCTACTTTGTCGCTGAGGAACATGTCAAACTATTTAACAGCCTTTTCTTGTTACGAGGTCTTCCTCAGTGTACTGGAAACTAGATTTATTCAATAGGTACCGAGATGTACTCCTTACAAATCTGAAATCTGAAACACTGGAAGCAATTTAATTGGTCGGACCATTTACTTCACCAGTGAAAAAAATGTTCGACCAATCACAGGCCGGAGACAATATTTCTTCACTGGTCATAGAAGTGTGATCAGTTTTGGCGCCATCAACTCGGCAAAAAGTGAGCAATAATGGCTTCTTCCTTTCTTCTTTCTTTGAGCAATTCTAGGTTTGCAGATACAGCGTCAGTCGAGGACTTCATACAAGATCAGTAAGATCAAGAAAATAAAAATACGAATCGAAAAAGAAACCCAAACAGCACGTCGCTTGACAGAGAGAACTTCTGACGTTGAAGGGGAATCAAGGTCCGTAGAAATAACTTCAAACGAGCTCAATTTATTCATCAGTGAATTTGCCATAGCAGTAACAGAGAAAGAAAACAAAGATTATGAGCCAAGTTTGCTGCGTTCTATCTTTACAAGTAGGGGTATAGAATGGTCCCTGTAAAAAAATAAGTCTCGGCAAATTTAAAGTGGGTCTCGAAATCTCGGCGTCACAAACTAGAGTCTCGGAATCTCGAGCTCGCAAAAAAAAAAAACAGGTCTCGAAATCTCGAATTTTTAAAATGTGAGTCTCAGAGTCAGTGCCAAACCTAAAGCAAATTCTCATGAAAAACTGGCATTTAATAGAACAACAACCATTACTGAGCGGAATCTACAAAAAACAGCCCCTCGTACCTTATAAAAGAGGGCGGTCGCTCAAAGACATACTCGTGAGAGCCAAACTATAAAAAGGCTATTTTGAACACGCGCTGGGGAGTCGTGCAGGCCTGTCAACCCCATTTTACGCGGAGTCTCGGGCTCGGATTTTAAAAAAACAGTTAAGTCTCGGTCTCGGCGTCTCGGCGAGTCTCGGATTTTACCACTCTACACCCCGACAAGTTTTGAACGGTTATTTGAGAAAGAAAAACTACGGAAACAGCATCATGAAATACGTGGCTTTTGAAATGGCAAGAGCCGCATTAAAATCAAAACAAAGAATTCATTCTACATTTTATCTCTCAGTTACTACGCGCCCTGTGATTGGTCAATTACGCGGCCCGCTAAATTCAAAAGTTTGTTTTGGTCGCCAAAGAGACATAAGTAATATCTTAAAAACCTCGTTTTCTCGGTCCGTACTGTAAGTTACGGATCCTCGTTTTTTCCGCTCGGATTTCGAGCGCAAAAAACTGGGTCCGTAACTAACAGTTGGGACCTCGAACTCGGTTAGTAAGTGGTATGTATTTCCCGTAAACAAGACATTCCCGAGTCATTCACGAGTCGTTTTAAAAAGTTTATAACTGTCTTTGGTTCTTATACTTCTAGCGACATTTCCAACAGGGTTTAAAATAGAATTTTCCAGTTCGTGCAATGTTTGTTTCATTTTTAGAGAAGTAAATTTTGAACGCATTTTTTAACTCGACTATAAAGTTGATTCAGTATGCTCCAAAATGAAGCCTGCCAAGTGCGTTTTGCATTTTGTTCGGTATCTTGATTTTTCTAGCCCGGCGTAATTCATGATCAATTAGTAATATTTTGTAAGGAGTGAATCTCAGTATGTACAAAATTAACAGATTACTTCATGGTTAGTTCGCCCGTAACATTTTTCATTAATCGTCCGCGCTCACTAATCATGAAGTAAACTCTATATCCCCCATTGAAACTTAAAGCAAATCGTGACAATTCCGAGACTTTGTTAATGAATATCACTCGGTCGTCACTTGTTTCCATCTGCCAAACTGACGTGACGTCATTTGATTCCGGCGAACATTTCCGTTCACGAGTCGGGTTCCCTTTCGGAAAAACAAATATGGCGGATGATTCTATCCTGCGTCCGCTTGAAATAAAGTCTAAATTTGTTGTAATAAAGCTTAGAGCAATTGTTTTGCAGAGTAAAGCTGTTTTCATCTGAGTTCTACCCGTGTGTAATGCATCTCCTTACGTAGGTGAAGATGTAACAGAGAACGGTGGATCGATGTCAGTTTGAAAGATGGCCAACACTTGCCATCCACGAAACTGACGTGTCGATTACAATTGATCGAACTCGGAATTAACGACAATGTGCCGAATACAGGCCTCGGAATACCGAATTCCTTTTTCCGCCAAGCTTTGCTCTTTGGCGGGCACTTTTGAAAACATAAATAAAGATTTCATTAAGGTTCCGCGTCCGCGAAATCTGTAAGTTTAGAAATATTGCGCTAGCATTTAAATATTGTGATACTCAATCCTCGGTTAGAACGGGTGTCGAAATGGCTTTACCAGCAAATGCTGAAGAAAACAACATAGATGATGTTATACAATTAGATAGGAAGGAAAACAGTGCTACTGAAGCGGCATGTTCATGGCAGGCAAAATTGAGAGGATCCACGAGCAAGTATGTTGGTTATGTTGAATCAGTTGAAGCAGCTATGACTGTAATTAAGCAATTACGAGCTGGAAACCACAACAAAGTTCTCTTGTTTTAAATCTGACAAGATGTTTGGAGCTGGAGGTGAGATAATATAAATGATAATTGCAACTAGATAATATTATTTTGGCCCATACCTAACATTCCTTTTTAGTACCACCACTATCAAGGCTAATCGTACAGTTGTTTTTACCAAAGCATAATGAATAGCCACAGTTTTTCTAACAAGAGGCAAGGAATCACTAAGGTGTTTTAGTGGAGGGTAACAGAGGCAGATCCAGGATTTTTCTTAGGAGGGAATGCACATAGTTTTCTTTCTTTTTTTTGTGCAGAATACCAGTTGTACCAGAAAGCTGCCGGTCATCTCAGCGGGGGTGGGAGACACCCCATGCATCCACCCCCTAGATCCACCTCCGGGTAGAATTAAGGATTTTTGGCTGACCATAGCTTTCAATCACCTTTTAATTATTAACCAATAGATAGTAGGATTATTCTTACGTGACCCAAAGAGTAGAGCAATGTTGTATTGATCAATCATAATCAGACATGGTCATATGTGTATCACTAAATCTGTGAAGCCAGATTGTAAATATGTAACAAGAAGTTGGATCGATTGATAACTAGTTTATGTCAAATAGAGTACAATACCATAATTAAGAGAGTTCCTTCTCTGGATATCACAGATCCTTTTGCCAAGTCAAGAAAAGTTTATTTTAAAGATGATAAAATTCCATTTGATGGAGTGCCCTTCAACATTATTGGCACAAAGGTATTTGACTGTCAACATGGTCCAGACAGAAAAAAGTCATTTAAAGCAAGACTTACTAATGAAAAGGTATGTATATTACTAGTTAGTTAATACTACTAATCCATTTTCATATTACAGAAGTAACTTCTTGTGTGTGTGTTTTTTTATTAACCGACATTATCAGTAACATCAATGTTTAACTACAGGTTGATGATCACTCCTTTAAAAAAAGGAGATTTTTACCTCAAGACACAATGAAGTTTGGGTGCCCTGCAAGTATTCGCTTATCAGAAGTGATTAAGTATTCAAATTACAAGGTAAGCCTGTTATCAACAATAATAAGAATAACTATATATAATAAAATCATTATTATTTTTATTATTATTATTGATGTAATAAATATGTGAAAGACATATAAACTGCTGGTTAATGATGAAATGAGTGACATGATCCTTGCAATTGCATTCTTTTAGCCTGAAAAAAAGATTTAATGCAATTGCTTAAATTGCCTACACACTGCAAGGATCATGTCATTCACTTCATTATTACTATTATTATTATTGTTATTATTATTATCCATACAACAGGAATAATTCAAGGTCCCACATTAACTTCCTTTTACCATGGTAACAGGAGGTAAAAACTGTCAAAAAAGCAAACAATCCTTGATCAGCGTTACGCAGAGTATTAGAATGACTATATTTTAGCTCTTGATATCTGCCAATTTGCAATATTTGTGTTACCTCTATAGATCAGGGATGACACAGAGCGACTTAGAAGAGACATGTCCAAAAAACTCAAGACTGCTATCACCAGTGGACAGAAACCTCCATTTGAACGCAGAATATACATCCATCTACCAAAGGAGGATGAGCACAATGACCATATCTTTGGAGAGGTATGTTAATCTAAAATAAATGGAGCTCAAAAAGAGACGTAGAACATTTTAAAACTTTTTTTCTGCACAATGCCATAAACCCAACTCTACATTGTACAGTACAATCATGTATAGAGAGGTCTAAATGTACTCCACGTGACTGGTTTCATGATATTTGTATCCCAGGGGACCAGTTAACCAGTATTTCTCCTGATTGTGTGACTGATTCAAGAACAGTGACAAGTCAACATTATAAGGAAATTAAAAAGTTGGATAATAAATCTCTTGGTGTGTAGTATCACTGTAAATTTTTAATTTAATTTGTACTTTGACCTGCCAGTTCATGCAGTGATACTTCACACTAAAATGTCTAACAATATGTAAAGTTAATTTTTCTGCATGTAAATTTAACTTAATAATCAGGTTGGTGGTCTTCTGCAACCCATTGACAAACGGCTCACAGACAAGATTGAGGAGCTTGTTGGTGAAGGTGTCAAAACTGTGGATGAAATGAAAAGGCATCTTCGGCAGTTTGTAAAAAGTGAGCTATTTCCAGGGCAGACTCCACCTCCTATAACCAACAGGCGCTATTATCCAACACATGTGGATGTCAGAAACCACATCTACAAGGCATCAGTGAAGAAGATGTTGTCCAAAGTAGACCAGGAAAACCTTGAAAAGAAAATAGAAAATTGGCATCAGGAGCATCCTCAAGACACATTTTATTTTAGACCCTGTGCCATATCTACCTCACCTAATGTTGAAAGAAAAAGTGACGAATCAGATGAAAATTGTGGGCAGGCTCAGGAACTTTTGTTTGCACACCAAACAGCCTGGCAGAAACATCTTCTGAAACTTTATGGAGATGAAATAACCCTTCTAGATGCAACTTATAAAACAATGAGATACGAACTGCCATTATTTTTTCTTGTGGTTAAAACAAATGTGAATTACATGGTTGTAGGGTCTTTTGTAATTCAAAGGGAAACCACAGCTTCAATACAGGAAGCACTCGCAATCTTCCGTGATTGGAACAACAGCTGGAAGCCCCAGTATTTCATGACTGACTTCTGCCAAGAGGAGATCAATGCCATCGAGAACACATTTCAAGGTAGAAATGATTCAAAATGGTTGGAATTGTTTGTTAACGCATATGTAAATCTCAGATTTTTAATTGATCTAAATGGCTGTTATAGCATGCTAAAACATGTCAAAGTGCTGACCACAAGGGTGTTACATATATATACATGTATTGTGTATATATATGGTACCTTTAACAGCAAAAATGCAGGATGTGCCACCTGTACCACATATTTGTTCCTGTTTCAGTTGGTTGTTTGTAGGACCTGTCAAACAGAAAAGCTATGTTCGTGTTTGGGGAAGTTCTGGTCCCAAGTTGAACAGACACTATGTAAACTTAATAGAACAGTCTGCTGTGATTTAGCTGTACCACATCATGCAATCTCTTCAAGTGATTAACTTGCAGAAAAAGCTTATTTCCTGCACTGATCCACTAAGTACAACAGTTCCATGTTTATAGAAGAAAAGTCCTATGTGAATCCCTGCCACCCAGCTTGCTATATAAGTTGCATCTAGAAGGTCATTGTGCTCATCCTCCTTTGGTAGATGGATGTATATTCTGCGTTCAAATGGAGGTTTCTGTCCACTGGTGATAGCAGTCTTGAGTTTTTTGGACACGTCTCTTCTAAGTCGCTCTGTGTCATCCCTGATCTATAGAGGTAACACAAATATTGCAAATTGGCAGATATCAAGAGCTAAAATATAGTCATTCTAATACTCTGCGTAACGCTGATCAAGGATTGTTTGCTTTTTTGACAGTTTTTACCTCCTGTTACCATGGTAAAAGGAAGTTAATGTGGGACCTTGAATTATTCCTGTTGTATGGATAATAATAATAACAATAATAATAATAGTAATAATGAAGTGAATGACATGATCCTTGCAGTGTGTAGGCAATTTAAGCAATTGCATTAAATCTTTTTTTCAGGCTAAAAGAATGCAATTGCAAGGATCATGTCACTCATTTCATCATTAACCAGCAGTTTATATGTCTTTCACATATTTATTACATCAATAATAATAATAAAAATAATAATGATTTTATTATATATAGTTATTCTTATTATTGTTGATAACAGGCTTACCTTGTAATTTGAATACTTAATCACTTCTGATAAGCGAATACTTGCAGGGCACCCAAACTTCATTGTGTCTTGAGGTAAAAATCTCCTTTTTTTAAAGGAGTGATCATCAACCTGTAGTTAAACATTGATGTTACTGATAATGTCGGTTAATAAAAAAACACACACACAAGAAGTTACTTCTGTAATATGAAAATGGATTAGTAGTATTAACTAACTAGTAATATACATACCTTTTCATTAGTAAGTCTTGCTTTAACCCTTTCACTCCTGTTTACGTCAATTGACGTGACGCTCGTGTCACGCGAAAGTCCGATTTACGTCAAGCGACGTTTCTTTGGGGTAGCTCAGTTCAACAGCTCTTTTCTCTTCATTGGTTAATGCTGAGGTCATGTGACCTTCAGTAAAGAAACCAGCACGTGCCAAATAGAAATTTTCTCATACACGACTTCCCCGTGAAACGTCGCTTTCACCGAGAATTTTGAAGTTAAACTTCGCGAATTTTTCGCTGTTATCGAAAAATGGCGTCGCTGTTCGATGACTCTGATGATGAAGGTGACTTTCTCGGCTTTAGCCGAGAAGAAGTAGAAATGTTTCGCCAAACGCGTGAAGATTTTGACTATGGTGACAAAGTGTCACTTGAAGAGGAGATGGAAGACGAAGAATCATCGGAGGAAAGCGATGAAATTCAGTGGAATGAAAGCCCCGAGAATGTAGAAACACCCGAGTTTACCGAACATGTTGGCCTTGTAAGAAGAATGCCGCTGTATTCGTCCGTTCTAGATTATTTCTTGCCTTTGTTTACAGCGGACCTGTTCGAAATTGTCAGTAACAACAACAACAGTTACACGGCTGAAATCAACCTCAACCGAGAAGAAATGCTACGCGAATTTTTGCCTACTTCTGTGACAGAATCAAAGCATTCCTTGGCGTTCTGATTTTGATGGGAATTATTAAGTTGCCAAATATTTTCCCTTATTGGTCTTCGCCTGAGCGGTTCCATCAGACAAGCACAGCGAAAGTTTTCTTTCGGGACAGATTTCTCGAACTAATGCGATATATATCTTCACATCTCAGACCCAAGAACACTACCAGCACTGAATCATCCAGAGCACAAACTCTACCGATTAAAGCTTGTTATTCAACGAAAGCGTGCTGGCCGTCCACGAGCAGAACCTGTCCTTGCGGATTTACTGGATCATATATATGATCGAATTGTTCAAAAGAATAAGAAAGCGCTGCTCTGTGAAGCCTGCAAGGCCAGAAGTCTCAGGCTTAAAAAAGCGAACAAAAAGGGCGATGGGCCTCGCGAATCCCGAGCTGACTGCCGCGGGTGCAAGGTCATTCTTTGTAAGGGAAATTGTTTCGCCGAATGGCATAGCATTCTTCGCCCAGAGGGTGAAAATAACGGTTCAGACACTGACATTTAGACATTATTTTATTTCTTTGACAATTTTTTGTACCTTAAATTTGTATTTAGAACTTTTCCTGAGCCTCAAAGTAGATTTGTTTCATTCAGAGCCGTGAATGGACAACAGCATGGCGCGGGAAATTCAAATTGTGCTAATTAAAAATATAGTTTTCTTATTTTGTAGGCGTTTGTATGTAGACCGATTTGACATGAGCGATAGCTTATTCTCTTGACTACAACTTTTCTTTTAGGTGCAATAGGGTTTTTTCTAGTATTTTAAAGTTATTAAGGTGAAATAAACAGTACTTCATAATTATGTGATGTAAGCCTAATTAATTCAGGACCAAGGTGATATTTGAGTCCAGACAAGTTAGGAGTGAAAGGGTTAAATGACTTTTTTCTGTCTGGACCATGTTGACAGTCAAATACCTTTGTGCCAATAATGTTGAAGGGCACTCCATCAAATGGAATTTTATCATCTTTAAAATAAACTTTTCTTGACTTGGCAAAAGGATCTGTGATATCCAGAGAAGGAACTCTCTTAATTATGGTATTGTACTCTATTTGACATAAACTAGTTATCAATCGATCCAACTTCTTGTTACATATTTACAATCTGGCTTCACAGATTTAGTGATACACATATGACCATGTCTGATTATGATTGATCAATACAACATTGCTCTACTCTTTGGGTCACGTAAGAATAATCCTACTATCTATTGGTTAATAATTAAAAGGTGATTGAAAGCTATGGTCAGCCAAAAATCCTTAATTCTACCCGGAGGTGGATCTAGGGGGTGGATGCATGGGGTGTCTCCCACCCCCGCTGAGATGACCGGCAGCTTTCTGGTACAACTGGTATTCTGCACAAAAAAAAGAAAGAAAACTATGTGCATTCCCTCCTAAGAAAAATCCTGGATCTGCCTCTGTTACCCTCCACTAAAACACCTTAGTGATTCCTTGCCTCTTGTTAGAAAAACTGTGGCTATTCATTATGCTTTGGTAAAAACAACTGTACGATTAGCCTTGATAGTGGTGGTACTAAAAAGGAATGTTAGGTATGGGCCAAAATAATATTATCTAGTTGCAATTATCATTTATATTATCTCACCTCCAGCTCCAAACATCTTGTCAGATTTAAAACAAGAGAACTTTGTTGTGGTTTCCAGCTCGTAATTGCTTAATTACAGTCATAGCTGCTTCAACTGATTCAACATAACCAACATACTTGCTCGTGGATCCTCTCAATTTTGCCTGCCATGAACATGCCGCTTCAGTAGCACTGTTTTCCTTCCTATCTAATTGTATAACATCATCTATGTTGTTTTCTTCAGCATTTGCTGGTAAAGCCATTTCGACACCCGTTCTAACCGAGGATTGAGTATCACAATATTTAAATGCTAGCGCAATATTTCTAAACTTACAGATTTCGCGGACGCGGAACCTTAATGAAATCTTTATTTATGTTTTCAAAAGTGCCCGCCAAAGAGCAAAGCTTGGCGGAAAAAGGAATTCGGTATTCCGAGGCCTGTATTCGGCACATTGTCGTTAATTCCGAGTTCGATCAATTGTAATCGACACGTCAGTTTCGTGGATGGCAAGTGTTGGCCATCTTTCAAACTGACATCGATCCACCGTTCTCTGTTACATCTTCACCTACGTAAGGAGATGCATTACACACGGGTAGAACTCAGATGAAAACAGCTTTACTCTGCAAAACAATTGCTCTAAGCTTTATTACAACAAATTTAGACTTTATTTCAAGCGGACGCAGGATAGAATCATCCGCCATATTTGTTTTTCCGAAAGGGAACCCGACTCGTGAACGGAAATGTTCGCCGGAATCAAATGATATCACGTCAGTTTGGCAGATGGAAACAAGTGACGACCATATCACTCCTTTGACAATTTTCGCGAAATTTCGTTCCCTGGTAACGCATTTTTGGGTCAATCGTGAAATTTTAGTCGCGCAAAAAAATGTCCGTCCATTTTCGCGAAATTAAGTTTCGGTTTGAGTAATAATTACGTCACAAGATTTGAGAATTTAGTGTTTGATTTGTAGCCTCGTGTTGATTTTTCTCAATTCTCGTCATCTTTTCGCTTGTTGTTGAGTGGATATTGCAAGGAAAAGTGGCATATTGTGGGAGTGAAACAGGTACCAGAGCTAGAACATGATACAAATTCCCTTGAAATGTTTCTCTCTGGCTAGTTAAAACAGAAACCACGACTATGGCATAAAATAAAATGGAACATATAGTCGAGCCTCGCCTTCTCGAACCCAAACTCATTTCCCTTGGATTGCTTTTTCAAGTCATTTAACATCGATTGTCTCGAACCTCCGTTATCTTGAACTATTTTTCGTTTCCCTTGAGAGTTGGAGATAGGGAGGTTCGACTGTACTTCCTGAGTATTGGATAAGTATGAGATGGTTATGTTGTGGTTCAATTTTGCCTTGGTTTAAATTTTATTTTCCTTGTTTCAAACTCATTATCTTAGGTTGCGTTCGATTGACCCTATTCCGGAATAAGAATTCATTCCGGATTATTCCAGAATAGCCATTCCGTCCGCACGTCAATAAAACGATTATTCCGTTTCTGGAATAATGGCCCGCGATATAACGATAAGACAGCGGCTATCCGTAGGAAAATACAAAATGCTGCAGAATTTGCAACAAACATGGCCGAAACATTAGATGTTGTTGTTTGCTGTATTTTGGCAGCTGTGGTAGAATTTTTTGTTGACTAGCTTCTGTACCGCTTGCAGCCGCCATTTTTGTTCAGTTGCTGTGCAGATGCTGCGAAGTTATTCCGGATTATTCCAAACATTCTGCTACCTGGAGCAGAATGCTTGGAATACATTCTGCGTATTCCGGAATCGGAATAGTGACTCAATCGAACGGACATTTTATTTTATTCTGTTTATTCCCATTCCGGAATAGGGTCAATCGAACGCAACCTTACATTAAACCAAGGAAAAAATTGATGCTCAACTGGTACAAAAACAAAGCCAAAATAAAAACTATTATTGTGGGGACAGCTTCTAAAGAAACTGGTGCTACGTCAGTGGGGAATTGAAACAAAATAAATTGGGATAATCAAACGAATTGATAAAGTAAGTTATACCACCGTAAGGTAAAAGAGAGGTGCTGACGTCTCGAGCGAATCATTCGCTCCGACGAAGAGTTAGCGCTCGAAACGTCAGCACCTCTCTTTTAACTTATGGTGGTACAACTTACTTTATCCATTCGTTTGATTATCCCAATTTATTGCAAAATAAAAACCCTTTTCTTTCTAGAGCATGTTTTGGGCTAATAAGCTTTAGTTGTTGCTGTGGAATATCTTCCATTACTTTAAAATAGGCACAGTCAACTTTCTCTCAACGATCACTCTGTTACATGTAAGATACCACCTTGAAAAGAACCGTTTTGCTTCTCAGCCTAGCAATGTTTCAAATACTATCTCTTAAGCGACCACCTTTTCGTGCACCAACGGTGGTCGCCTAAGAGAGAGAGTTGACTGTCCTCTGATGGGCCGTGTGGTGTGAAGAATTCTACTTCCATTTAAAGAAGCTGTCAAAAAGTCAGAAGCAGAGGAGTAAGATAATCTAAGTCTGTAAGCCCTAGCAAGTATGATAAAAAGCAAAAAGAAAACCACTTACCGCCACTGGCCACTTCTGAATCTAAGACAAATAATTTGTAGTTTTTGGACATCAATATTGAAAATTTCTTCTTGGAATTTCTTCATGATTTTCTTCTTGGTTTTGGAGACAATAAATGACAACAATTACCTCAAGCTAGCTTTTGATGCCAGCAAAAGTTTTGGGGCAGTTTTATTTAATTTATTGGAGTAATAAGGTTAATGAAGCAACTTGTTCTGGCAAAAGAATGGAATCTTGCAGATGCAAATTATCACCCTAGATGCTGATTTAAACTTCCCTTACACAAAAATCAATAGATAAAAAAGTGGAATTTGTGTTGAGTAATTTGAAAACACAATCTAAAACTTTGGTAAATGGTAAAGCAAGTTTGCTGCAAATCCTGCAAATAAAACATTTTCTGCTTTTTTCTATCTGCATTTACTGAACTGCAAAATAATAAATGAAATTTTCACTCAAGCCCAGTTATTTGAATCCATGAAGTAAAAAAAACCAAGTTTTCAATGACAATCTTGGATATTTCCAGGGCATTAGCCTCCTGTTAATCATTTGGTTTTGTTTTTTCTTATCCAACATTGTATCCAATCAGAGGTTTTTCAACTTTAAGATTGGGCTCCAAACGAAACAAATGGATCAACATCAAAATCAAATCAAGATGTTTGAGAGGAATGGCTGCCAATCGGAAGTTTCACTACCACTGCTGTTGTGACCAGGAATACGAACCGCTGTCTTCATACCACTGGTCTCCCTGCTCAGCAGAGTACCCATAATCCTGGCTACTCTCTGACTCTGTCCACTGCTGGTCAGACCCATACTGGTGGTTGTAGTCTATGAACTGCCGCTTTGGTTCTGGGTAGCCTCCTTCCGTCTGGTAGCTGCCTCCATCAAACTTGCGCTTAGGTGGACCAAAACTTCCTCCCCCCCTCCCTTGTGATGGAGTCCCACGGGACACCCTTCCACCTCGTCCAAAACTGCCAGTGCTGCCCCGGGCTCCCCGTCCACCTCTAGATGGTGGCCCACCTCGCCCACCACGAGGATGTTGTTCTCGAAAACCACCTCTCCCACCACCACGGCCAGAGTAGTCACCAGCCCCAGAACCACCTCTTCCAAATCTACCACCTTCTCTATAGCTACCTCCACCATAGCTACTGCTACCATCATAGCTGCTACCACCATCATAGCTGCTACCACCACCACCATAGCTGCTACCACCACCATAGCTGCTACCACCACCATACCCACCTCCATAACTGCTACCTGTACCATAACCACCATCATAGTAGCTATCATAACCACCATCACCATAGCTTCCTGCACCACCATACGAGTCATACCCTCCACCCCTATTGTCATAACCTTGGTTATATCCACCTCGACCACGTCCACGCCCCCTAAGGCCTCCACCACGCACTTGATTGCCACGAGGACCAGGCATAAAGCCCTGACCACGTCGCCTGTTATCTTTGTTAGGCTGTGGTTTAGCAAGAGAAACACTTATCTGTATGTCATCCCAGACTTGGTTGTTAAGTGCATCAATGGAAGCTACTGCATTCTCACGCTCAGTGAAATGAACAAATGCATAGTCCTTCAGCTTTTTGACGCGTTCCACAGTGCCATACTGACCAAACTCCTCCTGCAAACGCTCTTCTGTGACACTCGGTGAGAGGTTTCGTACATATACAACCTTCACCTGAAAATGAAAGTGAGTTCTAATTATTGTTATCATTAAAGATGTTAACTCTAGTTTTCATTGGCTCTAGGCAACCACCAGTTGCCTAGAGTAACCAAAAAGCATCCTTCGTTTTCTTCATTCTTTCCTTTTCTGTCTACATCTCCAGCACTTTTCTAAGAATTCTTTCCCTCCCCAACAGTGCTTAGTATTGTTATTATCATCATCATCACCATTATTATTATTATTATTATTATTATTATTATTATTATTATTATGTCCATTCCTTGTAGACTCAGGCTAAACTAGGATGTTCAGCCTGGTATATAGTCCTTTGGAGCGGGTTACAACAAGTCACCACAGGTCCCAGGACTCTCTTTTCCTTTTTTTTTTACAGAGTCAGTACTTTCCTTAGTATCTTTGCTGTCCCCAACAGTGCTGTTTTCTGGATAACTTCCAGCTTCACGTTCACGCCGATTCGCTTCATGTGCTCCTTAAAGTTGACTGATACGGCTCCAAGAGCCCCAATGACAACAGGCACTACGATGACTTTTCCAGGGTTCATACAAAAAATTGCAACCATTTTTCAAGGACTTTTCAAGGATCAAATGTGATTTTCAAGGACCCCAAACAGGAATGTAATTTTAGGGATGGCAAATACAAATAGACATACGCATATTCCAAACTAACAGGTTTTCAAGGCCACAGGTTTTTGCTCCATCTTGTTCTCTACGTTGTTCAGTACACTGGTCTTTTCTTTGGCAGTTCTCCTGAGAGAATTTGACTGTGTCATGAAACCTTTAATTCCAGTTGATTCAGCCTTTTCAGCTAAATTATCCGCTGACCTAACTAAAGAATCTATGTCTTCAGTCAATCTCCTCTTCTTTTCTTTCAGTTCCTCAATTTCATGCAACAAAGACTTCCTCTTTCGATTTCCTTCTTCTGATTTCTTGTTTTGTCTTTGTTGATCCAGATACCTTTCATACCATTTTCTAGCTGAAGCACATGAGGTAAGCAACGACTGAATGATTGGTACATCCACTGGCAAAATGCCACCAACTGTATCAATATGATCACACAATTCGTTGGGCCACAAGTGATTCATTTGACAGATTCTCAACCTCAAACTCCTTATTTACTGACCTCTCTCAACCGAAGCTTGACCATGATAAAGGACTAAAAGTAGCTGTACAAGTTTAAACAACTTCTGGTATGACTCAGTGTTCATTTAACCCTTTCACTCCCAAGAGTGACTTTATAGATTTTACTCTGTCTAACGCCAGACGATTTTACTCGTCAAATGGAGACCCCTTGGGAGTGAAAGGGTTAAAAACTATCTCCCTTAACCCTTTCACTCCCAAGAGTGACTTTATAGATTTTACTCTGTCTAACGCCAGACGATTTTACTCGTCAAATGGAGACCCCTTGGGAGTGAAAGGGTTAAGTGCCGAACAGTTCATCCAATCTGTCAGTACTGAGTTTGAAGTTAGAAACCTTCTCAGAACCAAAAGCTGGGATGTGGTCCGGAAACCTGGTGTACTCCTGAATGAGGGAATGCTCATCATGGTATCTTTGTTAGTGCTCCCAGTATCAACATTTTCGCCATTTTGAGTTGCCAAAGAAGTGCTCATCTGACCTTCAGATCCTTTTCCTTTGAAATATACAGTAGTTACTTCCCCAGTCGTGCCTCCATCCAACTTTATGTTTGCCTGATGTTTGCTTCCCGCCATGTGTGAGCGTAATGCAATCTCATCCATCCTTGTTAAGTTGATAGTTTTGTTGCACATAATGCAAAATGCTTTATGTAAATCATCTTTTACTTGCCTGGCTCATTTATATTCTGTCTTTGATGACCAACGAGTGTTAACACAAAACTTTCCTGGCATTATTTGCTGCGGAAGAGCCCACCAAAGCACAAATGATAGAATGACTCAAAAAATACATGTGACATGCACAAGACCATAAAATTACATACACAACCGCTGGTCAATTTTGTTTTGGCTCGCATTTGGACTCGCACTTGACTTGCTGTTATCCTTAGTTAGCTTATTTTGCCGTGTTCCAAGTTCCTTGACATCAGAAAAAGAACAACAATGCAATGCAACTTTGCTTTCGACTCCACCGCATTCGAAGGTTGAGAAAATTCAAGGACTTTTCAAGGACTTGTAAAGAAATTCAAGGACTTTTCAAGGATAAATTGAGTTCAAGGACTTTTCAAGGACTCCCCCTAAAATTCAAGGACTTTTCAAGACTGTGCGAACCCTGCTTTTCGCATGCACCAGACTTTTGCAATTTCATTTTTCAATAGTTTGTATTTCTCTACCTTCTCGAGTTCCTTCTGACAATGTCTGGTCTTCTAGCCTCGATTTTCCGATCACACTGGATTGTGAAGTCCCACAGTATTTTGAAATTTTCACTCTCCACCACTCCCTCCGGTTTCTGTTCATACCAGCAATTAGCTCTTTCCAATCCACATTTACCACAAAGTTGCCAGTGAATATACCGTGCCACGTTATCATGCCTGCCTTTATATTCTGTCTGCGCCAACTTACTGCATTCACTCACCACATGGGCCACCGTTTCTCCCTTACTACCGCACATTCTACACAAAGGGGATTCTGCTGTGTGATCAATATGAAATCTCGTATAATTTGTTCTCAAAGATTGTTCCTGAGCGCTGCATATCAGGGCCTCAGTACATCCTTTCAAATCTCCTTTAGCAATCCACTGCCAAGTTCTATCCCAATCAATACCTTCCTTTTCTCTCACAAACTGCCCATGCATTCTTTTCCGCTTCCATTCATTCTCCATCTCCTTTACTTCATTCACTTTGAACTTCTTTGGGTCCACAGCGTCTGAGATGTTGACTACATTACTATCTCCAACTTTCCTGAGTAATACCTCTTCACTATTCCTTACATACCAACTCAAGTTGTTCTCTTCCCTCCTAACGCAACACTCGCAACTGATCAAGCCTCTTCCTCCCTTCTTTCTGGGTACGTATATTCTGGCAACATCACTTCTAGGGTGTAGTTCCTTATTCATTGTCATGATTTTTCTAGACTTCCTATCTATTTCCTGAAGTTCCTCCTTATTCCAATTAATTGTTCCTGCTCCATACCTCATGAGCGACACAGCCCAAGTATTTACTGCTTTGATTTTGTTCTTACCATTGAGCTGAGATTTCATGACAAGTTTAAACCGCCTTAAGTACTCTGTTCGAAATATTTCTTTCATTTCCCTTTCCTTAAACTTGTCCAGCTCTAGAATGCCCAGATACTTGTAACCTTCTTCATCAACTTCCTTTATCGTCTGTCCATTTAACAAGTTAATACCCTCACTTTTGCACAACTTCCCCCGCTTCAGTACCACAACACCACATTTCTTTACCCCAAATTCCATTCCTATATCTTGGCTAATCAACTGTACCGTCGAAACAAGGCTTTCAATCTCTGCTTTATCCTTGCCATAAACCTTCAAGTCATCCATAAAGAACAAATGATTTATTTTGACATCTCCTAATGTATATCCAGCTTTCGCATCTTGCAAGATCTTGGTCAAGGGTACCATGCAAACAGTGAAGATAAGGGGGGACAGACTGTCTCCTTGAAAGATACCCCGCTTAATATCAACTACACCAAGTGTCTCTCCACAAGAAGTCAGCTCTGTCTTCCAATTTACCATAGATTTCTGCAGAAAAGTTATTATATTTTCCGCCACTTGTGCCATTTTTAGGCTTTCAATAATCCAAGAGTGAGGCACCATATCATATGCTTTCTTATAGTCCACCCACGCCATAGCCAAGTTCTTATGCTTTCTTTTGCAATCAGCAAGGACCATCTTATCAATCAACAACTGATCTTTTGTGCCTCTACTCTTTCTCCTACACCCCTTCTGTTCTACAGGCAAAGCATCGTTTTCTACAAAGAACTCATACATACTATCAGCTATGATCCCTGTCATCAATTTCCAAGCAAGTGGTAGACAGGATATGGGTCGATAGTTATCAACAGCACTACCTCTTTCTTGGTCTTTCTGACACAGCACAGCCCTTCCAGTTGTCATCCATACAGGTATGGTGACCCTGTTGTTGATCAAATCATTCATGTGGTCCGCCATTCGTTCATGTAATGCTGTCAATTTCTTGATCCAGTAGCCTTGGACGCCATCAGGGCCAGGTGCCTTCCAATTAGGGATCTTCTTTGACCTTGCTGTCACCATTTCAGCTGTTATTACAATGTCCTCCTGTATACCTTCTACTCTTTCCTTTTTCAGTTCTTTTAACCATTCTGCATTTTCATTGTGTAAAACCTCCTTGCCCCATATATCTCTCCAAAACTGTTGGCTTTCCTCAGCATCAGGTCTAACTTCATTGAAGCTACTAGATGTTCCATTCATTTGTTGGTACACCCTCTTTTGGTCTTGCTGGAACAATCTGTTGACTTGATAGCGATGAATCCTTTGCTCATACCTTTTCAACTTTGCAGATTTAGCTAGCAGTCTTTGCTTAAGTTCTTCAATTACAAGCTTTTCTCCTTTCTGTTTGATGTTGTACTTCAACATCTGTTTGATGTTGTACTGTTTGATGTTGTACTTGTTATTATTATTATTATTATTATTATTATTATTATTATACCCTATATATAAGTTAATGACCAAGTGTGAAGTGAATATGACTGCATATTGGATAAGTTCTTTTTCAGTTTTATTTGACTGAAACGTAGACAAGGTCAATAACAACAAAAGAATGAGGCCAATATGTAGAAATTTTAACCAACTTGGTAAATACAGGATTTCTCATATGGCCAGTAAGAAATGCTGAGCAAGCAAGATAGGCTTATGCCAAATACAGCACTTATCAAAAGGCCATGCTTATTTGGGACACGGTGCTTACGCAAGTAAATATGGTTGTGTTGAATATTCCAAGGTAGTGAGCCAATGAGATTACTCAAAATGCTAATGCTGCCAAGTTGGAGTATACTGATAATTACACAGTTATTATCTGGTGCATGTTACTCACCTTGGACATAACTTCCTCATCTGGTTCTTCTTGAGGATCAGCCCACTCAACTTTTGGAATGATCATTCCCCACACATAAATTTTGCCACTCTGTAGACGTCGCCTGGCCAGAGCAGCAGCCTTGTGGGTTTCATATTCAAGGAAGGCAAAGCCTCTATTTTTGCCCTTTTGTTCAGATGATAAATACACAATAACATCTGTCAGATCTGTAGTCACCCTTGAAAATTCTTCATATATCTCTTCTTTGCTTTTGTTTTTTGGGATTGAACCTACAAACAGACGATTGTTTGCCACCGAGATGCACACTCCCAGCTTCTTTCCTGGTCGGATTTCCTTGTTGTCAAGTTTCTTCACAGCACTTTGTGCAGCAGCCTTATTTGTATACGTACAGAAACCAAAACCTCGGTTTTCTCCTTTCATGGGATCAACCATCAGACGAAAGTCATAGATCTGTCCGCACTCCTCCAGCAATGGAATAATCTCATCTTCAAAACAGTCCCGTGGAATCTTGCCCACAAACACCTGACAGCAGCCTTTCTGCAAAAAAGGAACAATTTTACGTTACTGCCCCGTTCAGCAATACATTGGTCAAGATCTTTCCTGCATTTTTATTGACTGAGAAATTGCTAAGATCAATGGAAATTCAATAAAGATTAGGGCCAATATCCAGCCGTATTGACCGGACAATAAAGAGTTTTCTACATGGGCCTTTTAATGTGTTTGTCTTGTGGGACAAAGCAGGAAGTCCCAAACAGGCCTTGCATTGTTGAACCCATTCACATCCCAACCATCACAAAATTGCCCAGCTTTCAAACAAGGTGACGCTGATTTGCTTTAATTGAAAGAACTTATATTGACAGTACCTCAACAAACGTTTATAAAATTGCTTCTTTCTGGGCTACCAAACGTGCAAAACCTTTGACCACTTATCATTCAGGAGTTATGAATCAATGTGAATCAGGAAAATTTGCAAGTTTTAAACACAAAAACTGTTAACGGTTTCACAATTTCTGGGTGAGGTTTGAACATTAAAATATGTGGTTTGTTAGCCAGTGTTTACAATATTAGTGAATGAAGAATTCTACCTTCACAGTAAAATACTGTAGAAAAATCATGCAAGAAATGGATTGAGACCCCCAAAACAAAGTTATCAATTTAGAGTTATGATATGAAGAATCAACTTCTGCCATCCAGAGACTTGTTTACAGATGCTACATCTAATAAAAACAGTTTGGTAATTGAACCTAATCAAACACCACTTGTTCCATTGTGGAAGTCAACCAACAATTAACAAATATCTTAAGTGGACGAGATAAAATGGCAAGTACCGGTAATGATCCTTAGGTTAAAGGGATTTTATTTTCATCAGGTTTTGAAGAACACCAGGGAGAATATGGTTTAAATGGTGGTGTCCATGTCAAGCTGAAATCCCACTACCACGTCTGACAGGCTTACATGAGTGTATAACTGAAATTTACCCAAGAATTACAACAGAATTGCTTTTTTTCCAGCACAGTTATTGGAAGGCCCTTTTGACAATCCATAAGGAAGAAGGCGAGTTGGCAGTGGGATTAACATTCCAGTCAAAATTGGAATAGAAGAAGCTTGAAGGAGGACCACTGATTTGAAAAACAAGCCATTAAAACTGGGTATTTGGGCAACAATACGTTAACAAGCTGATAAGTATTTTTCTCAAGATCAGATTTTTATTGTATTGACGTGTTTACTCCAGGGTTTCGTGATACTTTGTTTAAAGAATGAACACATAATCCCGGTAATTATACATGTATGTAATGGCAGGGAATGTGTTTGTGTTTTAAAAGGTGAGGAAATGAATGGTAAATTTCAGTTAACGGAAGATGGTCAAGTATTTATCAATCATAAGCTTCCTGAGCTGCTTGAGAAAGAATCAAGACAGAAGAAAAAGGAAGAAAAAAATTCAAGAAAAGATTCAACAACTAAAAGCAGGAGATCATAAGGACATTACACTAATTTTGCTTAGGATAGTATTATTAGAAGCGGGCCTTTTGTTCAAGTCGAGTGATTCAAAACAAAAGGTCGATTGGTTTGAAAATCGAACTGACAGCAAAATAGATGTTGGATTTTGTTTGATTGCCAATCCCAATCAAACCCCAACCATTCAATTGAGTTCGATTGGATTTTTGTTCGATTTGATTTGATTCGATACCCCGAGCAAACTTTGGAATGATTTCCACACAGGTCCCTAATTCATTATGCATGCTGTAGCCGTACAAGAAATGTTTGCACGCGCACTTCCCAAGACAATTCAACTACAGCATGCATAATGAAGTAGGGACCTGTGCGGAAATCTTACCAAAAGTTATGGCAAAGTACAAAAGAGCTTGTCACTGGCTCTGCGTAGCAAAAACCGAAAAAATGTAAGCAATTGTATGAAGATAAAAAAGTAGATCACCCTAGCCTTTGTCCACAGTTTGCTAAGGCTTTTGCAAAATGGTATATAATTTAGGAATTTCATTCTTTTAGTTATATATCCAGAAATAAAAGAGACAAAGTAACATCGATAAAAATCAGAAAACGAAGTCGACATGCCAAGAAGGAACGGCTTAAGATCTTAACAAAGGCATGGGCTGGCAAGTCGATCGCCTGTTCGCTAAACATAGCTCGACCAAACTAACACCGGTTTACCAGAGTGCCACCTTTCGATGACACGCAACACACAAAAATCCCACAAGTCGACCCTAACAAACACAGTTAGACATATGAACAAGTCAAATTAAAACGACTGAACCTTAAAAGACCTTAACATGTTTTCGGTAGAGGCTTTCAGGTTAACTCCTCCACTTCTGCGAGCACAAAACCGCATGGCTTCCACCGTTCACCGACTGAAAACGACAACACGTTTACCAGTCAAGTTTAAAAACGAAGGCATAATTCGCTTACTTACCTCACTACCTGTTCCGGGAGTAGGGCCATCCCAGCCAGGCGGTGGGCCTCCATATTTCCTTTGTCCAGCAGTAATATCTAGAGTATATCCAGTTCTATCCAACAAAGCTTTGATCTTCGATTCGTCCGCTAGTGTCACTTGCTCCGTGTTCGTTTCGCCTCCTGCGCCAGCGCTGGCCGAACCTTTAGTCACGTAAGTCTTCATCACTCCACAAAGAAATGCACTCTTGTTCTGTACATGGGACAAATCACTATTTGCAAACTGGTCTAAAACTTCTAACGCTCCTGCTTCGTCAAACTCTCGGAGAGCTTCGAAAGCTCGGTCGTCTAATTCTTCAGGCGAGATGAGTCCAAATGCAAAAATCTCGGACACGCGTTGAGCTACGTTAGCGCCGAGACCTTGGTTGATGAGCATCTGCGGCTCCATATTAGCAACAAAAGTAGCACTCGCCTAAGTAATTATTTTCTCTAAGAAAATAAAGCAACTTCGCCACTCTTCGATCACTTATTCCTTTCAAACGGCCGAGAGTATGACTCGAAAAAAACGTGCTTGGTTGAAGTGCGGGGTGGACCTGGACTTTTACGAGGGGTGACGCGGACAGAAATATGTCCCCACCCTACTCCCGACGTGTATAATTGTTGCTCCCAGTTGGCTTGATAGCTCAGTTGGTAGAGCACTGCTCCGGTATCGCAGAGGTCATGGGTTCGAATCCCGTTCAGGCCTGAGTTTTTTTCAGGCTTTACTTTCACAGCTGCTTAGGTTGTGTACATAACTGCGATGATCAATTAATGTCATTTCAGGCCATTTCAAACAAACTGGTCACATGACTGATAATATCGATGAAAAAAAGTTCGGACATTATAAATTCCAGAAATGGAAAGATCATGTTTGTCCTAGCCAGAATACAAATTTTCAGAGGAATACATCTTATAGTAAAGATTTTATGATCATTTCAACAATCAAATTTTTCCATACTTTTGTTTACAAACGAAAAGCTTTTGCAGTCCAGTTTTATTTTCCCTTATTAAGAGCCCCAAATAGAACTCAGTCTCCTATCTTTACCATGGGTCAAATAAAAGAGAATAAATGTGCAAGGGTGGAGATTTTCAGACTTTCATATTTTGAAGGAAGAAGTTTATAGCAGTTTGAAAACTTAGAAAAATACAGTGATTTATACAAAACTCATTGAAGCGTGACTGGGTGGCAAAGCGTCTTTTTCCCATACAAATCCTCATTAATTCATTCAACTGTAACAACACCAGTTTAAATGATATCCCAACGAAAATCAGAATGGTAGCATATTTTGAGCAGCTCCTTTTGATTCTGTAAAAATAAATTCAAGAAACCGGCAGAATCACCATGTATATGAAAAAAGGTCATGAGACGAGTTGTTGCAAAAAGCCCATTGAGCACAGATGAGTTGGAATATATAAGTTTTCCTTGGCTCTCATTTTATCTGTCAATAATACAAATTTTCCACAATGTCCAGACAAAAATTCTTTGAAATATGATCACACTGTGAACCAGACCTATGAATCTCACATGATAGTTTGATGTTACAATAATTATTTATTGTTGGTAAATAAGTGTAACTTAAGGAGTGAAAATTAAGATGAAATCAATGAATTGTAACTTTGGAAATCCATTCATTTGCTAAACCAGCATATTGCAGCAGATTGTTTCTGAAATTGCAATTGTTTTGATTTCCACTGCTTACACTAAAGTCTTCCAAACCTTTTTAGCCATAAAGAGCCTGCATATACATGGAGCCCCTCACATTGCTCCCCCATTCCTGATTTGCAGGCTTGGCCATACAGGATACGGGGCAAAAAAGTCTTCCTCAATCCTGTCCCTACATTCCAAGTGTTTTCACTTTCTCAAGAAAGACATAGGTATTGTAAATTAGCACCAGGAAGCAAGGTCAAATCAATTCTAAAACCAGCATTTATAACCAGCAGAAATTTATAACTATTATTATACTTGTATTGAATCTCAGGTGCCAGTGAATAGAGCAGCATTATGAGCAAGTATTGTTATTTATAACCTACAAAACAGATCAAATCTATCAAAATCTTTCAATTGTTTTTTTTTTTTACTAATACCAACGTTTATTTATGCCCTCCTTTCTAATGCTGACTAGAGTGGAACATCTTACTGTAAAGAGGTTGTAAACAGAAACAGAGACGACTCAAAACAAATCGGAAAAATACTACATCCACAAAGATTTATAACAGGACATTTATGATAACCTCCGTGATAGCACCTTCAGATACAACTCTAAAGAATAATTGTTGTTGTTATTATTATCATTATCACTATTATTATGCTTGCACTGAAAACAAAGAGTGTGTTCCTTTCGTATGATCCAGATCTGGATTTGTCATCCAAGACTACATGGATCATGTTGCATCAAAGGAACCAATACATCCACAATGAAAAAAATACCAGGTTTCCATTATGGGATTTTCTAGGGTAGTCATTATCCTCTCACAAAATTCTGAAATTTGGTCAAGTGAGACAATTCCCAACCACCAAATTCTCAACTAAGTTTCATGGACTTTACCAAATTTGTGATGTCTCAATTTACCAAATTTGGGATTTTTATGGGTATTCTATAAATACCCTTGATGGGAATCTGGTATTTTTTCCTGTGAATGATACCAGAGGAATCCAACTGTGGAGTAAACTAAAAAAATGCCAAATTATGCTAATTTTCTTTTAATGAGTTGCATATGCTTCACTGTTTATGATCCACAGGAAAGTGATCTACTTATTGACAACCAACTTTTATTAGTAAACATCTACTAGTATGCTACGCAAATGCTGCAATCTCATTGGCTAAGCTACTGCACACTTTTCAGTGATTAGAGTGCAGCACTTGGTTGAAGATTGTTCTCAAAATGGTGACATCTATGAGCTTTAGCAAAGTTTTGCAGGAACATTTAGTATTACGGTATTTTTTTCACCAACATGATTTGTTTATCATGATTTGTACTAGAACAATTACATCGGCCACATCAACTATCACCCCATAGAAATCTTGAGCTCATGATATGGTTATTAACCCTTTCACTCCCAAGAGTGACTTTATAGATTTTACTCTGTCTAACGCCGGACGATTTTACTCGTCAAATGGAGACCCCTTGGGAGTGAAAGGGTTAAAGACTATCTCCCTTAACCCTTTCACTCCCAAGAGTGACTTTATAGATTTTACTCTGTCTAACGCCGGACGATTTTACTCGTCAAATGGAGACCCCTTGGGAGTGAAAGGGTTAATGAGATAGTTAGTAAACATCATCACATAATGTTTAGACTGTTTTGATCCCATTATGTTTGTTGCATGTTTCATCAGAGTTTCAAAATGCAAAGAAATTTACATAGGTTGGAATATAGACTTCCATTCTTCTCTTTTATCTACCACCATTTCCCTTGCAGGTCATTTGTGTTGAGGAATACCCTACTCAACTAACAGTAATAATATTTGCTGTATAAGCTGTATGTAGCCCTGAAATTTTGGGAATTTTTATATGTTGACTGTTACAGCATGAACCAAAGTCTTGCAACCAAGCATTGTTAACCACTTACTTGTAAGTAAGAACTTAGAACTGACACCAAAATGCATTATAGATGATTTGCTTGAAACTGGAATGTAAAATTCCATTTGAAACATTCTGATTGGAAAAACAGGACTACCTTTTCAGATGTTCTGTTGGCCCCGGAGAATTTCTATTGGAATGTCCACCAAACCTGTCTTCCATTTTCTTTCCAACCAGTATTTCCAGAAGTATTTTGAAAATGGAAAACAATCAATGCATGTTCTCATTTTCTACCACTTTGCTTGATGGGTAAGCCTTTAAACCAGAAAATCATCTGGGGGGAGAAGTTCTGGTATTTCATTGAAGCCAGGGATTAAGAATTTCCACCATTTCTCTCTTCTATAGTACAAAAGTTTCCTGAAGAGAAGCTTTCTTCTTCCAAGGCATCTTTCCACAAAAATAACCTTTACAATCTCCCTGAATGTCAATTTTTGACAACTTTTCAAGAATTCAATCATTGACATATCAGCGAGGAGCAGGAACGTATGGAAGAAGAAAACAATAAAAACAAAAACTAGCATGAAAGTTACCACAAGAAACATCACAGCATAATCACCAAGTTCATTGCATGTTCCATTTTTGTATTGTGTATACCCTGGAAAGTCAGATCCATGCAGCTCGGTTGATGAATACCACATACAAGCTACAAAGGGTGCATAAGTACAATAAACTCCAAAAGAAAGTCCAATTGAGCAATACAGCAAGAAGAGGTAAAAATATGCAAAGTTGTTTAGTCCAACGCAGTTATTTGTGAAGGGGCAGTGATGTGACATCATCATCACACAGCTGTTACAGGAGCTGCAATGATGCGTTCCTCTGTCTCTAACGCGAGTGCATTTTGTACAAAACTTCAATGTTTCGACTTCGATATCTGTGTCTTCTTCAAGTTCTTCGCGTGTTTCTGGATAGCCTGGAGATACAATCATAGCTGCCAAGTAGTTAAAAGCTACATTGAACCATAGGTAGCACGCAGTTAAGATATATAGAAAGCCTTCAAACGACGAGTAAGGCTTCGAGACTTCAGCGGGCAAAAACACTAGGAAAAAGAACCAGATGGCTGAAGCCAAAATAAGCAAGACAGGAACAATCTGAGCTCCTTTGAGGCATCTGTAAATCAAAGTCTTTTTAGATCCACGAGGGTACAGCGTTTGCAAACTGCTTATTATAAACACGCCCTGTATAAGTCCTACAGAGAGAATTATAAGCCAAACAAACGCCATCTTGAAAATAAGTGGTGCGTGGAAACTGGTGCCCACCCTCTTGCAGGCTTCCCAGATGGCGCTGTCACAGCGTTTTGGGCATCCCCGCGTTTTGGGCATCCCCATTCCCATATCCCTAGCGTTTTGGGCATCCCCGGTGGGAGATGCCCAAAACGCTGATCGCTTCGACTTTACCTAAATTATTTCAGACTGGGGAAAAGTCGGGATTGTTAATCACGAATTTACGGCTAAATAGTGTAGATGCTTGTTAGAATTATATCGTCTGACACTTTTCGCCGGGTTAATTGCGCAGAAAAAAAAAACCCATAGGCAGTAAACGTTGGCTCAAAACATGACGAAACTGAAATTTACAACCGCATAACATCGCTTCGATGTACAACACTTCATTGTTTGCAAAGCTTTCAATTTTATTTAATAGAACTGTTTACAAGCGAGCAAGGCCAAAATCGCCGGCAGCTGCGATCGTCTGATTCCAAACAGCCAAAAACAAGAATACTAAACAAAGCAATCAAAAGACAAACATGAATAGAACTGCGTTTTGCGGTGTTGAATTCATAGCGGGGCTCCCGCGCGCGAAGCGCGCGTGGAGCAGAGCCCCATACTCATGGAATATGGTCAACCTCTTTTCTTTTGGTTGTCACGTGACTGACCGAGCGTACGTACATCCGTACGTCCGTACGTACGCGTCTCCAGATTGTACGGGTAGGGTAGGGGAGACTATCAAAAAGGAAGGGAGGGGTATCTCAGGCTTGTCTTGACAAATCCACATTTTTTATATTGGACATTCACAATATGGTCAATTGACAGCTGTCAAAACGGGATAGCCACTGACCAGCATCACATGACCATATTGTGGGCTCATGTGTCAACTCATCGAGGTGACGTGATTTATTTGGAAGCTGTTCTGGTAGCCCGCATATTTTTGGCGGGAAATTGCGTTGACGACTGAAAAGAAATTTTAAGTTCAGTCAGTCTTTTTGAGACACAATATTACTACTCTACACTGTTAAAGTTTTACTAAAGGATAAACGAAACAATTTCTATTGCTATGTCAACAAACAATAGCAGAGAAAATATAATTTGCAGAACACAGGGTTCAGGTGAAGAGCAACGGAGAGAGAGCAAGAATTAACTGAGGAAGAATGAGCGAAGTAGATCGCCAAAGAAGGCGCGCTCGGGAAAGAGAAAGGAGACGAAATTATAGCGAAGAACGCCGACAAGCAGAAAGAGTCCGTGCTCGAGAAAATAGACAAAATGTTAACGAAGAACGCCGAGAAGCGGAAAGATTCCGTGCTGTGGAAAACAGACAAAATTGTAGCGAAGAATGCCGAGAAGCGGAAAGACTTCGTGCTGTGGAAAACAGACAAAATTTTAGCGTAGAAAGCCGAGAAGCGGAAAGACTCCGTGCTGTGGAAAACAGACAGAATTGTAGCGAAGAAAGCCGAGAAGTGGAAAGACTCCGTGCTGTGGAAAACAGACAAAATTGTAGCGAAGAAAGCCGAGAAGTGGAAAGACTCCGTGCTATGGACCACAAATTTGCATAAGTTTTGTCTGCATAATATTTGCTCACTGATGCGTGACTCAGCACTCGCACTTTCCACTTTCCCTTAAACTTGACACTTGACTTGGAAAACCGACTTCTAAACAAACCTTCTTCAGAAAAATGATCTTCTGAATGCACTACTTTTGAATGAGAAGCAAACTGATGAAAGATTTCAAATTTTTGTGCCTTTAATCATATAAACATCTCCCCTGTCGACGGCTAAGAAATATTCCCGCGGGAATTTTCTCTTGGCGGCAAATTGCAGAATGTAGCGCTTTCACTGGCAGCTTTTCGCGTTGTCGACGTTGTCATTTAGTGTGTCGATTGAGAACTTTGGTTTCAACGCCGTTGTTTTCGTAAAAAATGTTCTTCTAAATTGTAAAATGTCTCAAATGTATGTTAGTCATTCACGTGTTGCGTTGGACCAGGTCTAATTATAGTTCACACTTTTACGGTTATTTATTTCTTATGTTAAGTAACTACAGCTGATTGTAGTGAATAAATGAAGGCAGTAATTTTTTAAACTTACAATGTAATTAAGAAAAGAATAATTAATAATTATTTTTTCATTCTCGTGAAAAATGTTTTTCGGACTGGTAGATGTTGGTTACAGCTTGCCCGAAGGGCAATCTGTAAAATTAATTTTCTTTGCACCCTGCTTGGAGTAAACATTTATTTTACCGAGGTGTTCGTTTTAACACGAAAATGACAAGAGTTGTGTCCTGCATTTTCCAGTAGCGTGTACAAATCTTTTAAATACATTTACGCAAATAGAATGGTTAATTTCATCAGGAATAGAATACAGTACATTGATAACTTGTGTTTTTTGTAGAATATACTCCATGACTTTGTAGGTAGAAAGACCGTACTTATGGCAGACGAAAGTTTAGACAAAAATCATAGCAAGTTAAACGACCTCGACACTTAACTATAGTTAAAAACGTTTGTGAATTCCTTCGCAATATTTTAGAATGCTTTTACAGTTTAAAGTGAAATGAAAGTACTAACGGGAGCCCCGCTTTTAGGCTTGGCTAAATCTATATATTAGTATTCATGACATTTGAGGTCTGTACAACTTAACCCCACAGCGCTACTTGATACAGGAAAGGCTGTCACACAATTACAGAGGCCTCAAATCATCAGCAAATAAATAAAATTTGTAACTAACCATTTCTATCGTGTCTATGTAGTAATCAGGCCAGTAAAACCGCTCTTTGATTTTCCTCAGAGTGTTATCGCGGCCGGCGTGTCCAGAAAAAGGAGCAGAGTGGCACTGTTCGAAGACCCTCGCTTTATCTTCCTCGGCGATAATAGGTCGTCGAAGCGCTGTGCCATCCTTCTCCTTGGCCACGTAGATTAAGGACTCTAATTTTGAGTCATACTCAAATTTTTTGGCGAATTTTGTAAGAGTTGTTTTGTCTTGCTTTGTAAAGCCTTCCGGATAAACCTTATTTTTAAGATACTGGAACAGATTTGTATATTTAGCGGAATCCATCTCTAAAAGGTTTTCGATTTTCCCGCGAAATCCCAAATTGTTTTGGAGGGGATGACCAAAACACTAGGGATTTGGGCATCCCGGGAGGGTACCGGGGGATGCCCAAAACGCTGCAGTAATATGAGAAGGGGATGCCCAAAACGCTAGGGATATGGGAATGGGGATGCCCAAAACGTGGGATGCCCAAAACGCTGTGACAGCGCTTCTGGTTCTGGTGAGGTAGACCAAAGGCCAGGACAGGCCCGGTTCAGCGCCTAAATGTAACTAATCCCGGCTGAATTGACTCAAAGGGAAAAACAATTTCTTGACACGACAAAATTGCTCAAATCACCCCCCCCCCCCCCTCCTCAGAATTCAACGAGGGAAATTGAGACACGATTACTTATTGATTACTGAATATGGAGCATGCAGAGAATTCTGGCAGTTACCAACAAACAAGAGCCTTTATCAGTGTAGCAGTATGCACTTCTCCCCAGCTTTCGTAGCGTCCTTTCCTGTCACTTTTGTAAGTGGCTCGCAAAACGCAACGCGTTTATCAATGACCCATCCCAGGAAATATTCATATTCTTCAAAAATTGAACATTTATTGCATATGGAGATTTCACCTTTCAAGCAAATATACTTGATCGTGGTGGGCGTGTAGTATATTGGGACTCTGGAGTCACACGAGACTTGGCAAAGTTTTACCTGCCATTTTTCCTTCAACAACCTTAACTTCTATCCATGTTCTCATTGTAAAAACACAATGAAAACTATATTATAATAATCTGTGCGTGAAAAAAGGCGAGTCTGCGAAGCTACGATCTTTTGAGTACTCTGAATGGAACATACGGAGTGAGAGCGAGAGAATTCACCTTATTGTCGTATATAGAACACCATACTCCAATGTCCAAATAGTTTTAGTTATAGTGGCGCCACACTGTGGAATCGCCTTCTTTATGAGGTTAGGTGCGCGGAGTCCTTAAGGTCGTTCAAACGAGATATCAGCAAAGCTGTATAAGGCACGGCATTCACGGAAAGCAGCTTTTTAATATATTTTAGTTTATAGTTTTAGTTGAGCAGTTATAATTTTTATCCTTTTGTAAATAGCTGATGAATTTGCCCGTCGTTAAATAAAGTTTCACTCACTCCATATCCCGTTACTATGAGCGTCTTCCTGGAGGAATTTGCACAGTTCCTCGGGTCAGCGGTGTTTTGCGCCAACCACTCAGTGATATGTGGAGATTTCAACATACATATGGACTTAGCGATGATGCCGACGCAATCAGGCTGCGTGAACTTCTGGAGAGCACCGGCCCCAGGCAATAAGTTACCGTCCCAACCCACATTAGCAAATATACACTCGACCTCATCATTAAAAGAGTGTCCGACTATCTTAGGGTCCCCATCCCATTGGCTGATTATCTCTTCTCGGATCACATGCCGGTTCATTGCAAACTCCGGGTAACCAAGCCTGCTATGAAAAGATCACAAATCACTTTCAAGAAACAAAAGTCAATTGACCTGGACTCACTGCGACAAGAGCTTTCTGACACGTATATTTGCGCAAATCTACCATCGTATGGTCTGGACGACCTTGTAAATGCGTATCAGTAATGACACCCTTACTTCAGCGCTAAACCATCATGCTCCTCCCACCATAAAGACTGTTATATAAAGACCTACAGTCCCCTGGTTCAACAAGGAAGCGGTGAAAGCTTCAAAAAGGGGTAAGCGACGCGCTGAAAGGAAATGGCGCAGAACACTGTCACACATTCATTTCTTAGACTTCAAAGCCAAGAAAAATCAAGTTACTGCTTTAATGAAAATGGCGAGGATAGATTACTACTCCAATTTCATACATGAAAATAGTACTGACCAACGCACACTGTTCAAATCTGCAAAGATCCTTTTCAAACAGGACGTGGACATGTCTTTTCAAGGTTACCATGACAACACCACCTTGGCTAATGACATTGGAAAGTTCTCTACGAAAAAGATTTTGCGCATTCGCACTGAGCTTGACACAGCTGCTGTCAACTCAAGTTCTTCAACAGACTTACCATCTTGATGCTCCGCTCGGTTTGATTCGTTTATATCTTTGAGATAAGACGATGTGAATCGCCTTATCAGCAAATCCAACAAAATGTCATGCAGCCTGGATCCAACGCCCACTGTCCTTGTGGTTGAGTGTCTCGATGTTATCCTACCTGTTGTTAGCAGAAGGATCAATTGCAACCTGCTCTCTCTTGAATCTGGAAGCTTCCCTGGCACCTGGAAACAGGCTGATATCTGAACCAAGATTGAAGAAATCTTATTCCGAGGCAACGTTCCCTAACCTGCGCCCAATCAGTAATCTACTTTTCATCTCAAAACTAACTGAGCGCGCTGTGTTTCTTCAGATGCATGATCATTTAACCACAAACAACCTCTACCCTGTAGCGCAGTCTTCATACCGCCGGCCAATATCATAGCACCGAAACTGCCTTGTTACGGGTCAAGAACGATATTTTACTTAATATGAACCAGCAACGCGTCACCTTGCTTGTACCTCTTGACCTAAGTGCAGCCTTCGATAATGTAGACCACACAATTCTTCTTAAACGCCTCCGCGTTGACTTGGGTATATCAGGTCTTGTGCACTCCTGGTTCGAGTCATACCTTCGTGGTGGGCTGTCTTCGAAGTTTCTGACGAAATACGGTGTACCACAAGGATCCTGTCTTGGTCCTATTCTCTTTCTATTCTACTTAAGCAAGCTCTTCAAGATCATCGAGCACCACCTACCTGATGTCTAGACCTACGCTGATGATACACAGTTGTACATCTCCTTTAATGCAAACTCAAGTGCCGAGCAGTCCGCTGCTGCTGAAGCCATGGAAAACTTTATTGCAGACATCAGGGACTGGATGCTTCGGGATAGACTGAGATTAAACGACGGCAAGACAGAATTCATCATTATTGGCAGCCGACAACAACTCTCCAAAGTCACCATAGACAATTTGCAATTTGGTGAGTATATTATCTCACCGACTGAAGAAGTTAAAGATCTTGTGTGCTGGATAGAAAACCAACTTAAAATGGAAACCCATATTAACAAAATATGTAACACCGCATTTTTTCATCTATTCAATATTAGAAGAATAAGAAAGTTCCTAAGTTCTGAATGTACTCATAATTTAGTCAATGCTTTTGTTACTAGCCTACTACTGGAATACTGTAACAGTCTTTTTTATGGACTACCTAACAACCAGCTGTACAAGCTACAACGCGTGCAAAATGCAGCTGCACGCCTTATCTGCAATATCGGACGACTTGATCACATCACGCCCTCCCTTTTTATTCTTCATTGGTTACCTATCAAGTTTAGAATAAAATTTAAGATTTTACTTTTTGTTTTTAAGGCTCTTAATGGCTTTGCTCCATCTTATATTTCTGAACTACTCCAGTTAAAGTCATCCTCTAAGTACAATCTGAGATCTTCTGCAGACACTAGCTTATTACCTAAACCACCACATCACTACTTTGGGTGACCGCTCATTCACCTATGCGGCACCCAAACTATGGAATAATCTTCAGTCCAAACTCCATTCGTAAGGCTAGTAGTATTGAACAGTTTCAGTGCCTGCTAAAAACCTATTTGTCCCAATTTCTTGTGCTTCAACTCCCCACCGACGCAGCACCCGTTTCTTTAGAAAATATCCCCAAAATTAAGTGTCCTGATTACATACTGATGGGTAGAGTTTTTTTCCAAAGGTGAGCCCTAGTCGAAAGTTATTTTTCACTTTTTAACCAACTGATAACGCTTTATCCTTTGAGCAGTCTGGCCCTATAGAAAAAAAAAAGTAAAATGGTGTAATATGAGAAAGAATAGGAAAATCGGAGGATTACTCATTTAAACTGATAGTAAAAGTTTTTCAAAACGTGTTTTTAGCTCTTATTTTAAGTTGTTCTCACAAGAAAGTGATATAGAACACGCCAACAAAGGAAACTGTCCTCATCTCATAAGGCCCAGCTTCGACTCCTGCCTGGATCGGGGTAGTTTTTTACGGTGATTTTATTTTTTATAACGTTATTTTAACTTACGTTTTCCCTTGGTTTTCTCTCCCTTTCCTTCGCTCGCCTCTCATATTGTTCTGTTTTTGAAATTTTTATTGAGCTTCTTGTTGCTAGGTTAGCCGGACTATATACAGACAGCGAGGGATGAAACAAAATAAAGATGGAATCTGGGAATTGAAAATGGAGAAAAGTTTAGTCGACTTAGGGATTAAATCCTTCAAGTTTCCTTGCGTTTTGAAAGTTATATAATTTCTTTCAAGAAGCTCATTATCAAATACTCGATACATGTTTTTCATCACATATCAAACACCTCGAATTTCGCTTAAAATAGTTCGCTGCGCGTCGTATTTTCAGGTCTCCGTCTCAGTGTTTGATATGTGATGAAACACTGTATCTCGTGTTTCGATTTCTTATCACTAAGTTTATGCAGACCATAAATCGAGTACCGTTGTACGAGTTCCATAACTACTTTTGATGATATATCCCGTGGCAAATTAAACACTAGCCTTCCAGCACAACAGTTTAGTGCTTGTAGGGATTTATGTATTCCATGTTGTTAAAGTTTCCCCAGATGATAGTGCCACAGAATTGGGGAGAATCACCTTAAAATATAGGTCAAGAGGTCTCTTTTGAAAACAGCACTTTTCAATAAGTTCAATTTACAAACAAAGTTGTTCTTTAATTCCTTATGTTTCTTCCAAGTAAGTTTTGGGTCTATAGCAATACCCAGCAGTCTTGCGTGACATACCTATAAATAGGTTTTGCGAATGGAGCGGTAATTTCCAAAGGACAAACCCACCGCCGTGCGTTCCCATACCCTTTCCGACATTTCAAACAAAGAGAAAGCCAAATGGCCATTTCTGTCCGGCCAGACCGAGCGGTCACTCGAGACCACTTTTTAAAGGTGCTTTCAAATAGTCCGGTCAGACCGAACTGAAATGGACAGTTTTATTACTCGGGCTACCTGTGGTAGCACGAGTCTAGGTTTCGGTTTCCTATAAGTCTATCGACAACGTCGAGAATGAGCAAGCCTGCGCTGCTCGCGGTCTGCGGTGTCGGTGAAGGCATGAAAGCGAGGCGCCTTATTTCAAAATCATCCATGGACTTTTCTTATTCAAACTCAATTTTTTTTTCTACGTGGTCGTGTGGAAAGAGATTAGCGGGAACAGGGCCAATAAGGCTAAATCGGAAGAAAAGTATATCCCGCGATTGAGGAGTATATTGTTGTTTTTCCTACATATCGCCTCTTCGCCTTCGATAACTTGGAATCAGATGCATGGCATCAAGTTTCACGACTGTTTTTTACCGTGGGAACCAAGAAAGCTGATTGGTCAACATTAATTCGATTAGTAAACAAACCCAACTATCACTGAAATTTCTGTAAAACCTTAGAAAACTTTCTGATAAAATCGCTCAGCTTAAACACGACGTCGACAACAATTACGGTGCGATATACAGTCTGGTAGGTTTTTTGCGGTCGCGGAACCAACCATATAGTATACAATATATACAAAACTTAGGCGTAAACGTATAAACCCACATTCACGTTTGTTCGAAGCCGTATTATACCGTGGCCGAGAAGGGCCACTTCCGACTTCCGACTTCTGAGTTCCGACTTCCGACTTCCGACTTCCGACTTCCGACTTCCGAGTTCCGACTTCTGAGTTCCGACTTCCCACTTCCGACTTCCGACTTCTAAGTTCCGACTTCCGACTTCCGACTTCCGACTTCCACTCAGTGGATTGCAATATGGCCGACTCAGAAACGAACAAGAAGATAGTTGCGTTGGTTGCCAGTATCAGAGCAAGAGACGAAAAGGGTACTCCAAAAGAAAGCAAACAACCAAAACAAAGCAAACAAAGCAAAAGGAAAGGGTCTGAGGTAACACGCGCTTTGATCTTCTTCACAATTTGTGTCTACCAATCGTAGGTGCTGTAAGAAAGTCTTCTCTAAATTCCTGACCGAGAATTCCCTCTGTTAGCAATGAATTAGCGTCAAAACGCGTGCAAATTTATCGAAGATTTTGAAAATGGCGGTGCTTTTGAGCACAGTTTTGCACGTATACGTAGTCAGAATATCGCTCGGATTTTACTTGTAAACAAACGCGAATCGTAGCGTTCGAACTCATGTACCCGAGCCCAATGTTTTTATAATTGACCCAAAATGTGATGTCAATGGTGGTCAGTATATTAGGTTTTCCTTTACAGTTCTTAGACATTTTGCGTTGCTTCTACAAATGAAACCAAAATATTACAAAATGTAAACATCATGCGGATCAAATTTCGTGACCATTTAAAAACGTGGCTTTCATATATGTTTTTAATTTCGGCTTGGATAGAAACTGAACAACCGGTACTAGCAACACAATGACAAATCCAAAAGTCACATTTGCATCCGTGGAAACCTAAAACAGTAAGGTAAATTTTTGCCATAAACGGTTGCCCTAATACGGTCCAGGTCGCTGGTATTTCCGGACACGCTATCGTAAGGTATCTGCTTAACCCGTAAACCAAAAGTAAAATCCAGACGATAGGTGATCTGGTGAATGTTTTGGCGTGACGAATTAAAGTTCAAGGTGGGTAACATTTGGTCTTCCCTCAATTTGCAATTGACCGTGCGTGGAGGTACATATGGTTGAGGTCATTTTCTCGTCTTTTCCGGCAAAATATTAAACGGAATTCTTGAATTTTTGGAGTAAGTGATGCTTGACGCACTAGGGTTAGGGTTAAAATTGTTGGGAAAAACGTCTTTCATATTCAGTCGAGCGAGATCACAGGAGAATCTCGCTAGTTTTGCGGAGTCTTATTCCTGGGCATAAACAATAGCATCGTAATTAAATGGCAATGTTCCTAGGGGAGTTGTTGGACTAAAATAGAGTTTCTGGCCTTATTTAAAAGGGCTTTGTCACGCAATTTATTGCAATTTTATCACTTACAAACTAGGCCTATAATTGAATTAAGTCAATCGGTTTGCTTCTGTCTATGATATGCCTGGGAAGACAGCGGGCGCTCGAATGTTCCTCCTTTCGGGCAGAAGTCTGATGAATTCATCATCAGAAAATCTTAGCGCCAAAACAGAACTCGGATGATGACAAAACATAGAAATACATAAAAAAAATAATAGAAAAAATAAAATGATGAAATGAATTAAAACATAAATAAATAATAAATAAATAAATAAATAAATAAATCGCACTAATGTGATTAAAATGTTTACTTTTATTTTTATAGTTCGATGGGGAAGGGGGGCGGGGAATTTGGGGAGTTCATAAACGGGCCTAGCACGTCCTTGTACTACTTGCGTGCACAGTCACATGTTATCAAATGAAATGGGGTAGATCACGCTATAGGCACTAAAATGGGATTAAACTTCAAGTGAGATATCATTTGAATTGACGAGTAAAATCCGAGCGATATTCTGACTACGTATACGTGCAAAACTGTGCTCAAAAGCACCGCCATTTTCAAAATCTTCGATAAATTTGCACGCGTTTTGACGCCAATTCTTTGCTAACAGAGGGAATTCTCGGTCAGGAATTTAGAGAAGACTTTCTTACAGCACCTACGATTGGTAGACACAAATTGTGAAGAATATCAAAGCGCGTATTACCTCAGACCCTTTCCTTTTGCTTTGTTTGCTTTGTTTTGGTTGTTTGCTTTCTTTTGGAGTACCCTTTTCGTCTCTTGCTCTGATACTGGCAACCAACGCAACTATCTTCTTGTTCGTTTCTGAGTCGGCCATATTGCAATCCCACTGAGTGGAAGTCGGAAGTCGGAACTCAGAAGTCGGAAGTCGGAAGTCGGAAGTGGGAAGTCGGAACTCAGAAGTCGGAAGTCGGAACTCAGAAGTCGGAAGTCGGAAGTCGGAAGTCGGAAGTCGGAAGTCGGAAGTCGGAACTCATAACTCGGAAGTCGGAAGTCGGAAGTCGGTCTTTTTAAAAACCTGCTGATTATTTCACCAAAAAACAATTGGGTATAAGAAAATATTAAAATAAAATTTAACTAAAACATTTCAAGGATTTTGAGAATATCAAAAGCTAAAAAGTTATCCATATTAAAAAAAAAGCTGAAGTCGGAAGTCGGAAGTCGGAACTCAGAAGTCGGAAGTCGGAAGTGGCCCTTCTCGGCCACGGTAGTATTATCAAGTGTAGCCCGAGTGAACGCTCCCGAGAGCGTCTAGTTTATTTATTTTTTCGGTCTTAAACAACACGCGTGCGCATCTTGAGTTACAGGCCTTCCCTGCCTAGGACTTTGCTTCTCTCTCTTTTCTTCCTTTCTCTCCGAGTTCGCGCGCTCTCAGTCCCAGAGGATTTCAACGTACGGCGTTTCGGAGGCGCTGGTAACTAGGCGCTAAACCGTTCAAAATGGCGATACTTGTAGTCACGCTGTTCTTCATATCTGCTGTGGTTATTGTTGGCGCTATTCTATTTCAGGTTCTTCCTAGAGTATTTCCACAACTTAAGAAGTCGTTACCATCGCAGGGGATACTTAGCTACATATCGCTGGCACCAGCCACTTTCGCTTTCCCAACTATCCTGTGGTTATTCTTCTGCGTCTATCTACCGGCTCATCTCGAAAATCCATTTACGTCGTTGCTAGGGTGGGTACACATCGTTTTCGCAATTTACATGATGGCTAACGCTGTATTCAACTACTATGCCGCAGCCTTTGTCTGCCCGGGATATCCTCAACGTGAAGACGAATTTATGAGAGACAGATGTTTCGTGAAATCGTTCGATGTTTGTGCAAAATGTCGTAGAGTTCGATGGGCTGGGACTCATCATTGCAGTTGGTGCAATACATGCGTTCTGATGATGTGCCATCATTGTCCCTTTACAAACAACTGCACCGGACTTAAAAACTACATTTACTACTACAGTTTCCTGGGATATGCGTTTTTCGGGCTTATGTATGCGAGCTATCTTTCCTTCTCTCCGTTCAAAAACTGCGCTCATAGCCTCGCATTTGAGTTAATTAATATGCCCCAAATCAGCACCCTCCATCGCTATTCTCAGAAAGGAGGACCAATGTACAATGCATTCGATTACAACATGGATGAAAGTTGCGGGGAGATTCAATATTATTCGGTTCTTTTCGCTCCGGCAGTCGGTGTTGGCTGTTTTATTGGCCTCTTGTTCGGTTTGCAAACTTTGCTTCTTCTGGCCGATATGTCGATGGTTGATTTCTACGATACCATTTTCAAGTCATCGTCAGTCGAGGAGTTTTTGCGAATCGTATACGTCAGTGTGTTCAAGCGAAAGAAGTTTCGATTTGCCAAGCTGATCCTAAAGAAAAAGAGTCGCTGGTGGCGATTCTTTGTTCCATGTTTTGTTGATGTAACCATGGATGAACCTTGCAAGGACTTCTAGGTCGAACAGTGGTGGTTGCTAAGTGGCAAACAAAAGGACCAGTCTACCAGGTAGAAGATTGCGACCGCAATACATTAAAATATTTCCCTCTTTTGATGCACAAGGGAAGGAACATTTAGAGCCAAGAATGGAACAAAGTTTTCTGCTCAAAATCTATTCCTTTCCGTTTAAAATAGAGGTCAAGAGACCATCAGTGGCACAGCCATGTTGTTGTTCCTTGACAAAATTTCTGTCATCAGTAATTGAATGGGGAGAACCGGAGACTTAAAATATTGGAAAAGTGCGAGTCCTTTATATAGGCCAAACAGGGCACATGTTTTATCAATTTTCTTTTATGAAACCTTCTCTTAACAAGCATCTTCCTCATTAGTTATACATTTCATGCAATTTCATGCATAACAGTGCAGCTAGTTCATTATATTTACATCCCAGATTAAAACATGTTTGTGGAGTGGATAGCTCTGTTCTTCTCTGTAGTTGACATCACAGCTCAGTTACCCCTTCTTGAAACAAGGTGTTTTTTATTTACTTTAGTCTATATATACATGAAAAAATTACTGGATTGTGATTGGCTAAGAGCATTGCAGTTCTAGTGTAACACCATTTCAGAAAGTTTAACACCAATGCAAAAAGGGTAATACCAGTGCAAAATGCAAAACACCAGGTCAATTACAAATAAATACTTCTTCATGTAGGTTTGTCAAGCTTTTTGAAAAACTCACTTGTGCAAGTAAATCACCAATTGAACTCAAAACGGTATGATTACCATTAGAAATTTGTTTTGGAAGTGTCAAGAATCCCAAAGTAACTGCTAGGAACAGTCCTTCTACGTTTAAGCTTTTATAGCTGATGCACTACTTTACTGGTTAGATATTAATTAGTAGACAGTACTTCATAGAAGTCAAAGCAGTTGTGATTGGTCATAAAAGCAAGACTCCTGGGTTCAAACCATTTACAAGTTCAACATTATATGCCATTCTTAAATAAAGCCTGAGTTGGATCCTTCCATTCCCTTTGACAAATAAAGGGTTTATGAATGAAATATCAGCCTCTTTATTGCCTAGCAGTAATACAACATACTTTATTAAACCATTTGGTATTTAAGTCCACTTTTTTGTGCTTTAAAACCCCACTACCATTGCACCAGTTTCTTTCAAAATCAACCCCTAAATATAAGGTGATAAAAAATGGTAGGGTTATATGATGTGGCTTGAAATGACAACATCAAAATGTAGTAATGGTATGTTAAAGCCACACATATGCACACTGAGGCAACAGCAGTAGAAGGGATAAGTGGCTGCTGGCTTTTGAGCTCAATTTTTAATATATTTTTTTTTGCCAGACTATCATGCATCTTAGATTTGCTGGCAGATGCATTTTTGCATTTGGTCCTGTAAACAGTACAGCATCGTATAAATCGATTTGTATTTGGCTCATCAATGTAAAAACCTGTTACATTCACGAGAACAAAGGAGACAAAACAAAGACTAGGAAAATAATAGTGAAAAACGAAGAAATACCACATGTTTTTACACTGAGGTAAACCCCCATATTTTGAAAACAGAACAATAAATGTCAGGCTCTTAGTCAGAGAGGATTTTTAGTTTACATCTATTTTTCTGTAGTTGTAAATGTTGTATGGATTCTTGTTATACCCTCAGGTGGATATGAGGTTAGTTTGAGATGAGAAATAAAGTTTTTTTTTTCTTTGTGTATATGAATGGTCAATTCATTTTCACAAAACCCAATATAATTCCTCTGATAATCCTTTCGTTTAAAGTTCCTTTTGTCACAAATGTAATTAATCTAATACAGAAAGGGAAAGCCACAGCTTCAAGATGGTACATAAAATACTGTAGTTCACACTGGAAAATGTGTTATTGTAGGTGCAGCCAAAACTACTAAATATTGTTTATTATGCTATAACTGTAGTAGTTGTTAAGATATCCTAGTATAATATTTACAATTACACGTTGGTTTAAAGCAATTTTCCCCAGTCTATTTTAAATCTGCCCCACAGGCAGCCAATATTATCACTAAGAAAAAAAACATTTTTCACAATAATGTAAGTCATATAAAACAACTTCTTAAAAATACATCCACTCTGTCTCCACACTGGCAACTTCAATCTTTTCCAGACATAGAACAACAGTCAAATTCAATTTCTACGAGTGGGGTAAAGGGGGGTCCCAAGCACGTTTCATGTACATTAAAATGTAGAAATAACGCATCACATTTAATCGGACAAATGATTTTTAAGGTTCACATATCACAACAGGTAAAACATTCACAGTTCACAGATTTTAATTTTGCGTTTTCACCGGTCACGACAATCAAAAACACTTAATCACGTATCACGCAATAACCCCTTTACCCCCCTCTTCTACGGTATTATTGACAAAATATTCACACTCATGAGCACGTGTTTGATGGCAATAATTGCCTGCAAGGACTATACCAGTATGCCTATTACCAATATAAGGCTGGTTCTGCAAACAGGCGAGATGAATCATTGAGTTCTAATTGGCTACCCAAACAAAGACGATGACCCTATTTTACCTTCTTGTGATTTCCTGCTTGGTCCCACAAAACAAAACAAATCAAAACAAAAAAATGGCTATAAAATAAATCCTTACATTGACCATGCTTGTGTTGTCAAGATGGCTGGATATTGGTCTTGTGCTTCTTTGCACTTCTACTAACAGCCATCTTGACCACACACTTGGTCAATGATGCATATATCATAAATCATGGCATATTCAGGCAAAATGTTTGTAAGATCTTAAAACATAGCAATTTACAAAGTTAACACAACCAAAATAAATAATTTACTAAATATCTGAGGGTGGAGAAAGGCTGGATTTAATTGTTGCCAACAGCATTAATACATGTGTTTACTGACAAAAGAAAATTGGTTCCAATTAAATGGCATTAGTATAAATCCTCAGGTGATTATAAAAAAACCACACGCTCTGACTGGTTCGCTATCTTGGATTACCAGCTGACAATCACCTTGAGGAACAAAATGGCTGCCAGTCGTTCGCACACTTCCGATGAAATAAAATTAATTCGTGTTGTACAATGCTTTTTCTTTTCCTTTTTTGAAATAATCACCTGTGTATTTATACTAAAACAATTATTTGCCTCAGGCTCAGTGATTATTGGTGAATATTCACCGATAATCACTTCCCCTTCAGCGAATAATTGTCAATTATTTAATTGAAAAAAGAAAAATATATATATGTTAGCTGCAGCAACTACAGTCTTCAAGCCCATATTTCCCATTGAGGATGTTGACTGTTTGATAGTAGGCACTGAAATTGAAAACCAAAATTTATGGTTATAATTAGATCAATAGTCAATAATTGAGGACTCCAAAGCAAAACTATTGTATGTGGCAAGAAGGACGGAAAAATGAAGATGATCAGAATCGACTAACTTTTTGCAAGGAGTCTCTAATCTATTAACAGAACAGTACCGCATAATTATTTGTCCATTTAAGTATTTCATTTCAGAGAAATTAGGCATGCAAAAAGCCCAAGATTTTGACTTGCCAGCCCAGACATGCTAATCTAAAAAAAAAAATAAACACCAGAAAAATCATGATTTGCATACCTTACTTCTCCAAAGTGGAATTCCAAAAAGAAAAACCAATTACTAGGCACTGTAGCTCGTCTGAGAAATTACTAATTTTTGTGACTAAATCATCATATACAATAGTTTGCATTGGAGTCTTCTACTACTATTTCGTAGTATTGTAGGTTCCAAAAATGTTATTCATAAAACCCTAGTACCTATAGGTTGACTGGGACTGGCAATAGATTCGTAAAAATCTTGCATATAGAAATTAATAAGAAACTCTAACTTTCTTTAAAGAACAAGAACCCTGGACAGTGTCCAGCTGGAGAAAAAATGCTTTTTATTATGGCAGGTGCAGTTAAAACTACCAAAATTGATATTGTTGAAGATTGCAGTAAACATACAGTACCTTCCTTCTCTTATAATGGAGAATTTTCCAGGAACTGACAAGTTGACCACAGTTGATCCTTTGCGACATTCTTCAGTCATCCCTATTGTACCACCATCAAGTATTATGTCAAGTTTGGGCCAAATCTCTTTGAATTCCTGCAAAATGTTACGAAGTTACTAATGGCCAAGACTGCTATCATTTTACCGGTAATAATCAGTGTAGGATGCATGAGCAAAACAAAAATACATGTATTAGACATGTTCTCCACTTGCAACATTAGAGTCTTCAATCAGAGACAATATGTATGTGTTAGGGTACACTGCTTTCAAGCTCTGTATTAGTCACCTTTTACCATGGAATAACACTAAAAAATATGTTGATTCATTTTCACAACAACAACAAAACATCAGAAATCAGTCAATTCACAACACATGTCGTTTGGAAATTGGGTGAGTATTGACCATTTGTCGCCAAAAAAAAACTTGATTTTGGGTAAATCTTCTTCAATAGAGACAACATTCCCTTTCCACCTGGTTTGATATGGATGTGTTTGGCCTCCATATTTGTTTCCATGAAAGAAGTTGTTGAAAACAAAAGGTATGTACGACTCTGATAAGCCTTGGGCTACGCTTTTGATAGGTATATGTCCATGCATTTTCTTTCAGGGCAACATAGGTAGAGCTCACAATTATGCAAGTTAATTATCTACAGTTCAACCTCAACTGGATGGCTACAAATTAGATGTCACCAGCCATCCCCCAGTTGAGTGGCCAGTAATCAAAATTGTGACCTCTCACGCGAAAACGTTCCTTAGGGTTTGCCGTTTTCGCACGAATAGCCGTTCGTATACCAAGCATTAGCTGTTCGAACGGATGTCCAATCCGTTAGAACGGCTTGGGCTATCCGTGCGAAAAAAATTTGCATCCGTTCAAACGGCTCGGGCTATCCGTGCGAAAAAAATTGTCATCCGTTCGAATGGCTTGGGCTATCCGTGCGAAAAAAATTGTCATCCGTTTGAACGGCTTGGGCTATCCGTGCGAAAAACATTGTCATCCGTTCGAACGGCTTGGGCTATCCGTGCGAAAAAAATTGTCATCCGTTTGAAAAAATAATTGTCATGATTCTGTTGAACGGCTGATGAGCTATCTGTTCAAAACAGTCATCGATGGTGGACATAGCTGATGGCAGTGTTTGCCCCTTTACTGACGTCACTGGCTTCATCGATCAGATAGTTTACCTGCCGCGGGATCGCCTCGCACATCACTCCAAAAATAGCACATTTACGCGGTGTTTTAAAGTAGATGGGCCCGGGCTGCATTGGATTGCTGGGTATATGTACCTGCTGTGCAAAGTCAAAGGAATAGTGCATAGTAGTTGTCAGCGAACACGATTCGTGAGGTTCTTCAATGTCTATTTGGTCTTCTACTTCTTCAAAACTGCATTTTGCCTCTTCACAAACCTTTCTATAAAGTTCTCTCTCTGTCTGCACTGAATTTAAAAGTGCTTGTTGCACTTGGACGCATTGAGATTTTTCTTCGTCCGGAAGATTGGCAGCTCGAACCAGCTTCGACGTATTTTGTTGGCAGGTGAAACACAAGTCGGTCATCGGCTTGGCCACGACTACATTTGGAAAAAACTGTTTCCATAAGTCGATAAATTTTGTGTAACACACAGCTTGCTTCTTCGACTCCTCACAGGCTCTTTTAAAACACCTCCACACATGCATTTTGGTTTCATTCGCTGAAAGTAATTGGATGTCTTCATTTTTAAAACCAGGGATCCTTCCTGGAAGCAGCACCGCACTTTCATCCACGAAGTTGCTAAGAAAGTTTTTTACGTCCTCGGCAACAGCAACTGGGAGCGCGTTGTGCGGTACTTTCTTACTGTTCTTGTGAATTCGCAGAGAAATACCATAATTTTCGTAGTGATCTAGAAGCCTCTGAAAGCGGGATTTGCTGATTCCATAGAGGTTGAGAAACATCTCCTTACAGATGGGTTGAGAGTGGTACAGAAAACTGTAAGGTGGGCTTCTTTTTCTTTTTTCGCCAGTTCCTTCGGTCGCCGTAAAAGCTTGAATGTTTCCCAACACAACCAAGTCCAGTTCCGAGTGGGACAGTTCCAGGCAGTTGTATAGATTATTTAAAACGGTTTCCACTGTAAATTGATCAGAACACTGTATACTTTTTGATCCTCCACGGCATCCGCATCCATCTTCAATAAACTTTTGTACTTTAGCAATGATATTTTCTGTATTTTCCGCATCGAAATCCATCTCGATTCCGTTAATTTTTGAAGAGTATCTACGATTATAGTGGTTACCAAGGCTACGCTTTTGTGTGAGTTGTCCGACAGCCGAAGTCTACAGTCATTGGTCACCAAGGCTATGCTAATCATTCAGTTGTCCGAGCTGCGAGAACAACTGAACTGGAAACAAATGATGCTGTGTTGAATATTATCATTAAATTTTGTAAACCTTCACATGCGTTGGATCGGACCTATTTGCATAATTATTATTTACGTAGTAAACGTGTTTTACACAGAAAAATGTGGGCATCAAGTTAGAAATAGAATAAAGAAATATAAACATCGGCACAACAAATATCTGATGCGTTACGCGTTAGTTTTTGGAAATGGTTGCATGACAAAATAACGTTTTTTAAACATAAGAGGAGACACGCGCAGACGTTATGATTTATTAGGCTGTCGTTTCTCCGTCGCGGCGAGAACGAAATTCCTTTATTCTTAAAACTATGAATTTCAACGGAGCATCAGTCTTTTTTAAGACTTTCGAATCAATCAGTTTTCGGATTAGAAAATGATCGTGTCGTTCATTCTTATGAAGCTGATTATTTTCTTCAGCCGTCCATTTATTCGACCTCATCCACTCAAAATAACATTTTTGTCAGCCATTCATCCGTTTGACTGCATCCGTTCAAAAATTTTTGTCAGCCGTGTATCCGTTTGACTGCATCCGTTCAAAAATTTTCGTCAGCCGTGTATCCGTTTGACTGCATCCGTTCAAAAATCTTCGTCAGCCATGTATCCGTTTGACTGCATCCGTTCAAAAATGTTCTTCATCCGTGTATCCGTTTGACTGCATCCATTCAAAAATTTTCTTCATCCGTGCATCCCTTCAGCTGATCCGTTTCGAACGGCTTGGCTATCCGTTTCTCATCCGTTCGCTTGCCGTGCGTTCATTCCTAAGGAACGTTTTCGCGTGAGAGGTCACAATTGTCAAGCATTTGCAGAATATTACTGTAAGTTAAACCTGAGTCACTCTTTTGGCCTTCCCGATAAGAGTTTTTCAATTGCCATAACCACCAAGAGTTTGATGTCCTTCAGTTTGTTTTCATTATTCCAACTGTTCCTCTTTCAGAAATAAGAAAGCCTAGATGACCACTTAAAGGTTACGAGGAAATTTTTGTTCAAAGTTAAATTATGCAAATACAATTTGTTGTTCATTGACAATGCACCTTGTCATCCTGCAAGATTATCCTGTTTCTAGTGAACCTCTATTAGTGGTAAAACCTGCATGACCAATTGCTGAAGGAGGCCACTAAATGGACCACTGTGATTCAATTTCTTTTTTCTAACCCATCCAAATATTGCTCACCTCAATTTGAAGACTACTTTGCCCCACTCTACTGAGATTTGCACTAGTCAATGCCAAGGGTTCACCACAAGCTAACGTTAATTGTCGCACAAAATCATGATCTGGAATCCTTATTCCAACAAGTCTGGTGCTTGGGTTTAACTGAGAGTTTAACTGTTCAGTTCTCTCAAACACAAGGGTCACTGGCCCTGGTAACAGGTCTTGAAGGACTTCTGCAGTCACTGCGACCTTTCCCCATCTGAAATGTTCAAAATACTAGACTTCAAAGATATTTAGAACACTGCCATAGCGTGCTTCATGATAATTACACTGAAAAACATAGACTATATCAATGCCACATTACAGTATGGACACCATATTATTTTGTGCTTAACACACTAGGCGATTGATACATGTAAAACTCTGCCCAGCTTTTGTACTTATATACATCATTGTAATAATATACTATAATAGAAGGTAAGGTAAAGGCGCACACAGGCCTTAAGGCTCACAAGATCAGAGCTTAACCTGGTTTCAGTAGCATGACGCACCTGGGAGTATTATTACTCCCCCTGGATAGGATGCTAGTCCATCACAGGGTGACCCCCAGCATTGTATCGCTGGTACCCATTTATACACCTGGGTGGAGAGAGACAGTGTGCAGTGCTCGAAATTAGAAAAAAATTGAGGTTGTCCTTATGGCAAATTCCGGACAACCTGCCCCTTGACTTTGGTTGCCCTGATAAGGACTTGGTTGCCCTTAACATGTTCTATGATTTTTGCCTAGTTATAGGGTTTGACCAGAGAAATAATACCCCTATCATTATGCCTCTGTTTTCAGGAGGTATGGGTTTGAAGAGAACACGACAAGCTTATCGTGGCTTATTGAATCGAACGAACGGCGTTCAATTAACGGTTACAACCTTCCATTTCCTTTGTTCTACAAATTGTCATGGATCCTCATCCATTTATCAGTATCAGGAGATAAACCTCGCATTTAGAGCAGCTGTTTTCGTGTCTCAAGTTTATAGCTTCTGTTCTTTATTCTGTTTAGCATCACAGTAATGTAAGTAGTTCAATTTTTTCCTGGGTTGTCCGACGAATTCTTCTCGGGCAACTAGCCCTTTATTTTTCCTAAAAAATGGTTGCCCGAACGAAGTTTTAGTTGTCTCGGGCAACCGGGCAACCGCTAATTTCGAGCACTGAGTGTGGAGTAAAGTTTCTTGTCTAAGGAAACAACACAGTGCCAGCACCAGGGCTCGAACTCCAAACCTTCTGCTCGGATGTCGCACACGCTAACCATTACACTACTGTGCCTCCACATAGAACCAACGTGCAAAACCAAACCTCTCAGTGTTCTCTTGCAAAGAGATCTCTACTAACTGGTATATTTTTTTCTGTAACAAGAAATTACATTCCGTAAAAAAAAATCAGATTAATTTTATCAAAATTTGTTATCCACTGAATTTGTAGCTATCTATGTTTTTTATGCATACATGTATATGTATATATATATATATATATATATATATATATATATATTTAATTGTAGCCAAATGTCTTTTAAATTCAGATTCTTGGCATATTACATCAAAGCTTACCATCACATCCTTTTTAACAATACATGTTGCTGATTTTGCAAAGCTAACTGAGCTAGCATAAACTAAATTCAGCAAGCAGCTTGCTCCAGTCTGTTTTTTTCTCGCAACTGTATTTATCTCACCAATGATATGAAACATTGACAAGAAGACTAAAATTGCATTCATGTGGTAAGAAATAAACCTCTTTTTCCTGTGGTCTCCTTAGGTAAGTTACTGTTAAATTGTCAAACAGCGAAGTGAGAACCCATCAAGAAAACTAGCAAGTGAATTGCTTAATTCTTAGATGCATGGCTGTTCTCGTTAAAAGCCTCCAAAATCATGCAACTTTAAATTGAAGAAAGTTCATATTCTCTATGCCAAAGATAGATGGAAAAAGTAAGAAGTGTGAGCCTCAAAATATAATAGCCAGTGCTAGTGTTTTATTTAACTTCCATTAAGCTGTCAATTTTAGTCAGCAACTCATTCTACCCCTCCTTGATATTTTACTGTATTGCATATTCGTATGTGATACAGAAGATATTAGATGGCTGCGTGTATAGGATATAAAATTTCTCTTAAAGTGTTGTAAAATAATTCAACTGACTAGATGTTTATGAGGAAGATACCAGTAAGTCACTAAGAGGAAAGGACACTTTTAACATGCAAGAATTGAAAGTGAGTGTGCTAATTTTCAATACCTATCTGGAGGATAAAAACATCTGCAATCCACAAACAGCCCAGGAATTGGCATCAATCTCGAGGAAATTTTACGCCCAAATGCAAACAAAGAATGGAAAAAGCTTGCTTTCTGCCATCAGATTTGGTTTGAGTAGACATTTTGAATGTATAATAAGACAATTGGATTCTTTTTCTGTATGATATGAAGAATTGAGCAGATCTCATAGAATGTTATCTACCTCAGTCTTCGGCTTCCCCCGATAACTCCCTCCTTGATCTGTATAATTCTTCAGATTACCCTCAGCCTCATCCAATAATTGTAAAATATTCACACAAGTGTGAAATAATTTCTATTGATATTTATCAATTTGTTACCATTTGGTATATACCAATTAATTTTCTCTCATAAAAGTCAATTATCAAGTGAATAAAGATATTATTACCTAGTTGAAGCCTTGAGTTTAACAAGTAAACATCTTTGCATCACAGCATACATTGCGCTTAGTCTAACAGACATGTACCTGTAGCTGCACATCCAAATGATTGCACTTACTTATAAACATCTTCCAGATTCCCCACACATATTGCCACAGGCTTTTCTTCATGTCGCTCTTTTATTTTGTACAACTTTCCTACAGCTTCACTGGATTGTGCAAGGGCAGCAATGCCGTAAATAGTGTCAGTGGGAAGAGCTACAACATGTCCACCTTTTAATGACTTGACTGCAGTATTTATGATATCCTGAAGAACAGATTCCCTGTCTATAAAGGGTACAATACAATATCAAAATATTGAAAACTTTGCTACAACAATATCTTTTTTTCTAGTTACTAAATTATTTACAGCTGGATGGGCCTGCATATAGCTATTACTAATCTTGGCAAACCCAATTATTTAGTTTACATAGAATTTCTATTTGTATGTATTTATTTAGAAGTGAAAATAGTATACAAAGGAGACAAAGAACTAATTTACAGTATAAAAGTTTATGGGAAGGTTATCAGTTTAAGCTTTGGTTGCTGAGGGTTTTATTCTAGAAATAATATTATATATATAAATGAATCTTCATTGTCAATGTTTAGGGTACAAGAGGCCCCACAGCTTGCTATGGTGAGAGGTAAAGTGAGGGGAAAGAAAGGTGGGCTTGCATGGAAAGTGCTAATTATTTAGTTACTTTGATCAGAATATGAGCAAATCAGTATTTGGCATCAGTTGCTAAAAAATCTATGAAGTTCCATGATTCAAATGAATATATGAAAGACCATATATTTGAACTGTGGAGTAAGCAGCTGCTTAAGTTGTGTACACCAGTTATGTACACAACTTAAGCAGCTGTGAATGAAGTTCCATGGGAAAAAACTAGCAATGAGAACAGATTCTTGATGTTGGAAGAACAGCTTGATGTTGGAACACACAGTAAAAGAGTGACCTTGCATGGATGTTCCTGATAATTGATTACATAATTTCTGTCTCTTTTGTAGCTACATTGTATTTACCCTGGTCAGTTAAAAAGGTTTTATGGCAAAATATTAGCAATAATGAAAGCAGATTCTAGCTTACTAGTGAAAAACACTGGTTACAGTAAAGGAGAAAACAAGTAGCCAATATTGGTACACTGAACTTTTCTTTGCAATTCCTGCAGTCAAACAGCTGGAAATACACAACAAGTGGCTGCTTGAAGCCACTATTAAATTGAAAACTGGTTTTTTTACAATTAGAAAATACCTAAGTCAAATCCTACATAATTTTTAAACCTTGATGCAAAACCAACAAAAAATACATGTATGAAAATTATATAAAAGTCTATGCTGGATGCCCTGACTGTTGTTAACAAAACAAAATGAAAGGACTTTGCCCTAGATATTTGTGTAAAACAGCTTTAATGATATTGGTTTTCAATGCCTAGCACCCCAACTTGGATGATGTTAAACCAACACTTTCCACTTGACTAAAGTTGGCCAATATGCAATGTTGTAGTTGTGGTATACAGCAACCGAGTCCTGTTTAACCAGGCAATCTACGTGTACTTCTGCACCAATCAGTTAATCACACACGAAGTGTCAGGGTACTACTGATAATAATGGTCAATGGAAACAAAAAAATAACACGCTTAGGGGCAAAATTTAGTCCAAATGCAACTTCAGTTTAGAGAATGACTAGATTTCTGTACACCACACATGCAAACATGCACTTCTACCACCCCACACATGCAAACATGCACTTCTTGTTTTCAATGAACAAAACTGTACCAATACGGCATGCAGGACAAATTAAGCATGGGGTAGTAGGATATGGAAATCTAGTCAGTAAAATTACTGAAGGTAATATTTTTAACATGGTAAAAATAGAATAGGCTAAATTTCCACAGCCCATACTTCATTATCCATGCTGTAGCTGTGATATTTTGTTTTTCAAAAACAGGAAATTTTTGTGCACACGTATTTCCCTAAACAATATTCAGTTACAGTAGCCACAATGAAGTGTTAATTGATGAGATAGACCAGGTTACACTAGAAACCCATGAAAGCTCGAAACATAATGCACATTTGCACTTGTCCAGATTAAATATTTCCAAGGTACTGTACCATATTTGGAAACTGCTCGCCCAAGCCATTGAGCTTCTTAGCACTTTCCTGCTTGTTTGGCTCATCATGAACAACATTCACTTTCAACAACAACGTATCCACCATATTTTGTGTAGATACCTCTTATTAATCGAGTTCGAGGTCCGTACTGTAAAATACGGACTGAGTTTTTTCCCGTCGATTTATGGCCCAAGCGCGAAGCGCGCGGGCCATGAATCGACGGGAAAAAACGAGGATCTGTATTTTACAGTACGGACCGAGAAAACGAGGTTAATAAGATATTTATTATATCTCTGGAGTCATTTTGGCGACCAAAACAAACTTTAGCGGGCCGTACAGTGAAGTACGGCCCGCTAAATTGACCAATCACAGCGGGCGTACTAACTGAGAGATATAATAAAGGTGGTTATTTCCCAGTAAGAACGTCATGTTGATTGGTTCATGTGGCTTCTCTTGCTTTCCAAATATAGTGTTTGATTAACAAATACATGTGGACAAGTTTTTTTGTAACACCAGATCCAGAAACAATCTTAGGAAAGTTGCAGCTAACAAAAGATGGGGCCACTGGTCAACTGTTAACTTTGCTGCTAATGACTAGAACTCAGTTGACGTCTCACTTAGTGAAGCACCATCACTGTTTATCCTCAAGCATGGTCTAGTTACTAAACCCTCTTTGTAGTTAGTTTATTGTTTTCATAACGTCAAAGTGTAGTAAGGGTATGTCAAAACCATAAGTATGCACACTAAGGCGAGAGTGGTTTATATAGAAGGGATAAGACCCTATTGATACCAAAAAAAAAATAAAAACAAAAAAAATAGAGCTCAAAAGCCAGCAGCCATGGACAGATGTTTCCGCCTTGTTAGGTCTCATCAGAATGGCACAGCTAGCAGATAAGCTCTAGGTTCCCACATGATAAATATCAAGGTGATGGAAAATAGTAGGGTTGTGAGACATGACTTAAAATGACAACATCAAAGTGTAGTAAGGGTATGTTAAAGCCACAAATATATGCACACTAAGGCAAAAGTGGCAGAAGAGATAAGGCTTTTGAGATTTACTTTTCTATTTATTTATTTTTTTGGTAGCAACAGGGTCTTATCCCTTCTACCACTATTGCCTTAATGTGTATACTTGTGGCTTCAACATACCCTTACTACACTTTGACCTTATTGTTTTTATAACCTAGCCTAGTATCTCGTTCGTTCTGATGAGCTTTACGGATTTGTACCGTACAGATAGACTCACTTTTGTGTTTTTTCCTTTATTGTATATTCTACTTTTTCTCACGCTCCTCGCTCTCTCTGGTTTCTAACATTCCTATCTGCACGTGCGACTTTTGATGACGTCACACTTTACAAAACGATTATCTAGGGAGGGGTGGGTCCCTCTCGCTCACTCTCCCCTCAAAATTATTCCATAATTTTTACTGCTTTAACAACAACGGTAATGTCTCTAATGTTCAATCTTCCTCTTCTTCGAGTATCGCTGTAATCTTTGCTCTGGCATGCTCTGCTACTTTCCTTCTGTTTCTTGCCTCTGGTGCTGGTCTTGCAGATGACTGACACGGGGTTGTCACTTCTGTGTGGCTCTTGATCTCCAAGGGACACACTAGGTTGAGTGGTCTTTCAATTAGGCGCTTGTTGTGTAGAAACTTCACACCTCTTATGACTCCGTCTCTCCCGTGAATGTGCTGCACGACTTTGCCTTTCTTCCACTCCCCTCGATTCTTTTCTTCTCCAACAACTAGCACAATCTCCCCGATCTCTGGGTAAGGTGCGTCTTTTCTGTTGATTCGATGACTCTCCATCAGACTATGTAGATATTCTCTCTTCCAGCGCTGCCAAGCATGTTGTTTTGCCTCCTGTTGTCTTTTGAACATTTTGGTCAATTCATCCTCTTCGACTTCAATGTTCTCGATTTGGTGTGCATTTTGACCAAACATAATGACATTTGGTGTGAGAACTTCTTCGCCAAAATCACACTCGACGTAGGTCAATGGTCTGTTGTTCAAATGTTTCTCTATGTCCATGATCACGTCCTCCAACTGCTCCAGCATGAACGGTGTTTTTCCCAGCGTTTTGTACAGGGTCTTCTTGATCTCTCTTATGATCCTTTCATACATTCCGCCCCACCACGGTGACTTAGAAAGGTTGAACTGCCATGTTATTTCTTGATCTGCAAGAAAGTCTTGGAGGCGTTCACTTCTCCTTATTTTCTTGATCCAGTCAGCGGTTGCTCTGAACGTTGCAGCATTGTCTGATACAATCCGTTCCGGTCTGGTTCTCCTTGTGATAAAGGCGTTAAGCTTCCTTTGGAATTCTTCAGCTGTCTGTGACCTTGTTACCTCCAAGTGCACAGCTCTCGATGTAGCACACGTGAAAAGTAACACGTAGGCTTTTCCTTCTTCTTTCTTGTTTATCTTGTACCTCAATGGTCCAGCAAAGTCTACTCCAGTATGTTGAAAGGGTCGACTTGCTTCTGTACGGAATTCCGACAGCGGAGCGGTTGCTGTGGCTCCGTACGGGCTTGTGGTGAATACCTTGCATACGTTACATTCTCGTATCTGTTTCTTCACTAGTGATCTCAGTCGTGGTATCCACCAGTTCTTCCTTATGGCAGCCATTGTGCTGGCTACTCCCATGTGATTCACTCTCTCATGTGCGTGTTGGATCAGCTTTTGGACTAAAAGACTATCTTCGAGATAAGTTGGTGTGTACTTTGGGATTCTTCCTTCCCTCTTCAATATGTTTGTCTGTTTGTCCTTGACAAGCCGGAAACCTGGTTTCTCTAGATCTTCTGGTATGTCTCTTTGCACTCTCCTCACCCAGTATTCCTTTGCTTGCTGAATTTCGTCTGTAGACAACGGGCCTGATCTTCGCTTCAGCTTGCGGGACTTGGACAGGCTGTTATGGATAAACCTTAGTGTCCATGCTGTTATTCTGAGCGTGTTCCAGTAAGGCTTGCGCTTCAGCAACTCGTCCCACTCATCTAGTACTTTCTCATTTGTGAACGAACTGACTTCTACTGTCGGCTTTTGCTCCTCGGAGATCTCTGGTGTTGATTTCAACTTGGGTTGTTCTGGCCACTCCCTTTCATTCAGCAGCCATTCAGGTCCTGTGAACCAGCTGCCCTTTTTCATCTTTTCCAGCGAAGCTCCTCTGCTTCCAAGATCAGCAACATTTTCCCGTGTTGGACAGTATTTCCAAAGTGCTCCGGTTTCCTCTGTGATCTCTGCAATCCTTCTTGCTCTGTTTGCAACGAACACCTTCCAGGGTTTTTCAGGTTTTGTTATCCAATATAACGCTACCATACTATCCATCCATATTGTTACGGATGCAATCGGCCATCCCTTTAATGCTCGACATACGTCCCTTACCATGTTGGCAGCCATGTGTCCTGCTATCAGCTCTAGTCTTGCAATCGTAGTGTTCCGTTTGGAAATTCTAGACTTTGAAGTTAGAAGCCCTCTAACAGTTTCATTGTCCTGTTCCGCCACGACTATTGTCACCGTAGAACAGGCTAGCTTACTTGCGTCTGCAAACTGATGAATATGAATGGCTCGCAGCTCAGCACCGCTTTGAATAATACTTCTGGGGACCTGAACGTTCACTAACTGTTTTGTCCACATTCTCCACTGTCTCTCGAGCGAGGTGGAAACCTCTGCCTCCCATTGCCTTTTCTCGTCACAAACCTCTCTGTAGATTCGTTTCCCTTCAGCTAGCGTAGGTGAAGTTATTCCTATGGGATCATAGATACTCCCGAGATGACTCAAAATAGATTTCATTGTGACTTTCTTGTCTTCTTGGAAAGTACGAAATTGTATTTCTATGGTATCTTCTTTCTTGTCCCATCTCAGTCCTAGTATCTTGCTTGGGTTTTGCATGTTTTCACTCTCAAGTTCTCTGATGTTTGACTCCCATTTGTGTACTGGAAACTTCGCGCTTTCCATGATCTCGGTTGCCTCCGTCTTGAAGGTTTGTAACTCACTGACGTCGAATCCCGTCTTCATCAAATTGTCTACGTAAGTATTGTCTCTCAAAGCCTTTACTGTCTCACTGAGTTCTGGTGGTTGCTGATCATAAAGATGGTTGAGTGTAGCACCCAGAATGAATGGGCTCGCTTCTGCACCAAAGGGCACTCTTGTTAACCTTAAGTGCTCTTCTTTGTTGTTGATGTTGAAAAGTAACCGAAAGGCATCTCTGTCCTCTTCCTTGATTTCGATCTGTAGAAATGCTTTCTGAAGGTCTGCTAGCAGCAAGTTGGGCGACATTCTAGCTCGTATCATTATGTCCCACAACAATGGTTGCAATGACGGTCCTGTGTACATGCATTCATTAATACTGTTGGCCAGTGGATGTGGCTTAGCACTGGCATCAAAAACCATCCTCACCTTTGTGGTAGAGGCATCTTGTCTGACTACTGGTTTGTGAGGCAAGTAGAAGATCTTCTCACCTGTTGGTTGATCTGGGACTTTCTCTAAGATACCTTGTTCAAGTTGTTCCTCAACTATCTCTTTGTAACTTGTCTGTAGCTGTTCGCTTTGTCTCAACTTTCTCTCGACATTCAGCAGTCGCTTCCTGCATGGCCCTTCATTTGTTTCTGTTATCTCAGCTCCTGGTATCCATGGAATGTTCACTCTGTACCGTCCATCTTGTTTTCTTGTCACGTTTTCCTTGAATTCAGAGTAAACAACTTGTTGGTCGTCCTCCCTTCTGTCCTCTACCCCAAGTACGTCCAGACTATACAGTCTTTCATAATCGTTCACTTCCTTTACGTACATGGCTTCATTGTTCACATACTCCCCTCCGTGGATCACCCAGCCAAACGTGGTTCCTTCCACTATTGGCTCGTCAGATTTACCTTTGTACACTTCCTCGGTTCTGATTTTGCAGTAGGTGTGGTCACCTAGGATCATGTGGATGGGGTATTTCTCGTTGACCTTCGTGTAAAACTGTTTGTCTTTTGTGTGTTCGTATTTAGACTTCAAGAGATTCATATTTGGTCTGGTCACTGTAGTGAAGCTTGACATTCTTGTGCCTGCAACTTCAATATTCTCTGTAGTTTTCCCATCTACTGAATCTAAATTCAAGTTAAAGATTGGCATTGACTGTTCCTTTGATGGATCTTGAGTATTTCTGCTAGTCGCTCTTTCTCTTTTAACCACTCGGTATATTTGGATTTGGTATCTTTATTCCATTGTCGGACTGACTTCGAAGGTACTCCTCGATCTACTTTAGATTCTTGTACTTGGGCTATCAGATCAGACAGCTTTTCGGTGATCTTTGACACTCGTCGCTCGACGACTTTCATCTCTTCGTAGTCCTTGGCTTCGATCAGCTCATCGATTTCCTCCAAGTAAAATCCAAGTTTATCGATTTCCTTCCGAATGTCGTCCTCCAAAACTTTCTCATTCTCTGGAATCTTTGATTTATCGCCCATGATGACTCAGATAAATTGTTGTTGTAACCTCGTGGTCTTGTGTAATGTAGGTTGAATGAAATTCCCAAATCTTCTCTCGTCGGTGGAATTTCCTTTGTTAAACTCTCTCTGGTTGTATCCTGGTCTCGGCACCACTTCTTTACGGATTTGTACCGTACAGATAGACTCACTTTTGTGTTTTTTCCTTTATTGTATATTCTACTTTTTCTCACGCTCCTCGCTCTCTCTGGTTTCTAACATTCCTATCTGCACGTGCGACTTTTGATGACGTCACACTTTACAAAACGATTATCTAGGGAGGGGTGGGTCCCTCTCGCTCACTGCCTTTTTATTTTTAACACCTTGGTTTGCTCATATCATGATAGGCAATGTTTTTCTTGGAGCAACTTTAGAATACTCCGCCACTTCATTTACATGTCGGTTTCTTTTAAAGAACGAGGCATATTACAGTGGACTCTATTGTTATTCATCAGTATGTAAGTGAAGTGGCGGGGTATTCTAAAGTTGAATGAAACTGCACACCTAAAATCTATGTTAGGCTAAATTGCAGAAAAAAGCGCGCCACTTCATTAACATACTGATGAATAACAATACAGTACACTGAAATATGCCTCGTTCTTCAAAATCCTCCGACACACGTAACTAAAGTGGCCGGTACTCTGCAATTGCTCCCTATGTTGTATGATGTATAATAATACAAAAAAAACCCACGACCTTTGCTTTTATGATAAAAAAAAACCACATTGTTTCAGTGCACATAAGCAACGTGACCATGTACTGAGTAACTTACCTTCCTGTCCTCTATCCGGTATCTTCAGGATTTCAGGGTACATTTTTTGATCTAAATTTTCAATACTATGTATTTTGCGTCAAAGTACGTTACTAAATAATAAGAAGCATTTGAATTACTGCATTATAAAGAAATGGAACAATGCTGGAAAGTAGTGCATCACGACTCTGTAGAATTGCATTTGCACGCGGTCGCCGCCATATTGTTTATTGATGAGAGCAAACTGGGTTCCAAATTATGTCACAGGCTCTCTCAGCGGATCTCAGCGACAACTGATGGCGCACAGTATTGCACTTAGAGGAATGGTGCGATTTTCTGTAAAAGTGTTACGCTTCTAGCTTTCCTTAGAATGTTTGGAAATAATGCCGAAATTAAGCTAGTTTGTGCTTCCTTCTATTAAAATTATGCTACTTGCTTCTTTTAGCAAAGAAAAGACGGATCAAAGAAAAAAATACAAAACCAGGAACAAACCTTTTTGTAGTGACTACAAGAACACTGGGGCTCTGGGTCCAAATTCCGGTCTGAATGGGTTTGACTGGCCTCTATATTCAAGGCGGCTGCACGTGCAGCGGGAAAGATCGAGCTAGCAAAGGTCGAACCCACCCTTTTTCCCAGTCGATCACATTCACGTGGTTCTTATGAAAGGACTTAAGGTTTTCATAATACAAGTTCTAAATATGCTGTGATAGCACGTAGCTCATAAAAACCATATAATTCTTTCGACTTCTACTTTCCATGCCTCTATTGGATTTATCCGCCGTTTAATTTTCTAGAAATCTCTGAGGAATTTGTTCTGTCGCAGTTACGTAGCCTGAAATCTGGGAAGGCTGTGGGTTTGGACGGCATACCAGCGCGCCTTTTAAAAGATTCTGCGGATATTGTAGTCAAGCCTGTGACGTTCATTATCAACACTTCGTTGCGTGCTTCCAAAGTCCCTTGTGATTGGAAATCTGCGCGGGTCATTCCACTTTTTAAAAAGGGCAAGGCTGATGAGATGGACAATTATCGCCCGATTTCCATTTTACCTGTTCTATCCAATGTTTTAGAACGGGCTGTACATATCCAACTGTACAACTATCTTCAGCAATACAAGATCTTGAGCCCTTATCAGTGCGGGTTTCGGAAGTGTCACTCGACAGAATTCGCTGCTCTTAGTTTTTCTGATAATATTCGTAGGAGCATGGACCAAGGTCAATTAACTGGTGCTGTGTTTATTGACCTTCGTAAAGCTTTCGACACTGTGGATCATGCGGTACTTCTGGACAAGCTTTCCAATTTGGGGATTGTGGATAAAGAGCATGGCTGGTTTACGGACTACCTGTCGAACCGCACCCAGGTTGTTGAGTTTCAAGGGGCAGGGACGGCGGAGCGTATTTTGAAGTGGGGGGGCTGAAAATGAGCGCCGGAGGCGCGAGTTGGTAGGGGGGTCTGGGGAAAAATTTTGAAATCTAGAGTCTCGGAAATCGTATTTAAAACATTCTCCGCGACATACGTCTTGAAATAATTAGCCTGGATAAAGCGTAAAATGAAAGGTACTTTTAATGCTTACAGCAATATTTTGGAGGTTATTTCTCAGCCTTCCGGTCTCCAACGCTTACCTGCGGTTTTTGAACACAAGCTTCCCGTCTGTGGGAAGGAAGCACTCGCTGAGAAAATGTTAAAAATACGTAAAGGGCGAAACGTTTCCGACGAGGCTTGTGTAAAGTTGTTGCTTAAACAAAATAAAATGTCATCCTCCTCAAAAGTGGGGGGGCTAAAGCCCCCCCAGCCCCCCCGGCTCCGCCGTCCCTGAGGGGTGACTTCTACTCCGGAAGCCATCTCTGTTGGAGTACCTCAGGGTTCTATCCTCGGTCCACTTTTGTTTATTCTACACATAAATGATTTACCGGAGGTGGTGTCCCAATGCAATATTTTGATGTACGCTAATGACACTGTTTTGTACTGCTCATCCTCTAAAGCCTCTATTATTCAAGACAAGCTGATTGCTGATCTGTCTAAAATTGAACACTGGCTTTCTTTTAATAGTCTGTTTATTAATGTCTCAAAAACTGAAGCTATGCTTTTCGGAACTGCCCCCAGATTATCGGCTGTAAACTCTTTTTCTATTACTTTAAATAACAATGTTATTAAGCGGGTTTTTCACTTCACTTATCTCGGTATAGTTTTTGATGACCGCCTTAGCTGGAATGAGCATATAAAACACCTTATTTCGAAGGCAGGAAAACGCGTAGGAATGCTCGGCAGGCTTCGTAGAGGTCTCACTAGAGAGAGTGCAAATATAGTTTATTGTAGTCTAATTAGGCCAATTTTAGAATACTGTGTAAGTGTGTGGGGCTGCTGCGGAGTAGGTCACAAACAAGACCTTGAAGCCCTCCAAAACCGGGCTGCCAGAATAGTTGCACGAACTGTGCGCAGCAACCCGGCAATGGACGTTCTGAAATGGCCCACGCTGGAGGAGCGCCGTCGTAAATCTGTTTTTAAACTCGTTAAGAAATGCCTGCAAGGGCAATGTCCCCAATATTTTAAAGAATATTTTAAACGTAATAATACAATCCATGCGCGCGTCACTAGACAAACCAACCTTTTACATCCGCCTGCTGTAAGGACTGAGATCGCAAAACGATCCTTCTATTACTATGGTTGCACTCTTTTTAACGAACTATCTTGATGGTATTTCGTACTCAGTTGCTTCTAAATCTTTTATTTGTACATAGTTTTCTATCTATATTATTATTAATGTTAGTGTAATGCATATGTATGCTATAGTTTTAGTACATTGTTGCGCTCAGGGCTCCCATTGATAACAGACAGCTTTTTGCATCTGAAGGGGCTACCCTTAGCGGTATAAATTAATAAAGGTTCTTTACTTTACTATTGCCTCCAGGGCTAGGGACATCAGTCGAGTTGTTTGTCTACAATTTTGGTGATGAAAAGTACGGAAGGATGCAATAACAGCTTAACTTCCCTTATCACGATCGTGAGTTCGTGACCTCAGAAGACCAATTTCTTGCTGAACCGTTGACCTGTCACTAAAACGTCCCGAAAATTATATCTAAAGTAGTAATATACATGCAATATTTTCAACGCGCTGATTAGCTAATGAAAACACGTCAATTAATCTCAAGCAGTGCAGAAAGTTGAAATTGAGTGCAGAAATTTGACATCTTCGCATGCATATTATAAACCAATTAAATAATGAAGTCGAATGATCAAATGTTCCCGAGTGCAATTTTGAGTAAACAAGCACTCCTAAAGAAAACAAATTGTACTCGCCCCACCGGTTCGGGAGTATCTAATTTTCGCGGGTCGCGGGTAAATGTCGCGGGTCGCGGGTAGATGTCGCGGGAATTAAAACTATTTTTATACTCACATATACCATTTTTATTAAAAAATTGTGAAGTAGGTTGCAAAAAGAATATATATATATATATAGAAATTAAAAAGATAAAAAACAAGTTGGCTAGGCAAAAGAGAAGGGTAATCCATCTTTTATTTACCTCTGATTCACTAACACATGATTGTGCTATATTTTTTTTCAGGGGGCTTCAGATTTGTCCACATAGGAGTATTGTTTACGCATTGCAAACGAGGACAAAAATAAAACATTGTTTCGGTGACGAAATTTTGTTCAAAAGGAACATACAAGCCTTTGACGAAAAACGTTATTTCACCTTCTTTTTGTTCTTTCCTGCAGGCTCTACAGCGGGGCGTTACTCCTTTCTTTTTGGTTTTAACGCCTGCGTGCCAATACAGGTTATTTCCATTTCTTTTGTTTTTTGATAAAATGTCTCGCACTTTTTCCCTTCTAGCGGAGAAAGAGTGGATTTCTTTTAGTTTACATTCCTCTGGAATAGCACTTGGCGAGTTGGCTAACATTAAAGATACCTCTTCTTTAGTTAAAAATAATTGCTGTAAAATAGCGCTGTTCTCTGGCAGTTTACAAATAAATAAGTAGACCCAGAGGAAATCAAAATCATAATCATAATCTTCAAATCAAATAAAACGTATTGACGTTCGGTAGTTGAGTACAGTATTCTAATATTTGGCAACAATTGTAAACGATTATTTTTTTATTTCCATCCATTGAAGACTTGTACATACTGCAATTCGTGATAATAAAATGGCCTGTAGATACATTGTTACATTGTTATTGTCTTTTAGCAGTTTACTTCATATTTTGTGAGGTTATTAAAACTGAATAAAAAAATTACCCGCGACCCGCGAAAATTAGATACTCCCCACAGGTTCGTGCAATTTTTTCGGTCGTTGAAAAATTAAGAAACTGGATAAATCAAACGAGTTGATTAAGTAAGTTATACCACCGTAAGGTAAATGGGAGGTGCTGCGAATTCGCTCCGACGAAGGGCCAACGCTCGATACGGTGGTATAACTTACTTAATCAACTCGTTTGATTTATCCAGTTTCCTGTGTTTCAATTTCCCACCGACGCAGCACCAGTTTCTTTAGAAACTATCCCCACAATAGTTGAAAAATTAACTTGCGCGTATTTATTCCAAATTACACACGAAATCATTTGATTACCTACACAAACTGGTGCTGCGTCGTTAGGAAATTCAAACACAAAAATGATTCATCAGATGACTTGATAACATAATTTGCTATATCGCTGGCGTTTTCCCCGCAAAAGCGCGCCCATTCATTGACTAGTTCAAGGTCACATGGCATCTAACAATTGAACTGTTTAGTGCAAAATGCCATGAGCGAGCAACATTGCGAAACCTATGACGTCAAACGGAAAACAGTTCACTGTCACCCGCGATATGTTGACCGTTGTTGCACGTGATCAGAGCGTTTTTGTTTTGCTCTATAACAAATCACTTAATGACTAGTTCCTCGGGAAACAGTTAATTTTGTTTCCCTCGAATCTCAATGCTGAGATTTTCGAGAAACAAAATTCACTGTTCCCCTCGTGACCAGCAATTAAATGTTAATTATACCACAGGGGAACTTCGCTATGAAGAAAGTTGTTTACATATTGTTCGCACACTTTTTTCATACATTCAACTATTGCAATAAAATTTATATAAGTTTTGACCACGTTATAAAATCTGTAAGGTTTATGTAACATTTTATATTAATTATTAACAGAAACCAACTCGTATGCCATCGCAAAGAGTGCAATCTGATTGGCTAACATACGCACTATCTTTTTAGACCGTCAATGAGCAATATAAAGTTAACGTTATAATAGGAATAGAGAATAAATATTGGTACAAAATAGTAAGAAGGCGGATGGTTGTGTTGTACAAAAACAACGAGACGATTGATTCGAATGCCCAAAGCTGAGAATATATTGACTATAAGTAGAAATCAGCTGGCATACTATCACGAAACCTGCAATCTCATTGACCAACAGATTGACTGTCTGTTCTCTGGCAGAAAACTAGAACCGAAAACGGCCTCGCTTGGAAGAAAACAATGTACACTTAATGTATGATCCCGAGGGAAACAGTTAGTTTTGTTTTCCCAAGAGTTCTGATGGAAACATCAGGACTCGAGGGACAACAAAATTAAATATTTTCCCGTGGACCACATTAAGTGCTTTGTTATATAGTTAGACTTTCCCTTTAAAAAAAAAAAAACAAGCAAACAAAGAGGGTACAACTTTCGAGCTTTAGCACTTCGCTCTGACGAAAGGCTAACGCTCGAAACGTCAGCAAACAAAGCAAAATTTGCCATTCATTAACACTTCAAGTACCAGTAGATATCAGCATTTATCTTCCCCTTGTGATCATAGTAACCAAGTAAGAAATGCAGGTTAAGAGAATTTAATACTGTCGAACCTCCATTATCCGGACTTGATTCTCTGGTCCCGTTCTCGTCATAAATATTTATAAAATGTGACATCGGTTAGGCAAAACCTTTCTTAGCACTGTTAAGTCTTTGAAAAGTCACCCAGTTGGTTCGAGAAGTTTAAAAATCATCACGGCATAACATCTCTATGATGGAGTATGAAAGTTTAAGTCTCATTAATATTCAAATGTTTTATTATCCAGAATCTCGATTATCCAGACATTTTGAACAAGACCCAACGAGTCCAGGTAATCGAGGTTCGACTGTAATGAGAATATGACATAACCATGACAAATTATTCACTGCGGTGATATTCTAACTCATTTTCGTTAATGATAGTGTCAGAAACTTGTAGGGACCACTGGGGGAAATTGCATCTTGATATCGAGGCTTTAAGAGTCCGTACAACAATTCTATACTGTTACAAAAAGGTCAGAAGTATCGTTGTGCACTTCCTAATCCAATAATAGAAGACGTATGGCGTAAAAATTGATAAAAATTCAAAATATTTGAGTATTTCATAATTTTCAATGTAATGATATTTAACAATTAGACATGGGCTACGGGTCAATAGCCCATTCAGCTGCGCCTCGTGGGCTATTGAGCCGTGGCCCTTGAGTGAGAAGGTCTAATTGTTTTAGAATCACCCAACTAGTCGGACAGAAAAAGCAATAATAAAGTTAGCAAATGCCAGTTGAAGAAATATTTATTTGAGAATAAAACGAAAGAAAGCGTCACGAATTTCTCTACTCGAGGACTATTACTAATAGTCCTCTGGTAGAGTAGCCAATCAGATCGCGGCATTTGTATTTGCATTAGTTTGGTGATACTACAGATAATTAGTATTAATCTGTTAATTTACAATTTCATGAGTACATGATATATCCCATATATTGAATTACTTTAGAAACGAATTCAAATTACATGAAATTCAATTTTAGACTTTTCTAGCGATAAAATTATAGGGTCTTCTCTAACCCTGCCCAGCTATAAATATTCCTTCAAAAATGTGGCGAGGAATTGAGGTTAACAACATAACTCTATAAAAAAAAACTTTTATTTTACATTTGAACAAACATTGTAATTTAGATAAATTTTCAGTTTTCTTTCGTAATCTTCTCGAGCAAATCCGAGAGCCAGGTTATCGTCATCATTATCGTTATCATATCATAACCACTGTGAAATCACTGATGATCCTTGCAATCTCATTGGCCCTGAGCAGTGCAAAATATACAAGAAATCGCACAATTTCTTCTCTACATCGCACCATTTGTCCAATGAGAACGGCAAAACCAGACAAAACATCCAATCAAATTTCCAGGTTTATTTTAACCAGCAAATCAAATTATAGAAAAGTGAAAGACGACAAAATCATGCTACTAATTATGCTTTCCGTACGCATTTCCATTTACCTTTACTGATGAACCAATCACAAATAACGAAACACAAAAAAGGTATGTTGGCTATAAATAGCTGAGTCTAAAACAAGACTTCTCAATCTTTTCACTGAAGTGAAAGCACCATAAAAACGATCAACTGGTATAAACGTTTGATAAAATTCAGTAGAAACGAGACCCGCCAAAAGGTCTGAATAAATATATATATATATTTTTTATATTACAACAGCCATAAAAACAACTAAGACTCGGTTCAGACGCCGTGCGTTTCATGTGCCGAACCTACATGATGAATTAAGTACGGAAAAAGGTAGTCTCCTCCGCAGCCGTTATAAGGATCGTCACGCAACGCTTCTCCCCCACTAAGTTAGTGGAGGAGAAGCGTTGCGTGACGATCCCAATAACGGCTGCGGAGGAGACTAGGAAAAAAGGGACGACTGAATAAATCCGGTACGTTAGTTCGAATTTTATGCGGCATGAACGGTCAGTTTCGGCAGAGTTTGTCGCATTATTCGACACTGGTGCGGCAGGTGATTCATACGGTGTTCTTCCCATGTACCGAAACAAACGCATACATTATGTATTGCACTGAGGCCTTTCTCTCTCTCTGCTTACATAAGACAAAAGGTTAGGTTCAAAACATAGTACGCCGTCTGTATAGGATCACGCGTCCATGTCGCTCCAAAGTCGCACCTTCCTTAATCAGGTTCGGCACTTGAAAAGTACGGCGTCTAAACTGGGCCTAAGTGACTTGGTACCGAACTTTGAATGATTAGTTACCTCTTCCGTTCTTACTTTGATTCTACTAGAGCTATCAGTAAATGACTACAATGTGTGCACAACGCGGATGAAAAGCTTACACATAAGGTGTACCGTGTTGCTTCCAGGGCAGGCAATGTGGCGCGCTGTATAAAAAATCTTACAGCTTATACAGTCAGATACATTTGTAGTAGCTGTTTGCTAGTGATGAACCAATCAAATTTCTAAGAAATATCATACGTCAGTATCAAGCGCCTGGAAACAATTGTGCCCAGCTCGCACGCGTTTTCCAGCGCTTTATGCTGACGTATGGTCTTGGTTCGAATTCATACAAACCACAATAAATGATTCTTGTGGTCTTGGTTTACGAAACTTCTTTCAAAATCGATTGTTAAATAAATTCTTAAGTAAAATGCCGTATGAAAGTAACACCTCTGCCGCCTGCAACGCCGTTTGTTCGGTCTTACTCTATCCACCTCTAAACGACACACACCCACTATTCTTACCTCTTTCCTCCCCTCATGCCATCAAGACCTTACTGCAAACCATAAGGGCGCTATTTTCTCGAGTTTCGCCTCCGTCTTCGAGCCTCTCTGTTCAGCAATTTATCTCTGTCTACGATGTCCACGCTAATTCGCTGTTTTGTATCAGTAGATGATACTCCGATTGGACTCGGTAATGACGAGAATATTTTAGTGTGTGCATCTCTTACTATGCAACTGATTTTTAATCCGTCGAGTTTTTCATCTTTGGTTTGCTCCGTACGAACATTCTCCGGAAAGACAGTTACTTCGTTGCTCTCCACTTTAGCCCTGTGCTGCGAAGTTGCGCTCAACAATGACCGCGGTACACGTGACTTTAGTAGCAAACCATCTTTTGTTCTGGACGAATCGTTTTCCTTTATGTCCGCTAACCTGCAGAGAGTCCTATTTATACCCTTCAGTAAATATTTACCTCCCGATACTGCCACTGAATGCCTCTGATGTCGTCGCTGTCGATGGTTTTCCTGTTCAAAATATTCTACTGGCTCAACACCTCTCGGTTTGACTCCAGTTAACTGACAACACAAACCGTAGGCAGGTAACGATGACGGAACACGATTGGCTCGATTCGTTTCCGTGGATGTAGCCACTAGAGGGGAGTTCAAACTGAACGGCCCGAGAGGGAGATGGTGATTGGTACCCAGGCATTTTGACGGCCGAGGAGGCGAAATACTTGCGTGCGGAAACGAAAATCTTCTGCAGTGAGATTTAGCCTACAATACAGAAACAGCGAGTTTCAGGCGCTTTCAAACATAATACCACAACAAATTTTGGATACAGAGCGCGGTTCTAACATTCGATTCTCATTGGTGGATCAAACCACGGAGTGAGACCTTCCTTTAAAAGCTACTGAAAGGTACTGCATTGTCATATGTTTCATTTAATATACAGTGTTGTTCTAACGTTTTCATCTGTCAAACAGTGCAGTGTGACCATTCTTTAGAAAGCTACTGAACAGTACTGTACTGTGGTACTGTTTGTTTTAATATACAGTGTGGTTCTATCTTTTTCATCTGTGGATCAAACCATGCAGTGTGACCATTCTTTGTAAAGCTACTGAACAGTACTGTACTGTGGTACTGTTTGTATTACTATACAGTGTGGTTCTATCTTTTTCATCTGTGGATCAAACCATGCAGTGTGACCATTCTTTGGAAAGCTAGTGAACAGTACTGTACTGTGGTACTGTTTGTTTTACTATACAGTGTGGTTCTAACGTTTTCATCTATGGATAAAACCATGCACTGGGAACATTCTTTCAAAGGCAATCATACTGTACTGGACTGTGGTACTGCTCGTTTTTTGTCCGTTGCAAATTTTTTTCTTTAGGGATAAAATCTTCTAGGCAGTGCTTGTTAGAACACCAACTTAACAATACGGATAAAGCGAATTGGCAAGACTGTTAGCCCGAAGAGAACATTACACGTTTCTCCTTTCTTCTCACTTTCATAGTATAACAAATGTTGGAGTGCGGAAGACAAGAAAGCTCTAACACTGACGGGATGAGCAGAGAAAAACTGGCGCGTGTTACAACGAATCGTCGTTCTTGGCATTCGTTGTTACATTACTCACACATACCTTGTTGGGCGAGGCCTTCGTCTGCTTCAGAGGAATAGAAATGATTTTAGCGTTAATCGGCGACACCTTGCCTATTGAAATTTGCTTTGGACTCTGTTTTGGACGTTTTGTAGGTGTTTTGTCTTGCTCCCAGTTACACGGCTCATTGTATTTACCAGCTTCTTCACGACTCGACGAGCTCTCCACGTCCTTGTGAACGTTTATCTCGCGACGTTCAGCCAAGTTCTTGAAACTCGAAATCGTTAACGAAGTGTTCCTAAGTGCGTCATTAACAGTAGTAGATTTACTCTCAACTGAAATATGTGATATATTAAAACTCAATCCACGACCAACTTTCATTATCCCCACAGATGAACAATTACACGATACTTTCCTGGAAATTTCCAATCCTGTTTCACTAGAAATGCTGAAAGTTCTCTCCTTTCTCTCGTCGCATTGATTTTCTTCTGCTAAACTTCCATTAGCTGGCGAGTTTGAAGAATCCTGAATTCCATTGCAATTTTCAGCGTTCGCTTCGGACAAATTGTCCCGACTTGGAGAAGAAAGTTTCGCACGACGAATTAGAATTAAAAGCATGTCAAGGTCGTCTTCGACTGTTCCCTTCTTCACAGAATCACAAACATGAGATGAGTCATTAGTAAGTTCAGGTCCATCGACAGTATCAACATTTGATGTTCTTCCCTCACTTTCTATGGATTTTCCAACTGATTCTTCGTTTGTGGTCGGTTCCGCAGAAGAAGAATTATTAATTCTTGCTTCTTTAAACGCTTTCAGTTTCTCCGGATGTTTCAAGCTGAATTTGTTTAACTTCCCAAGAAGAAGATGGTACACAGTTGCGGACGCTGTCGCTCTGATATTTCAAAATGAAAACAAGAAGTTGATTAAAAAACGTCAGAACATACCGGCACTGTGGACCAAACTGCCAAGCAGTGTGACCATTCATTGGAAAGTACTGTACTGTGGTACTGTTTGTTTTACTATACAGTGTGGTTCTATCTTTTTCAACAGTGGATCAAACCATGCAGTGTGACCATTCTTTGTAAAGCTACTGAACAGTACTGTACTGTGGTACTGTTTGTTTTACTATACAGTGTGGTTCTTACTTTTTCAACAGTGGATCAAACCATGCAGTGTGACCATTCATTGGAAAGTACTGTACTGTGGTACTGTTTGTTTTACTATACAGTGTGGTTCTATCTTTTTCAACAGTGGATCAAACCATGCAGTGTGACCATTCATTGGAAAGTACTGTACTGTGGTACTGTTTGTTTTACTATACAGTGTGGTTCTATCTTTTTCAACAGTGGATCAAACCATGCAGTGTGACCATTCTTTGTAAAGCTACTGAACAGTACTGTACTGTGGTACTGTTTGTTTTACTATACAGTGTGGTTCTTACTTTTTCAACAGTGGATCAAACCATGCAGTGTGACCATTCATTGGAAAGTACTGTACTGTGGTACTGTTTGTTTTACTATACAGTGTGGTTCTATCTTTTTCAACAGTGGATCAAACCATGCAGTGTGACCATTCTTTGTAAAGCTACTGAACAGTACTGTACTGTGGTACTGTTTGTTTTACTATACAGTGTGGTTCTATCTTTTTCAACAGTGGATCAAACCATGCAGTGTGACCATTCTTTGTAAAGCTACTGAACAGTACTGTGGTACTGTTTGTTTCACTATACAGTGTGGTTCTATCTTTTTCAACAGTGGATCAAACCATGCAGTGTGACCATTCATTGGAAAGCTACTAAACAGTACTGTACTGTGGTACTGTTTGTTTTACTATACAGTGTGGTTCTTACTTTTTCAACAGTGGATCAAACCATGCAGTGTGACCATTCCTTGTAAAGCTACTGAACAGTACTGTACTGTGGTACTGTTTGTTTTACTATACAGTGTGGTTCTTACTTTTTCAACAGTGGATCAAACCATGCAGTGTGACCATTCATTGGAAAGCTCCTGTAGTATTCTCATGTGGTAGTATTTTATTTGTTTCCCAGAATTGCGCTTGTTGAGACTGGTCAACTGAATTTAGCAGACATCACTTCAACGTCCAGTCCTCTAAATTAAAACGTTTGCAGTGCTGGCAAAAATATCTAGTGAAGACAACTTTTAAGCTTTATATGTGAACACACATCAGTACACAAACGGGGCGAATCTTATTGAAGACTTAAAACCTACTAAAGGGGCAGGCCAATGATATTTTTTGTCAACAGGTCGTGCTAAATGCGTCGTCTATCAAACCCCGTTTCGTTTATTGGTAATTTTACCCTTAATAATATACATGCGAATATTTCAACGCGCTGCTAGGATTGGCTGAGAGCACTGTTGTCATGCTCTGCATCGTTTGAATTTTATTTATAATCTTTGGTGCTTTTTACATAAAGCCGAATCTTAGACGAACTGTTTGTTAATGAAAAGTATTTGACTAATTTTCGTGAAATTTATTTCGCGTGTTAGATGTAAGCTCGTTGTTCCGTACGAGTGAAAAGAAAATTCAGCAAATTTCCATTCAGTCGACCGCGGCGGGAAGCGAAAATAGTGTTTTTCAAACTTTCCCGGACTTCGAAAAAATAAGGCGCCCCAAGATTTTTGGATAGTATTTTCGAAAATAACTCACCATAGGGGTTATCTGGGCAAAATATCGGGTGATCGAAATTTTTGCGACTGACTTAGGATTCTCCATATTTACAGACATCGGCTCTTAAATGACTTATTATGAGGCGTTGAAATTATACCTATACCACGTGGGGTGGATTAATGAGTGGTTAAGACAACAGCGATGGTGGAATGTTTATATGCCTTCAATATATTATCTACGGAAATTAGTTGAAAAATTTGAACGGATGGTTGTCAGAGTTAGCTCTGACATATTTTGATCTGTATAATTAAGCATGATTTTGCAGGGCTTTGTTGGACCTTTCTCTGGTCTGATTTTGGTCTATTTTTGATTTGATTTGGTTTGATTTGGTCGGATCGGTCGGATTTGATTTGAAGTAGTTCTAGCATATTTTTAATAAATTATTTATCCAGTTTCCTTAGGACCGGCATTTCTATACTACTCTTTGAAATGGGGAAATTTTGCAATACGCTTTGGCATATTTGGTGCAGTTCACATCGTGAGTTTTATGGATCCCCGCATGATTGCAGGTTTGACAAATTTGCCATTTTTGCCAAATCTGCGATGCTTCCATAGACTCTTGCTAAAGCAGATTCCCTTATCTGCCAAATCTGCCAAAAGCCTTGGCGAAATTTCGCCACATCAGGGTGTATTTCTTGTCATATCTCGTGAAAGGGGATCCTTATGTGATGCGTGTGCTAATAGGTGGCAATTTCGTTACCTGTTTTGAGTCACAGAGTCCACTATCTCCCGTTCGTCAAATCCCATTTTGTAAACCATATGTTGCGTGACACAGCTATTTAGATCTTCATCCCGCGGGTAGTTCGGGAAGTTGATGGCAATCACGGGTTTTTCGTAGCCCTTTTGAAGCCACTCGTGGTTCATCGCCTGTTCCAGACTAATCCGTTTCGCGGGTTGGAAGGTCAGAAATCGCTGAATTAAATCTTTACACGCTAAAATATAAAGACATGAAAAATGTCATCAAGTTGTGTTTAAATCAGTAAAGCCTTTCACTCCCAAGATCTGAGTAGCAATTCTACCAAAGGACGAACCATTTTATTTTTGAGGGGGGGAGGGGGGGTTGGGCAATTTTGTCTTGTCAAGAATTTTTTCCCTTTGGGCTTCTTTCTCTTCTTTTATACTTACTTTGCTGTGCAGGAATTTCTGTTTGGTAATTGCCCGGCCCCACTCAAAAATAAAATAGTCCATCACTAAATGAGTACCATACATTTTGTTACAAATAAAATTTGAGAACTTGGAATTTGGTCAATTCATTATCAGCTGGTAGAGCGTCGCATCAGTGTTCACGAGTTCGCTGGTTTGAATCCCGTCTCAGCCTGTTCTCATTTCACGCATAAATAATATACATGCAAAAGTTTCAACGCGCTGATCGGCCGAGAGGACGTCAATTAATCCCAAACAGTGCAGAAAGTTGAAATTGAGTGCAGAAATTTGGAATTAAATTTTTGCAGTAGATTATTAACAAGTATTTCAATGATTTCGAGTGCACTTTTGTATAAATAAGCACTCATAAATTTTTCAAAAGGTAACAAATTGCACTCGCCCTACAGGATCGTGCAATTTTTCAGTCTCTGAAACAATATACTTGTGCTTATTCAGTACAAATTGTACTCGAGATCATCTGATTACCTATACCAATCACGATTGTTAAAATTTGCCTCACCAAGTATCACCAGGACCAATTCTTCAATCAAGGCACCTAAGTTTCACTAACCACTGCCTCAAAAGAGCGCGAAATAAATATATTTTGTAACGTTACGCTATCTCACAAGAGAATGTACACGTTACACTATGTCACGTGACTATTGCAGAAATATTTAAGGCGTGCTTGTAATTGGTTTCCCTAGGTGCTAGTGGACTATTAAGTTTTGTTAAGTTATGTAGAGGCCATTCGAGGCATCTCTTTCGACCTTGAGTTTATTTATTTATTTATTTTTTTTTTCTATTTTTATTTACTTGCTGTTGTAATTTTCACAGATTCTATGATGCTGTTACGTTGTGTTGGATATAATGCAACGCTCGCTTCATATTGTGCAATAAAATAGCATCGATAACGAGATGCCCGCTCCTATTCCGAGTTCTGTGATTATTTAGATTAGTTACAAAATATTTTTTGTCGTTTAAATGTGATTAGAGTATAAGACAGCTGCTGCTATAACATCACCACGGCGCTACGTACATTTTACTGTTTCATGCACTAAAATCGGAACGGTATGCAAAACGTTGCTTGGTGACGTTGACGCCTAAAAGGGAATTCAGGAGTTTACCTCGGAGTAAAAAACATGTGAAGTTTTCACTATTATTTTTCTAGTATCTATTGTTTTGTCTCCTTTGTTCTCTACGTCACCTGTGAACGTAACAGGTTTTTACACCGAGGATGAGCCAGATTGATGGCCCCTAACTAATTACCTTAATGGCGAAAACATTTCAGGAAAAAAAATCAACTTACATGCAGACAGATGGTCTGGTATTAGGTTCATATCGTTTCTCTTCATTTTGTTGAACAGAGATGTGATGTTGAATGGATCCGCTGTGTAGGGTAGCTTCCCAGTGAGCATTGCGAACATGTTCACACCTCTGACAAGCAAAACAATTAAGAGTTATACATTAATTCTTTAAGTTGGATGCTCCTGGGCTTTCATCCTGTAATTTACGTCAATCCACCTCAAATTTACTTCACTGTGCTGTTTTGTCCAGAGAGTGATTGTCAGTTATAGTAATATTTTCCATTTGCTATGAATACTGATTGATGCAAAGGGATGTTCAAATTTTATTTCCCTTTGTTTCAAACTCATTATCATCAAATTACCATAACCGAAACAAAAGAAAACCAAATTTGAATCAAGGCAAAATATGAACCACAACAGGGACCTGTAAACACCGCAATGTTTGAATCATACACCGGACCTAACGCAAGCGACCTCAAATAACCAACCATATCTAAAGGTCTATTAGAGTAACGGTTCGAGGTTTCTAAGAGTCAAGGGACAACGAGGCGCGTGCACCAAGTACACCATTAAACTTGTACAAAAAGAGAACAAGTAGTCTAATAGTTTCAGTAGAAATCAACTTAAATAATTCCGTCGATTCTACACCAATATTCACTGTTCTTTTACAGTGCGACTACTCAAACTAAGGCTTCCCAAATAAATTTTCATACAAGTTTTGAATGTCTGTTTTTGACGCTGAACAACAGATTTGTGGTGAGTTTCTACCGACTAAGATGATTCTTTGCCAATTTTGATATGTTTTGTACAGTTATAAAGCGCATTTTATGTATTTTATGCGAACTATAAAACATTTGTAGAGATTCCATTGTTAACATACTTGATTGTGATTGGATAATTTTTTGTAAGAAAATTTGATTGGGTGGCCTTCGTTCGAGTAGTCGCATTGTAAGTTACAGGGGGGGGAGGGGCGTTTTCGACCTTGGCTCTCTATCAAAAAATAGATAAGAAAATAAATAGTAACTACGTTCGCCAATCACACTGCAGGATTGGTATAGGGTGCGAGTTGGTTTCTACTCCAGTCACCTCCGCAGTCGCTGTTTGGTTCCGAGGCTCATCACATAACCGCGAACAGTGTTGCGCGACGATCCAGACAACGCCTGTGAAGGAGACAATGTTAAACCCGGTACACGTACAGTGTAACGAGTAAAATGGCCCTAATACATACATGCTCCATATATCTACTTCGGGTCCATACGGTTTATGTCCAAGGATCTCTGGGGCAGCATACGCCGGTGAGCCACACTGAGTTCTAAGGTGCATGGTGCTTGAATGAGCCTCTGAAGAACGAGCTTGCATTGTATTGCTAAGTCCAAAATCTGATAAAGATAAAACGTTTTAGTTGAAGATTTGGCACTTGAAGTTAGTAACTGTATTATTTCTACAAAACACAAAGCTTCAACCACGTTCCTATCAGCAACGCAAATATATGATTAACTTTATGTATTAAAAAATTCTAGATGCAACTGCGAACACAGGAATATTTTTTTGGTGTTTAAGACGCCCTCTGACAGGGTCGGGTGGTAACCGGTGTGTGATGGCTGAGCGACATGGAGATATTTGGCTGCGCCGGAGTGCAATGACCCTACCCAGTATACCCCTCAGGAAGAAAAAGACCAGTCCACAAGGCCGTTAGCCAAAACCCCGTAAGTACAATGAGATGTAACTGGCCCAACGGGGACAGTTACAGGCGGTAGGTGTAATGTCTGTGTAACTATCCCGCGTCAGGTAAGTAGCGAACACAGGAATATGTGGACCCGCTATAGGCCTGCCCTCAACATGCCTGGCTTTAAACCTCTGCTTGTAGAGCATCACAGTGGTATTCGCGAGGCCATGACGTTATTGTCTGCAAGCCGTTCACCTTTCGTCCCAGTGTACGTAAAACTGTCAATGGTTTGGACTTAAAGAGAGCACACCCTCGTTAGCGGTAAGCTCTAGTTACAAACACTTTTTCGAATTCCCGAGGTGGACACTTTCGACAGCTTCGACAGTAATTCAACACTATGACGGTCAAATTTTCCCAGAGACACGCAAGCCCAACAAAACAATTTTCAACTGTGCAAATCTCGGTTTACCTATTATTTTTATATTATAGTCTTCGTCTAAAAGTAGATTTTCCACCTTCAGGTCCCTATGAATAAGAAACAGAGAGCGTTAGATAATCCCTTAACGTATGCGCACTACAACGGCCACACAGCAAGAAATAAAGACAACTCTAAAGAAAGCCATATGATAAGAGTAAGACTGTTTTATTTAAAGGATTGATAAAGTAAGCTTTACCACCGTAAAATCAGGAGGGTGATAACGTTTCGAGTGTTAGCCATTTGTCATTCGCTACCTCGAAGGGCTAACGCTTGAAACCACAGCATCACAGTAATAATAATAATAATAATAATAATAATAAGAATAATAATAATAATATCAATGATAATAATAATATTATTATTAACTATTATTAATTAATAGGGCACTGAGGTAGGACAGGTGGATACCTCAGCTTATCCAAGGGAAAATGGACGCTCCCGCCCTTCAGTCTGGGGTGGCACCTTTGGCAAGTGCCAGTAACCCATTGCCACCCTCGTTGGGGTAACAGCAAAGGAGAGGCAGGACTCTGAAGCCTTGGTCGGCAACTTGCCTAGTGGTGGCTCCACAAACCAAAAGCCAATCTCACTTCCCAATGTGATGAGTATTGACTACAATGATGAATCCAACGGCGTGAATGAGCTACCCCCCACAGGGGAGTATCTCTCGCCCGGCAGGACTTGTGCGATGGAGCAGGCACAGCCCGCTCGTCATCCTGTTACTGCTTCTCCAACGAGACGCAAGTGGAGTGTCGAAGATAACAGAACAGTAATGGAATGTTACATCAAGAGTAACCCCAGTAAGCGAGGGTACATACAGCGAATGTTGCAACTGTGGGAGAGTAAGGGAAAGCGCCACATGTCTGAACAAACACTGGCAGACCAAGTACGCACAATCAAACAAAACCCATAGTTCACGGATGTTGAACTTGGAGAACTTATTAGGGAGGCAAATAGTATTCACCAAACAGGTCCCACTCCTGAGAACGTGGAGAATGCTGCCCTGCATACCGACGTAACACCACAACAGGGTGAGACCTCCCTAAAAATAATGACCAAGATCTAGGCCTCTCTGAGGAGGAAATAGAATTGTACCACCGAATAATACGATTTTCAAGTGACAGCAATAGGTCAAGATTACCTGCGCTTAAGCGGTTCAAGACAAAAGGCTATTAGGGCTGAAGTCAGCAAAGTAAACCATGTCTTGGAGCAAATCACATCTAGTGACATCACAGAGACCAATAACCTTCCCTATGCAGCAGCCTCAGGAGTGACAGAAAACTTAGGAATGAACAAAAGCACGCAGAAAGACGCAGAAACAGCCACGTGGAAGCGGCGGTTGGAAAACCAAATCAAAGCGCTTAGACAAGACTTGGGTAGAATACAGCAAGTGAGAAAAGGCAAGGAGATAAAAGAACATCTTTGGAGAAGCCTGGAAAGGAAGTACAGAGTGCAAGAAAGAGGCTTAAACTATGCATCTGAAGACCTCAAACAACGAATCAGAGCCAAAGCCACAAACATCAAGAGACACGAGGAAAGGAACAAACAATTCATACAAAAAAAGACTCTTTAAATCAGATCAGGGAAGTTTTTTTGATGAATTAGAGGGTACCAGAACAACTGATGAAGCCCCTGACCCAGATGAAACAGAAGGATTTTGGAGAGGCATGTGAGGTCAGAGCTCGGAGTGAGATACATTAAAAAAGACAAGGAAGTATATCAATAACTGAAGAAAGTGTTTCACGCTATGTAAACGAAGCCTTCTATGATTGTTCCCTTGCACAGACGGCGCGATGTCGAGTCACAACATCGAGATGCAGTTCGGAATTGAAAAATGTGCAGTCCTAATTTTAAAGAGCAGCAGGTTAGTGCAATCAGATGGTATCCAATTCCCTGACGACAATGAAATCAAAGCACTGAAAGAAAGTAAAGGTCATAAATACCTAGGAGTTATTGAAGCAGATGAAATCCTCCATGATCCGATGAAAGAAAAAGTGATCAAAGAAAATCTAAGGGGAGTCAGGAAGTTAGAAAAATCCAAACTGAATGGGAGAAATTTAATACAAGGAATCAACACCTGGGATGCTTTTCTAGTAAGATATGCTGGTGGCATAATCAACTGGACCAAAAAGGAATTGAGAGATCTAGACATAAGAACAAGGAAGATCCTCACAATGAACAGAGCATTTAACCCAAGGGATTGTATAGCCAGGCTTTACGTACCAAGAGCAGAAGGAGGGAGAGGCCTAATATCAGTGGAAGACTGCATTGGACAGGTCAAGATCTCGTTGCAAAACTACATCCTACACAGTGATGAGGAACTGGTTCAAGCAACTAGGAAGAGGGAATTGGTAACCCATTACTTAGAAACCCCAAAGGACTTCAAACAACGAAGGAGAGCTGAAAGCAAGACAGAATGGGAAGAGAAGGTTTTATATGGTCAGTTCCTCAGACAAACAAATAGTGAACGAAATGAGAAGACCTGGGCATGGTTGCAAAGAGGGTATTTGCAAAGAAAAACAGAAGCAAGACCAGGCTATAACAACAAACTATATCAAAGTCAGCACCGACAAGACTCAAGAAAGTGACCTGTGCAGAAGGTGTCACTAGGCAAAGGAGACAGTGAGCCATATAGTGAGTGGCTGCTCCAGACTGGCACAGCAAGAGTATAAAAGGAGGCAAAGTAAAACACTGGGACATGCAGGGAAAATGCGGCTTCAGCAGGGTAGACAAATGGTTCGAACATGTACCAGAATGTGTCCCTGAGAAAAACAACTACAAACTGCTATGGGACCTTAACATCCAAACCGACCACAAAATTAGTGCAAGGAGACCCGACTTGGTCGTTGTTAACAAGCAAGAACAGACATGCCAAATAGTAGACACAGCAGTCCTGGGGGACAAAGCTGTAAAGGCCAAGGAAGAGGAAAAGCTAGAAAAGCATCAGGACCTAGCAAGAGAGATTGGGAAGATGTGGAGTGTCCAAACCCAGGCGCTTCCAGTAGTAATTGGGGCATTGGGAACAGTTCCAAGAAGGCTTGAAAATAATAATAATAATAATAATAATAATAATAATAATAATAATAATAATAATAATAATAATAGTAATAGTAATAATAATAATAACAATAATAATAATAATGAATAGATATTATAATTATACGGTGGGGCGAATATATGAATTTTATAACACGAGAAGATAAAATTCATATCTTCAAGCCACCTTTTGATTACATGGACAAGAAGCTACCGGGAAAATTTTGTTAGGACGCACGCGTACATCCGGGACATTTGGTACATAACTTTTTCATATATTAAACTTTTTTCATTTCTTCACCGAGTGAAAAATATGGAAAATACGAGTGTTTTAGTTTCCGGTAAAACACTACTATCCATGTAGGTAGCACACAACAGAAAACATTGAAAAACCAGTGGCCCTCCTATTAGTATTTACAGACCAAACACTGGGGTCTACGTCCCCTTCTCTTTTCCAACAGTGTGGTGGGATCTTTTAACGTCCCACAAGAACAATGCCACGAGACGGGGCCTATGATTTATTGTCCTTATCCGAGAAGACTAGAATGTCTAACCATTTGCAGATGTCATAATTAACAAAGGCAGCACTTTCTCCTCAGTTATCTTAAGACCTTGAGTGTTGGTCTGGCCGAGACTTTTTCTGCAGGACAAACCGCCGCTCTACCAACTGAGCTGACCAGCGTCAAAAGTGGTAAGGTTTACTTTAGCAAACCTTTTGATAAAGCATTTTGGTGTTTCGACTTGAAAAATTACTGAACACCTCAACATACATACAATAAGACTGTCTCACCGATGGAGAATTCCAGCTTGATGAAGATAATGGACAGCTGACACAATCTGTCGGATAAACTTCCTCGCTTCTACTTCACCGAGTTTTTTACGATAACATATGTAGTCCATTACGTCACCTCCAGCCGCAAGCTCCGTAATCAAGTAATACCTGTCGTGCGCATGACCAAAAAAAATAATAATAAAAACAAACAAGCAAACAAAAAAAAACCAAGTAGGCAATAATTTCAAACAATGTTGGTTACCAGTGCTAATTTGTGCTATCATAAAAAGATAATAGGGACCTTTGGCACCTCGACTTTTGACGACAGCGACTGCGTCCGGATGTTTAGTTTTATTTCCGGTAAGCGTCGCCTTTTTTGGTGCGACGTCGTGTGTGCTCCGCGACGACGTGAAAACCGCTGGTTTAGCGGTGTCTAGAAATGTGAGTATATTTACGTTTTTTCCCCGTGGTTGTTATGATATTGGCCTTTAAACAACTTTAAAGGCTGGAGAGAACATCCTTTTACATATCTGTCGATTTTATCGTATAATGGGCGGTTTTCTTGTTTAGATTTAGAGAATCGGTCGATGAATGAAAAGATGACTGACAACGAAGTCAAAGAAGCCGAACCAAAGGCAAAGTGTGTATCACTTACAAAAAAAATGTATTTCAAACAGAACAGAACAGAGGTTAGTTTCCTTTGGTTTTAGTATTTTTTTTGCAAAATAATTACACTACTGACTACATTTTGTGTTCCGTTTCAGGCCCATGGAGTGGACGGAAGAGAACGATGTTGTATTTTTGAGAGAAATATCGGCAAGGAATGTTTTCGGCGCGAAGAAAGGGAGTCGTGCACGGGGACTACTCAACCTGCAGGGATAAGCAAGCACAGACTCTCCAAAACATCGCACACAGTTCTCTTTCTGCACCTGAAGACATCGAGAATCTGCAAAGCTTCTGCAAAGCGCTCAAGATCTGCTTTCTCGACCCTAAACGCGGTGTTGCAGTCTGCTGGGCTCATCTTGTCGACGTCGAAGGCCTCGTACGACTGGTAGTCAAAATCTGGATTTTTCGACTTGTAACAGCTATATAAAGCAACGAATTCGTCGTCAGAAATCGTGCTGTCCATATACCTAAGAGGAAGTAAATCTAGGCAGTTCTTTAATTTGTTCATGTCTAAAACAAACTCATCAAAAGCCGCATTGCCTTCGAAGAATACACATCTAAATATTTGTGTTTACACGCCAACACCGCAACTTTCGCTCCAATCTTCTCTCGACCACCGACGTCGCCGTCGTCACAAAACTCGCGGTGCTAAAGGTCTCTATGTCGACAAAAGACAAGCCAACAACAGAACGATCGAACTAGACAAACAAGTTCATAAACATTCTGTCAGGAAAAGAGATATGATCAGAAATGCACCAATTCTCAAAAACAGCAGTTTTGGCGAAATTTTGCCAATGGCTTTGACAGATTTGGCTGATAAGTAAATCAGCCTCAGTGAGGGTCCATGGAAGCGAGGCAGATTTCCCAAAGATAGCAAATTTGGCAAAGTTCTGCCACCGCTTTGGCAGATGAGAAAATCAACTTTTGTCATTCACGTCATTAAATCCAGTTCACGCAGTAAGTGGAGAGAGGAAAACTGGACAATACGTTTTTGTTACCTGTGTTCAGTTTCTACTACTTCAAGAAGCTGGACAATGTGTGGATGTCGAACCATTTGCATAATCTTTGCTTCTCTTCGCATATTCCTTGAAACATACTTGTCTTGATAAGCTTTCTTCTTGTCGATTATTTTCACGGCAACCTGAGAACATGTGTGCAACATGTAAGACACCCAAGTAACGTTTTCTGCTGTCTTTAAAATTTACTAGAATTAAGACTTCCGCAAAACCTCGCGAAGCTACAACAAGGTGCAAAATTACTTGCGACACTGCAACTACTTGGGGTGTCAGTAATTTATCAATGGTCTTACACATTAAAGTTGTCCCACCCCTCCTTTTCAATTTGCCACCAATGCAAAACCACGCTGCAAAATTTAAGGAACTACACTCAAAAAAAGTGGGGTGAGGGGGGGTGAAAAATCAGCAAAGTTTTGTGCCGGTGGTGGTTTAAAGAAAGAAGGGGTATTTTTATTTTTAGGTCAGTGTTTCAACAATTTTGCAACTTGCTGTAGCTTTTGAAGGACTCGTGTATGTCTTGGATACATTTAGTAACGTATTGTGCAAATTAATTTTTTTATTCACTTAGATTTCTTAGAAAAAATATTCGAATAAGAAAATTGATGATTTATACTTAACGTATATACTTCGAGCTGTAACAAATGCGTGATGAGTACCCACCCCCGTAAGACATCCACAAAACGGTTTCTATGATCACTAAAATTCATTACCTTATTTGTCTCTCGCCACTTTCATTACAATACTGATACTTTTAAGTAAAAATCTACTAGTATACTTGTGAAAATGCCGCAATCTGATAAGCTGAGCTACAGCACACCATCAGCTATTAGAGTGCAGCACTTGGTTGAAGATCGTTTTCAAAATGGCGACGTCTTGCAGCAAGATTTAGTATTTTGGTATTTCTTTTCAGCCACACATGATTCGTTTATTACGATTTTTTCTAAAACAACTGCATTATTCGCTCTCGATTTCTATGAGGTGATAGTTGATTCGGCCTTTGACCTCATCAACTATCGCCCCTTAATTATAGTTCACCTCCAAACTTTCTCCGATTCTTACTGGTTTAAATCGATCACGTGACGCGATAGTGTTCATCTGCGGAGACACAGTATCAGCGTATAGTTCCCTTCCGAGGAAAATACCCGGATGGATAGTGCCCGTCCGTGAAAATGTGAATTTTCTGACAGTTATACCATATTTTTTAGGCAATGTACGTTGCGAATTATTGAAATTTCAATTTCGTATGGATAAATTAACAAATTGACCTCCGTTTTTTATGCGTCTGTCCTCTATTGATGATAAATTGCGTCATAACATTGTCAAAGTGTTGTAGATCCACGAGCCGATAGGCGAGTGGATCTACAACAAACTTTGACAATGTTATGACGCAATTTATCATCAATAAGAGGGCAGACGCATAAAAAACTGACGTCAATTTGTTTTTTACAATAACAAAACGCGAAAAAGGTCAAATGAAGACTTAAATGAAAAGAAAACGCAAGTAAACAGCAAGTAAACTCGAAAAATGCTGAATTTTATTTAAATTGTCTGTACTCTTATTGATAAAAATTAGCCAATCAGCGCGCGAGAATTCGCTCAGTTATTGTAAAATATTTGATTGATCTGTCTTTAGTGGGTTTAGACTGTTTTTCAACTGGCGCGTGGAAGAAAATTAAGCGGTGAACAATAAAGACAATAGAGTGTTTCTGTCGAGGAACTATCGGTCCGATAGTTGCCCTCTGGAAATTTGATGTTCTTAAAACTAGCATATTTGCCCTCGAAGCTTCGCTTCTCGGGCAAATATTTGTTTTAAGACCATAAAATTTCCGCGGGGCAACTATCAGCCAATAGTTCCTCGACAGAAACACTCTATTGTTTAAATAGTGCCTTTCCGAGGAAAATACCCGGATGGATAGTACTTGTCCGTGAAATCTTAGTAAGTATCGCTACTCGCTTTGCAGAGGTCAGCAAATAAGATGTATCTATCCTTGTTCCTCGACAGAAACAATCTATTGTTTAAATAGAAATCTCGACCTCATAATCTAATTGTTACTCTCGCATTCTATGACAAATCCTGTAATCTGATTGGATGACCTATCTATTCTATGATACATAACGAAAAGTGAAAACGGCCGCACTTAGAAGATGTCTTTTAAAAGTTTAAAAATCAGCAAATACGTGTATAAAATCGACGGTAGTATTTAAGTTGGTTTCTACTCGTCATTCTCGTTTCCTACCAGTTAAATAGTGAATTCGGCGTCTCGCTGATTATGGACTTGTACAGAACTCGAACCCGTAATCTATTTGTTAAGTAGGCTGTGCGTTAAAGGAGTGTGTCGGCGTAAAGCAACGTCGTTTTGGCGGGAAAGACGAGATAAAAGTGGTCACCTACAAAGAATTCAGTTGGCGTCGTTTTGTCGAAAACAAGTGTTGCAAAGCGTGCAGTTTTAACCTCTTTACCCGATTTGAAGTGATTTTACATCGAAATTCTCAAAAGCTAGCTGTAAAGAAATGTATAGCTTTTAGCGTTAAATGAAGCTTTGGTGTTGAAAAAAGTAGTTGAAGATAGCAGTTGGGTTGTCGATTATCAAGTGGGACGAAACCATTCGTCATATGGAGACAATTCAAGAAAACTAGCTGGCGACAAAAAAAAAAACAAATAGCTGGCCACACTTGAAGAAATTTACAGTCATGTCAGTTAACTCAGTTCAGATGTTAAAATAACCGAAGAATGCAGCTTGCTAAGACCAATGCAGGGGGTTTAAACAAAAGAACCTCGATTTCCCAAAAAAAAAATCCTAAAATTGGAAGAGACTTCGAGATCGACACAATATTTCTCGTTGAATGATCTTGGGTTGCTTCGCGTAAATAATTAGTTTATTGGCGTTGAAGTGTTTCGTGAGTAATGGCATTATAGGGATAATGACATCAATCACCACTTGACATTTTTACTGGATATCGTTCACCTTCTTCACTTTTCCACTGTTCTAGGCGCCAACGCGTTTCTGCCCGTCGGCTAAAAAGCAGTGAGTCACATCGAATAAAACATGACAAACGCATGTTCACAGCCTTCGCTCAGCCTGTTATAGTGTAACTTGCAAATTAAGCTAGATATTAAAACAAGTTTAGGTTCTGAAATAATGAACTTGTATATTTTGGGCCTGGAAAATTTGTCTTTAATTAATTAATTTATTTATTTGAAGGTTTGCCACATAGAATAAAATGTACAAAAATGCGCAGATAAAGAACAATAATTACTACAGCTACAATAATACAAAAATGAGACAAGTACAATAAAAGATCGATCAGAAAATAAATGAAAGTAAGTAAATCTTAATATTAATTTTAGTTGCAAATAAAGTGGGGAGGAAGCCCAATAGAAGCTATATAGCTTGTAAGAATTGGGCTCCTCATATTTAGTTATTATATAATATTATTATATAATGTTATTATATTTCACATATTATATATTATATAATGTAATCAACCATGTCATGTCACAAATTTTCCAGGCCCAAAATACACCATTTTCATTATTTCACAAACGCTTTCACTTTGACATTCAAATCCTAGCAGTGTGCAGGATGTTTGTCCAGTGAACCTAGTTAAATGTGCTTGCTACCACGTACGAGTCTCAAATAGCTAGTTCACTGGTAGAGTGTCCGAACCAATAATCTGAAGGTCGTAGGTACTGGGAGAACTCGAATTTGCTTTTTCCAAGTTTGCCTGACAGTGCCGAAAAAAATGAACCTTTCCCAAGTTTGGTTTCTACTCACAGATTTTAAATTCTGACATATGTATCGTGAATCACCTCACAGCTTTTCAAAAAAACATATGGAAGCTTCCAAGAATGCAAACATTAAATAAGCGAAGGTCAAAAGGACAAGGGAATTAGCACAAACGGTATCCAGCGATCACTGCAATATTAATGCAAGTTATTCACCGTTGTAAAATGTTCTAGCGAGCCAGCGAACCGATTAGACAAAAAATGAATTTGACATGCCTTCAGGGTGGAACTCAGTTTCTCTTTGTTGGCAAGAAATTTGACTAATTTTTGAAGGTTTGCTGAACTACTGCACTAACTGCAACAGTGCTCGCATTGAATTTCTTCAGTGAATGAATTGATATCAGATTTAGAGCCAACACGTCTACACTGGATCATAACAATAAGTCGTAGAAAAACAATCATTTCAACGTCCAAATGAAAGGTGCAAATGAAACGCTAATGAAGCAAATATCTCAACTGAGAAATGTTTTTGAACATGCGATATCAATACCACTTCTACTTGAAATGTTTTCGTTCTTTCCTGTGTACAAAGCACTAAGATCTCTAAGGCACATTGTTTGGAGCTGGGTAAGCATGCAATACAGGTAGTCATTAAGCATTGTCGTAGCGTGTGAAATCCAAACTGCAAATTAGAAATGCCATGACACTATTATCGCTATAAATGTCAAACTCTGGAATCAACGTAACAGCTCGCTCAGGCATATAATTCGATAATATTACCATAGCGGCAGTAAAGTTTAAAGAAGCTTTATCAGTAAACCGTTCCGTATGACCTTCTTAGTGTCATTATCATAAAAAGTCACTTCAAGTAACATCATCATTGAAGGGAAAAATCGTACTGCCATGACGGGCTGTTGGTTTTCAAAATGTTTGGGACACACAACAGTAACAGTTCTACAATTATAATGAAGGTGCAATAAGACGTTTATGCTACTCTATCGCGTTGAATACATATTCTCGCAACGATAGCCTCTGAAAGTGAGCTCTAATCCCAGCGTGGATTTCAAATAAAACTCTATATCTTCAACATTCCACGGATGTAAAGAGGCATTTCTCACGAAAGGCATGACAGTTCGTCTATAACGGGCGATCAAGTCATTCATACCTACAGGTTGAGTAAACGATTAAAGCATCGAAATCATTGTTAGTGTAGTTTTCCAAAAACCTTTGCGGAGGAGATCATACTTTCGGCAAGTTTACTTTGAAATCTTGGTTTTCGATAAAAATGTCCTCAAGCTAGAAACATTCGGTCTCAATTACACGCAGTTTTTAAATTCTAAGCCCGTCTTGCGCGCATGTTTTGGTTGGTTGGCATAAACTACACCGCGAGTTTTGTTCGTTTCTCACCTTTGCACCCGCTAAAACATGAAATCCCTGCTTTACTCTAGCGAAAGATCCTTCGCCAATGGTTTTTCCGAGAAGATAATTTCCAACTCGCTTGCATCTGAGAAATCTTTGTAATTCGGATTTGGGAACTTGAGCGACTCCCGCCGGCAAAAAGCCATTCGTCGCCTCATCGCGCAAGCTGTCGTCCACTTCGGTTTGTTTTTCCGCTGGTAACATTCCGTATTTCCGGGCTAATTCTGCTTTCATCCTTCGAATTAAACGCTGGAACCGCTACATCCCTAGCGCACGTCCCTCGACCAGTCTCCACGCGCGTGTAGCTTGTTCGTAAACGGAACTCGACTTGTTATTTGCGAACTGTCAAATTTGACATCCAGAAAATTTCAAATACTCATTACACATTGCCATACGTCCATCACTCCAAGTTAATAAACCTTTAATAATAAATATTTTAATATAAAATTCTGATTTGATAAGCGTAGGCTTTTTTTTCGACATCACCTAACTACAGACAAAAAATATCATGTTGCGGTTGTTATTAGGGAGTGGGAGTAGGTTAGAGGATCAAAAGGTGGTACATTCTTATGTTATTGGATTTCCTATTAAATTACCGTTTATGAGCGCTATAAAACCAAGCATCAATGCTCCTTTGAGAAAGTCAACGGATGGCTCTGATACAGCGAGCAGCAATGAATTCACGTCTCGTAGCGCTCATTTGGTTGGGGTTTGTCCTGAACGTGGTCGCCTCTCGCGAACGTTTGTCTCTTTCACCCAAAACGTGGTTTTCTCGAGATTTTCGCAGACTTGAAGCACTCCAGGCCGCACCGCCACGTCCAAAACCTTTGGCGTTCAGCAATGGAAAAGGTTTAGTGGCGGGTACAAGCAGCGCGCTGGCTGTACACGCAGGAACTGAGGCACTTAGTAAAGGTGGCAATGCGATGGACGGCTGTCTCACTACAGCTCTCACAGGTAAATTAAATGTACTGTAACGCTAATGTAACGATTTTGCGTGTGATTCCGGTGCCTCGAAAAGGCTCACTTGCACGGGATTTTCAGTTTATGTTTTTTGTTAGCTGAATATAAATAAACAAGCACTAGAGACTATCATAAGTTTTAGCGACAGGAGAGAAATATTACTTTACTAGCATTTTCAACAGACATTTCTTTAATATCACGGGAAGTCTATGGTATGATCATGATACCGTCTGGAATAAGCATTTCCCAGTGTAGAAAACGGTAAACGGCAAACCTCAAAATAGGCAGACGTCCAAATCACTGCCAGGCTTTGTTTTTATTGCTCCCAAGCTGTCGTCTAACAGAGTCTGATCAAACGCTGATAACACTACATTAAACAACTATGAAAAAGATTTGTTCGTGCGTGCAACGTATCGCACTTTTGGAGCACTTCCCCTTTCAATTGCCGAGAATTGTTTTGACCATAAGATAAAGTTTTCGTGGACTTGTTTTCTTTTTTTTTGTTTATTTTTTTTTGTTGGAAAAGAAAACGTTTAATTTGCATAGCTTAGAGATATACACGCACTCAAGGAAGTTAAATTTTCAAGATTGTAGGAGGTCTGGACTCTCTCCCTCTGCGTGCCGGAAATGATATCGTCGGATTGTCAGAGTTGCAAAAATAGCAGTGTAATAAAAGTAAATATTATTTTGGTTTTTAATCATCTGAATAAGCATTCATAGGTTTTGGCAAATGATAACTGAGATATCGCAATTAAACCCCATTAACAGGATTTGCTTACACTCTATAACCCCAGCCCACCCCACACAGTCACGTACTAATGTCTGGTTCTTGACTTCAAAGCTCACCGCTATCTTCTTGGTCTTTTATCAATGAATGGAGTCGTGCCCCTCATCTAGTCTTTCTTTTTAAGTCAAGAAGCTGCCAAAATCAGCTTTTTATAATCTGGTGATGTCGTTTTTCAAAGCTCACCCACAGAAAGACGTCGCTAATAATGATCAGCCATTGATATGTGTTGAGCGTAAACATGGTTATTATTGGTTTTGTCTGTAATAACTGCCTTTGTATTCAATCAGCGGTTATAAAGAAGATCACACACAGCTTATTTACCGGCATAGCTGGCCAACAAATAGCGAGAAAATCGGGCAAGTCTTTTATAAAACACTTTTTCGGCAAATCAAATTATCTTCAATCAGTGAAATTCTGCTGTTTGAAGAAATAAAGAGTCTTTTTTAAGTTAGCCTGTAAGAAAAACAGCTTCGGAATTGTGCCAGGCCGGAAGAGAACGCTTAAATTTGGCCGAAACATTTTAATTGGGTTGACGTAAATTGGTGCTCCCCGGATCAATTTGTCATTCATCAATCGACAGATAGGTCTAAATGGAGCTTTGCGGAAAACAAAGTTTGAAGTGGGTTTCGAGTGAATTCCTTCAAGGAAAGTAGGTATACGTTCACAGACGCTAATTGTGACCTCAAAAACGTACATTTCGCGGTCAAACAATAAATGTTATTCCTTCGGACTTAGACCCTCGTTAAGTGCTAAAACATGTCTTCTATTGCTTTGACCCTTCCTCTTAAAAACAGCTCGAAAATCCAAAAATAAATAAATAAAGGATGAAACGATTTAAGCCTGAACAAACTTATGATTTAACCCCTTAACTTCTGAATATCAGACATTTTGCGTTTCATTAAGTTTTTCCACTCACTTAATAAAGCAATCCAATTTTACCATTTCAAGTAATCCACAAAATAATTTTAAAAAAGAAGCATTCGGAAGGCAAACCTGAAAGCTGTTTCTACAATTAAAATCTTTGTCTTCTTACGATTTGCAGCTTAGCGTGCTTACGCAAATATGTTTACGCGACAAAGGTCTTTTGCAATGGTTGGGATTCCTCTAGTCAACATCGAAGAAAGAACTGAACACTTGCGGTAGCCAAGAAGGAAATTTTAATCAGAGTTTTAATCACTTTTGCGCCACCGGAACCGTTTCTTGTGTGATTATTTTATGAAAGAGTATTTTATATTTCAGTCGTGGGTTTCTAAGACTCGACTTATTGTTAACATTTTTAAACTCCTCAAAGCCTTCAAGAGATTTTCAAAGGATGAAAATTAAAAAATAAAAGTTTTAAAAAAATTCCTCGCATTTTATGTAGTTTGTGGTTTTGCTGAGCTAAACAAAATCCTCTTTTATAGTCAGAAACCATTTTCCGACCCATGGCGTAAATTCCTTTTTCAGCAAATAAACTGTACTTTTCAACGAGATAGGATTTTCGCCTCATGTGGGGTAACTATGCGCCAGCCGAAATAATTAATTGCGGCTCACTTGCCTTGATTGCATCAGGCCATGTAAACACGGCTTTATCATACGTCAAACCTAACTGACCTCTTGCATTTAACAGACTTGAAAATTCTTTCAGATTCCTTTTCCTGCAGGGATCGGCTTATGTGACCACGCGCTCGCGTCATTCCCTATCTTTTTTTTGAAAAAGGATAATTGGTAATTGGAAATTTATATAGTTTAATTTTGGTCGACAGATCAAGAAGTTTCATGAGGTTGTTGCAGTATCTCAAAACATTAGCAACCTTGACTGCATGTATTTTGCCTTATTACCTTAGATCTCCGCTAAAAACCTAGAAAAATATCCAAAATTTTGTTAATATATTAGAAGTCAGGACACAGTCTATTTGCTGTTGTGTTTTGCAGTGAATAGCAGATATGAGAATGAATTAATCCAGGCTAAGTTATAAAAGGTTTTGGTCGACGTATGCTGCAGCGAACAATGATGGGTCACTCTAAAATTCAATCAAATGGCCCCGCCCGCTTGTTATAGATCAAGCGCGCGAGTTAACAGGGTTGTAGATAAAATATTGGAATTATGGCCACCAGAAGACATAAAAGTGATAGTGAACGAGCCCAAAACAGAGCCACTCCACGAACCAAGGAAACCCCAACATATTTTCATACAAATTATCCAGTCACGATGGAGTATCCAAACAATAGAATCTCTACAAATGTTTACATTTCGCTTAAAATGCATAAAACTTGCTCTATAACTGAACAAAACACATCAAGATTGAAAAACAATAATCTTAGTTGGTGAAACTCACCACAAATCTGTTGTTCAGTGTCAAAAACAGACATTCAAAAGTTGTATGAAAATTTATTTGGGAAGCCTTAGTTTGAGTAGTCGCACTGTAGTAATGTAATTCCCGTAAATAAACGGAATAGATATAAAATTAGTATTCTGGTAAACTAATAGAAAAAATGATGATAATAAAAGCGTAGCGTCAAGTAACGCTAGTCACCCAGATATAGGTTATCTGTATTTTTATTTTTTTTTTACGCCTCAGCTGTGGTAATTAAATGAATCAAAGGTTGACACCTTGAGGTGAAACTTTTCTAGTTTTTGTCAACGCATCGTGCAGGCTTCAAAACTTTGGTTACTCGAAATTTCCTTGGCTGGCTTCGAATATTTGGACTATTCACGACAAAACATGAAATAAAGGTGATAAAAGACTGAATTGCACTTTGAAAACTAAAAAGAAAATAAAAACAGAACAAAATGAAAGTGATGGAAATTATGATCTCGAGTACCACACAAAAGTTCTGCTGTTTTTTCTTCACGCCTCCGGGCAGGTAACCTAACCGGAATCAATTAGACCGTAATTACCTCAATTCAGTAATCGCTTTAACCGAGTCAGGATTAGCATAATAATTCGTGGGTTTTAAAATCTACAAATGTCATAAGGGTGATTACAACTCCAATTAAAATTTCCTTTTTTGGCTACCGCGAATCTTTCATTCCTTATTCGATGTTGATCAATGACCACAGGAATTCTAACCACTGTGAAAGCCTGTTTTCGTACACACATGTTCACTGTGTTCTCAGTTAACTTGCTAGAGCACACTAAGCTGCCAATTCCTAGAAACAGCGGTTTGCGACATTGCTTTCCAAAGAATGGTGACACTACATGGTTTGATCCACAGATGAAAAAGTTAGAATCACACTGTATAGTAAAACAAACAGTACCACAGTACAGTACTGTTCAGTAGCTTGCCAAAGAATGATCACACAGCATGGTTTGATCCACAGACAAAAAAGGTTAGAACCACACCGTAGAGTGAAACAAACAGTTCCACAGTACTGTTCAGTAGCCTTATAAAAAAAGGTCACACTGCATGGTTTGATAAAATGTGGCTCGTAACTTGAACGGAATCGTTGATAAGACTATAATTACACCATTGTAGTAATCGCTTTAGCAGAGTCAGGTTCAACATAATGATGTGTAGGTTTTAAGACCCTTTATTGAACAATACGCTTATACTAAATAATACGTTCATTTGGGGGAATATGGGCGCAATGTGTCTATAGTGATGTATACTGGGCGTGGATTTAGTGAAAGGTGTGTTTGGCTGGCCGGAATAACAATACAAACAATAATTTACAATCATCACAAAGGGTTGCGGTGTATATTCCGGAATATGAGAAGGTCCTTAAATCTGGCAAACATTTCCTAGTTTGCCTGTCACAGTGCCTAAAATCTTTTAACAAGTTTTCCAGGCTCAATTAATTTCACCATCCACATTATTTAACAACCTTTCCCCTCTTTGACATTCAAATCCGAGCAGTATGTAGGATGTTTGTCCCATGAACCTGGTTTAATGGCCTCGCTCTCACGAGGCTCCAGAAGCTGTGATAGGGCGTGGTAACTAGTAATAGGAAGGTGGTAGGTTCGACTTCTATTGGGAGACCTCGTATTTTCTTTTTCCTAGTTTGCCTGTGACAACGCCGAGAATTACTTAGAAAATACTTAGAACTGAGTGTTTGTTGAAACAAACAGCTTTAATAGAACCAGCAATCAAATAGTTAATTTCCTTCCCATTATTACGGAAATCATTATGTCTTAAAAAATTCTCACACAACCGCAATAGACAGTGGTATCCCCATGGCACAGACCTTAAAAATTACAGACATGAAATATGTTTGGCTTCCGGTGTTTTCCGTGCACGCGGCTATAAGCCTCAATATCCACGCCCGCGGTACCAACAGGTTCACGCGCACCACATAGAACTACTGGCAAAGGATGAATGCGAAAAAATACCTACACGGCTGTTATGTCAACACTAAAGATGAACAGTAGAGGTGCCGTGATCAAGTTGCGTTTAAACGCTATTTTTTATCGTCTTTTTGAAACATTATGCATATTCTCTTATGAACAGGTGAAACCAGCTTGGATGTTATACTTTCAAACAAGCAGTTCGATCTTTTCCGAAGTTTTTTTTTTCGGTGCCTGTTACACCGCTTTTTGATTTTAAGGGGAACTCTTTTACTTTGGGCTTCTCCGTTTTAAGACTTAAGTTACTTCTGTACTTACTGGTCGGTTTAACCACTAGGCGACTGTTTGGTAAACTCCAATCTGATTGGCTACTCAGGGGCGGCAAGGTTCAACTTCGATCCCAGGGCGCTTTAATGCCCACCCCAAGCCAGAAGAGCGCCCTAGGACCAAGGTTGGGCAAGCTCGAGATAGAAACAATGACTTTTCTTATTGTTAAGTAGGTAATTGTTTCTTCTCTTATATCACGACAGAAATTGTTTTGTCAACCGGTTCTCGAGTGTCTTACGCTGGTGCAGCCAACATTCTTTATTATGACAGTATTTCCGGTGATACGTACAACTTGGATGCCGGTTGGAACAAGCCTTATTATGTAGACTCGGCCCAGATTCCTGACGATCCATCACAAGGAACCAATGGTGCTTCAATACTAGTCCCAGGATTCATAGCAGGGGTGTCAACGGCTGCGGAAAAGTTTAGTCTGTTTCCTCTGTCCAAGTTGTTAGAGCCAGCGCAGTTCTTTGCTCAAAAAGGCTTCAAAGTGTCTGCAGATCTGGCCGAGGCTATTAAGAAACACTACAATTCTAAAACACTCCTTCGGACACGGGAAGGTATGTTTCCTACAATTTAACAAGGTCACGGAGTAATGTATAAGTTCTTTAATCCCAATGAAATATTTAAATGAGATATCAATGTTATGACACAACATTGGCTTTATGTTTGAACTTTCAGCCCGTCCTACACCCTTACGCCCTCCCCGAGAGATATAAAAAGGCTATAAAAGTATGTGCAACCTCAAAGGGTTTGGCTGCTGAAAATGGACACCGATTTTAGTCGGTCGAGTCTGACAACGGGCCTTGTACACCATTTTGAACCAACGTCTGGGGTCATTATGTTTTCCCACCCTGTTTTTCTGCAAAGGTTTCCTATTTTTTTTAATAAAATGCCTGGTCTAATTGAATTTTTTTGGAAAAAATGGCCGATACTCCTGCAGTCACAACTCCCCCAAGAATGTCCGGACATGTAAGAACTCGCACAGCTGTTACTAACATTGATTTCGTTTGACGAAACGGAAAGTGTAAAGTCACTGTTTACCTTGTGTTTATTTTTTTAGGAAAGAATATTTTCACAAACCCTATCACCAAAAAGCCCTACCAAGCAGGAGAAAAACTTAAACAGCCAAAGTTGGCCAAATTCATCAAGCGTCTCGCCAAACATGGTAAAGACTATTTTTACCGGGGACAATGGGCCGAGGAAATGGCTGAGATGGCACAGAACCATGAAGGTTACGTCACAATGGAGGACATGAATGAATATGAAGTGAGAACACTTCAACCAGCAAGCACGCAATACCAGCATTATGACGTCCTTACAGCGGGGACAGACTGGGGTGGTGCCGAGTTGATCGAGATGTTGAACCTCATGGAATTGGCAGGAATCGGAAATTCGACTGATTCCTACCTAACGAATGCAAGTAAACTCTTCTGGTTGGCGTCCATAACTCGTTTGAGTTCCTTCATTTCGTTTTTCACGCACGCTGTGCCCACAGGGCGTAAGATTCTCAAGGACAACTTTGATTTGGATATTACTGCCTCCGATCGAACAAAGAAGGGCTTTGCCGAAGAGCTCTGGGACAGAATTGCATCTCCATCAAGAATGAGAGAGCTCAGCGATTTGATGCAAGAGATGCTAACAACCAACATTGGAGGCATGGACATGCAGAAGCATCGGCATGGCTCGTCTGGGGTTATAGCAGTGGACAGCGAAGGGAACGTTTGTTCACTGGTTCACGGTGCAGACAGTGAGCTGTGGGGTACAGGACTGTTTGTGGAAGGCGTCAGCCTCCCCAGTGCAGGTATCTCTTTCAAGCCGTTTATGAAACAGACCGGAGCTGGAAGAAGACTTCCGTCAGGCCATCAGCCTGTTATTGTGTTTAAGAAAGATTATGAAGACTTCAACACCCGTGGGAGGCACAAGCGAGATACACCTGTGCATAAGAAAGACAGAAGATTGCAGATGAAGAAGAAAATCAACCCTGAAATCAGTGAACAGAAGAGCACGTCCAGAGGGCAAAGCCGCTTGAACGACCCGTTGATTTCTCATTCGGTTTCAAATAAATCACAGCAACCTGCTGCGCTCAAGAAGGACCATGGAATGGACAATCTAAAAGGACACAAAAAAGGTCCACTTGCTGCTCGGAATACGCCACTAGAAAATTCGAAAGGAAAAGAAGCCAGGAACCGTGGAAAGCCATCAAGTTTTGATAACAAGCTCTCAAGACTTGGCAAGAAATCATCTGAACAATCGACATCTGGTGCCCACTTTTCACTACCTTTGATAATATTGCGTGGATCTCCGCCTAAAAAGCCGGAAAGAGAAACTTCGCAGCACGCGAACAATGATTTCAAAGGCGAGGAAATCGTCAAAACAAAGGACAATGGAGAATTCACGGCTGAACAAAAAGATGAATTGGAATGGCATCTCGAAGACATGGAGGCCATCGACCTTGAAGATATCAGAGAAGTTCCTCATCTGGGCATCTCCCCATCTTGGAGCCATGACGATGATAACGATGAACCTCAAGACGAGGAGATCTTCCCCGTTGGTCTGATACCAGTATTGTCTTTGGCATGCATAGGTCCTTCACATCCGTTCATCGTTCCTCAGTACCTAACAAACATCTTGGACAGTGGAATGAACCCTAAGGCTGCGCTGGAATCTCCCACGTTTCTCACTTCGAGTCCACATTCGTACCAACAAGACATCCAGGTTGAAAAGTATGCCATTGATGAAAACATATTACTCGATGTAGATGAACTTGGGCAGTTACTGACGGAAGTCGACTTCCAAAAGGCAGAATATTTCGCGGGAACTGGGGTTGCAGTCACATTTAACAATCGAGGAAAGATGCTGGGTTGTGCATATCCTTACAAAGAAGGGTTCGCGGAAGGTGTGTCTGCACTGCAAATTTACAAGTAAGCGCTGGACATCATCAAACAAGACCCAGTCAAGGACACTGATCACACTTCTATGACCTCAGATCCCACTGCAGTTGAAGAATTAACATTTTTTAGAGAGCACTTAACATTTCATTTAGGAATCTCAGTTCATAATTTCGGGGCAAGCAAACCAAACGATGACCGTCGGTGGGAATGAACACATTTGCGAGTAATATCCAGAACAGAGGAAGGATCAATATCGCTTAACAGTATTGTTTTGACTGCGGTGACAAGGATTTTGGCATTGGATGTAACACAGCTCAAAATGGCGTTACATAACAGTCCAAAAAGAGACCACGTCATAATGGGAATTATATATTTCATGAACTATTGCATGGAAATGTTATCATTCACGAAGTAAACGAAACGGTGTCGTGTAAATCTTTTATAAAGGTTCACACTGCACACTCGAGTTGTCTTCTTTAAAAAGAAACACTCGCGCTTGCAAGTTATACTAGAATTCTAGCACTAAAGAGAGAATATTCAAACACAAACATGGTTTCAGCATTATCACTATTTTGTGCTGGGATCCAAATGATTTCAAATCCTTTGGATAATGTTAAGTTTATATCATGTTAGTACTTTTAAAACTTCGCAGTCTTCAGTTGTCTCAAGCTAAAAGCTCTTTGTAAAATGTGCCTTGCCCTTGCTGTTTCGCAATGCTGCAAAAGTGTTAAGTTACCTTAAATTGTTTTGTGAGCCATTTTAAGTGTCGTTTTTTCAAAGTCATTTGGTGATCCCACCATCCGCAATAGCTGAAAGCTACCCGCGTTGTTTTGCTCCTGGCGATGGTAACTTTAAAAACCAGAACGCCGACACGGCGCTTCTAGAAAAAAAAAATTGATTTCTTTCCTCTTAATATTAGAACCTTGACCGGGTGGTTCGTCGCCATCTCTTTCATCATTCCTTGAAACTGTAGCTTAATTCCGCAATTCGTATAAATGAGCGCTCTTGACAAGTAAGACAATGAAGACATTGGATTAAACTATACTGTAGTGCAAAAATGTTCTTGGTTGTTTTATAGCGTCATAAGCGACATTCTAGTGATGCCAAAATCGTCTTAGACGATTTTAAACAAAGTGCAATTTTCGCTCACGGCCAACTTTGTAGCACCTTTTATTGGCTCGCAAGGATATGTCATCCAAATATCAGATATTTTTTACCTACTGATACATGCCGCACTTCGACTTGGAAAAGGTCGGCTCCAGGTGTTCCGGTGTCGTCGCGGGAGCACCGATAACCATCAGGGCTGGAAACCGATCAGATGTCGAACCTTTACAACAGCTGACAGGGCTAAAAATTAACTCTAGTGCTTGGTGGCCAGTCGGGCCAGTTTCTTTGAATTCTTAGTGGCCCATCCCAAAATGAAGTAGCCCTCTCTTTTTTTTTCAGAGTCACGTGGTAATCACAAAATCAAAATGGCGTCTATATGTTGTGAATGCGGATCGCTCGTGAAATCACTGTTAAAACGGCTCGGAATTTCCACTTCAGAACTAAAAAATAAATTAAAATGGATGATTTTAGAGTCCAGGCAAAGACACGAAGAGAAAGGTAGTACATATTGAGTTTTATTTTTACCTTTGTACTTCGCATAATTTACATTGCAATTTTTCGAAATTCTGTAGCATAGTCGCACATCGGGCGTTCAAACCTTAACTTTTGGTAGCCCTGGTCAGTTTTAATTCGCCACTGGCGACCGTGCGACCACCAATTTTTAGCCCTGAGCTGATCGCACGCGATGTTCGCTAGAGAAAACCATTGACAATAAGCAGCAGCTAAAACACTGGCCTAGGAGTCTTAGCGTTGGTGGCGTCCATACACGACCGTGAAATTAATAGGACATGGTCTTCACTGAATATTTAGCAATTGCAAGGATAGCCAGCTTCAGACATGAGTTAGGCTCTCTCGATCACTTTTCTTGTTGTGTAGCGTCTCGCTGTTCTCTTAACGGCGGCTGATTGCAGAATCATGGCTGCTGCACACGCGTGCGTTCACTTGTCTGATGACCCTTTCCAGTCTGGTCTACCGACACATTTTGTTTACTTTCCACAAGTTATTTGTTGTTTTCCATGGTTCACTTATCCTCAACAAAAGTCGATTTTATGACAGCAAATGCCAAAAATGGATGGACGTACTTGAGAATTGATAAGTCGAATTAAAAGTTCCAAAGATACGTCAGTTTTCTGTATCAGCTTCATTAGGCAAGCGCATCGTTTCGTACTATCCATGAATTATCTTTGGTAGTTACGTCGCTTTCAGGTCCTAGCACAGCAATTGAGTTGGGGATATTAGAGGAAGCCAAGTACCTGAAAGGAAAGTGAAGGGAGTCGAGATTAATGCCATATGAACGTGTATTGCTGGGGTGGACTTAGAAATATCCTTTATTGAATGACCTTGTTCGTCCAAGATATACCTCTTATTAATCGAGTTCGAGGTCCGTACTGTAAAATACGGACCGAGTTTTTTCCCGTCGATTTATGAAAATATAAATCGACGGGAAAAAACGAGGATCCGTATTTTACAGTACGGACCGAGAAAACGAGGTTAATAAGATATTTATTATATCTCTGGAGTCATTCTGGCGACCAAAACAAACTTTAGCGGGCCGTACAGTGAAGTACGGCCCGCTAAATTGACCAATCACAGCGCGCGTACTGAGAGATATAATAAGACTGGATATTGGCCAGTTGTCCAGAAGTTACTAAAGATGGAAGCCGACTTCGAGCATTTTGTTTGGTTTTCCCTTTTGTTTTTGTTTTTGTTTTTTTTTTCGTGCGCCAAAGCGGCAAGAACTCAGGATTCGCGTTGTCTTGCCCGCTCACGGAAGCAGCCAAGTAATAAAGCGCCTCATCGTCCCTTCCTTCTAGGCTGCCAACAAGCGGGTGCATTCCTCCCCACATTTCACAGAGGAACCAAACAAATTGCAAAAAAATAAAAATGGGTTTATCAAACGAGGCGACCAAAGAAGGTTGTAGCACCGGAAGAAGAATGTTAGCCCTTCTACGACAAAGGGCTAGCGCCCGAGACGTCACCTTTGATTTCATCTTATGGTGGAGCTACTCACATTCATCAACACATTTGATAATAATAATAATAACAACAACAACAACAACAACAACAATCATAATAATAATAATAATAATAATAATAATAATAATAGTAATAATAGTAAACCACTGTAGTTCCATATCATGTACGCCGTGACGGGACAGTTAAGTTAATAGGACGGATTTACTGATGGTATCGAATGCTTTAGATAAGTCATTTAATACTGCTCCTGTTCCCTTACCACTGTCGGCCTCCTTTCTGATGAGATCAGTGAACTAAGTAGCAGCTAGTATGGCGTCAACTTGTGGACAAAAAGTTCATCTCGTCATCTCGTAGTGTCAACTCGTCATCTCGTCGTGTCCTCTCGTTCATCTCATTTCGTCATCTCGTCGGGTCCGTGTCAACTCGTCGTCTCATTCTGTTATCTTGTCTTGTCGTCTTTTTTACTTGCGTCCTTTGACTAGCTTGTTTTTCAACTCGTCGTTTCGTACTGTCAACTCGTCGTCTCGTTCTGTTATCTCGTCTCGTCGTCTTTTCGTTCTTCAACTCGTCGTATAGACCGTCAACTCGTCGTGTCGAACGTCAACTCGTCACGTTTTTATCGCGCAATTTTTTTAGAAGGGACGTGGGCATTACAGTTAAGCAGCATGGCTACCAATATGGCTGCCGTAGAACCTGGTCAACCTATTGACGAGCTCAAGGAGTGTCTTCGTGTCAGTACTAAAAAGGTCTCCTAGCCCTATCCACAATGCAAAATAGATTTTTAGCTTAATGCTTATCTCGGCTATTTATCAATAGAGCAGTGACCTGCACTTGTGACCTGTAACCGGTGTTTGTTCTTTTGTTTACATTCATACTTATAATCATAGGCGCTTAACCGAAAAACCTAAGTTAACTACTTACATCTGACTGTCAAGTTCGTCTTCTGACACATTAGTAAAGGCCACTTTTATCAAATCATATTTTATTCGTCTTTGGATTGTCTGTCACGATACACCAAAAATGTGCCCAATTTTCGTCAATGAAAACTGAAAATCAAAGTATAACTGCAGCATGTCATGAGGAATATCAACAGAGGGCCTTCCACGACAACCTGTTTAATTAAACAAGCCAGTTTCTTCCTTTCCGTTCGCTAATGATCTTAAAGAATCTTGCGCACGTCTTAAAATATCTGCTATTTCCAAGGGAAAGTCGTACAGGCCTGAAGGTCTTTCTACCAGGTTCTGAATTCTGTCCAGCGGAACGCAAAGGTAATCAACACCATGCATGTCTTCATGAAGTCTGTCATTTAGCCCGTCAAGCAGCACTTCAATACTGACACGAAGACACTCCTTGAGCTCGTCAATAGGTTGACCAGGTCCTACGGCAGCCATATTGGTAGCCATGCTGCTTAACTGTAATACCCAGGTCCCCTCTTTTGAAAAAATTGCGCGATAAAAACGTGACGAGTTGACGGTCGACACGACGAGTTGAAGAACGAAAAGACGACGAGACGAGATAATAGAACGAGACGACGAGTTGACACTACGAAACGACGAGTTGAAAAACAAGCTAGTCAAAGGACGCAAGTAAAAAAGACGACAAGACAAGATAACAGAACGAGACGACGAGTTGACACGGACCCGACGAGATGACGAGATGAGATGACGAGTTAACACGACACATTGGCGAGATAACGAGAGGACACGACGAGACGACGAGTTGACACTACGAGATGACGAGATGAACTTTTTGTCCACAAGTTGACGCCATAGCTAGTTCCGTTGAGCGGTTTGGACGGAAACCAAACTGGTACTCAAAAAGTAGACTATGACGGTCTAGATGAGCCATCAGCTGCTTGTAGACTATTTTCTCCAAAATCTTTGACAAAGTAGGGAGAATTGAGATAGGCCTGTAATTTTCAATCTCAGCCAGAGTCCCAGATTTGTAGAGGGGGATGACCTTTGCACTTTCCACTCCTTAGGTACAACTCCAGTTTCAAGAGATAAATTCATGATAAATGTCAAAGTCCTGAGTAGTCCGGGGGAAAAATTATCCAGTCCAGACGCTTTTGTCCGCTTAAGATTTCTAAGCTCTTCAAGAAATTCTGATTCTTTCACAGCTTTTAAAGTAAACTGACTTTCCGTAAATTGATTGGGAAGATTTTCTTCAGCAGGTTTGGTGTTTCAATTCTCAAATACCCAAAATAAACAGCCAGCCAACCAAACAAACAAAAAGAAAATAAACATAACGGTAACAAAACTCAAAACTTTAAAACATCAGTAAAAAGAAATATGAGAAATAAGCATGCTCACGTGCGCGCCACGTGGATAACGTCGTCCTTTGTCACGCTGAACAGGTGATCCCTGTGTTCTTGGCGAATATCATCTGTGATTCCCAGAGTAAAGAAGTTCATGCCACGTCGACTGGGTGACACTGGCTTATCGATCTGGGGAGCAGCACAGACACAAGGGAAATGATCACATACACGGTCAAGTATACAATGGGCGCATATGGACGGAGAAAAGGGGAAGTAACAAGGTGTGGCCCACAGCAGGGGCAATAGGGTCTGCTTTCCATTCTTCCCTCTTTGGTTGATTCCCGAATTGAGTCACATTACAATACCTAGGACGTTCAAATGTAATGTGTTTTCACCCATGCTCCAAGTGAGAGGGTTTTTATCCCTTTCAATAGTTCAAATGGATCAAGAATTTTAAAATAGGTTGTAGATTGTTAATCTAACCCTGTCATTCATTCAATCATTCATTCATTCGCTCATTCAATCATGTGCTCCGATCTGTGTTTAACATAAGGAGATTCTCTCTATGAATTCACACTTTACTTTCGAGGTCATATGTATCGAAGGTCGTGCTAATCAAAACTCCCTCGTGAAATGTACAGTTGAGTTCCAAAAGCACTTTCCCTTAAAAGAGAGCTAGAGCGAACGATTAAGCGTGTAGCTGCGAAATAAACTTATCAGGGAAAAAGAAAAAGGCGATAATATGTACTTACTGCCTGAAAGGGAGGGCCGGATGGAGAAATCTTTGGCTCGAAGTTCAAAGTACCAACGTATCGATGCACGCTAACGTATGGACGACTTGTATGTTATTCGGCGTCATTTTGTATGCTTTCTAAACTACAGTCTTTCCCAAAATACGTTGGACCGATTGATACAATTCGTTGTTTTCTTACATATTTTATAAATTCAAGAACATTTCCCGCCCCCATCCCCACCCCAAGACTGAGAGGGGTGGGGAGAGGAACTTAGTTGACGTGTTTGATCAGTTATTCTTAATAGAAAATAGTGCTTGTCGGTACAAGGTGTTTTGGCAGAGATAGTACCTAGAGCTCCAAATAGTGGAATCAAGGGACTGGGTAGTGCGAATCTAGGTGGTGTGGGAAGTAATTCAACCCGGGGCAAATCTTGTTGTACTGTCACATGGCCTAGAAAACAATACTAAACGATGTTACCTCAGAAAATACCGACAATTTGGCCTCCTGGATATCTTCATCTGTAAAGTGACCTTCAGAAGCCCACTGAATGGATCTGTCAAACGCTGACAATGTTCCTTCCAAACTTGGATCTCTGACAACCAAAAACAATGACACTAAGAATAGTGAATACGTGGGACTGACTGGGTGTCACTCTAAAGCTAAAGGAAAGCCCTAGATCTTACTCCACCGGTTCACTAACCGCAAGTGAAAATTGGCCTTACTAGTATCTAGGAAATTTCAAGGATATTGCCTAATAATGTACATGCAAAAATTTCAAACATGCTGACTGGCTGAAAAACAGTGCAGAAAGTTGAACTGAAATGGAGAGCAAACATTTGAAATTAAAGTTTTGCTTGTATATTATTAACAAGTAATAACACTATTTCAAGTACAAATTGAAATAAATAAGCCATCGCAAATTTTTCAAAGGGAACAAATCTCACCTTACGATGTAGTGCAATTTTTATAATCTTTTAAAAATTTACTTAGGTTTATTTTAAGATGTTTCAAAATGTGCAAATTCCTGTTCTTGTACGGTGCTTACGTATCCGCATGGATAAGTAGTGGGAAGTCCCACCGACATAAAAGGTATAACAGCACTTGAGAATTGTTATCTACTTTCAAACGTAACCCATTACGGATGGGTTCCTTCAAACTGCTTCCGAAAGACCGTGTTATATATCACTTTTAAGAGACGAACCAAAAAATACGTGAGAATAATATCAGTCTAACCCTGGAAGGATCTGTATTGGCGTCTAATTTTGGGGGTAGTTTCATACTGTTTGTATAGATATCAATTGTTTCCAGCGCACTTTGGAATAAACGAGCACAAGTGAACACTAAGAAAAATTGCTGTTTTTGAAAAATTTACGAGTGCTTATTTACACAAAATTGCATTCAAAATCGTTTAATTCAAAAATTTAATTTCAGATTTCTGCTCTGTTTGGGATAAATTGACGTGTTCTAAGCCAATAAGCGCGTCGAAATTTTTGCACGTATATAATTAGTACAGATGTCAAATAGTTGCCAGTGCAATGTGGAATAAATAAGCCCACGAAAATTTTTCAAATTCCTACGATACAACTTTGCTGTTTACCTGAAGTTCTTTTCAGATCTTATCTTGGCAAGTGACTACGTTCCTTATATAACTGCGAAGATCTTTCATTTATTAAATATGTTTCTACCGCAATGCAAATATACAAGATTTTCATATAATATATATTCATTTATACAACTTCGTTGATAATCCCAATTTTTGTGGTTAAGAAAATACCAATTTCCCTACTTTCAGGCTGGTACGGCGAGCGGGCAAGATCCCGCCAATCTTGAGTTCTCATTGGCCACCCGAGCGGGCCAGATGGGCTTTGTGCCGCCAAACAAAGCAAAACAAATTGGCCATATAATAAATCCTTTATTGACCACGCTTGTTCGGTCAATATGGCTGGGTATTCGCCTCGTTCTTTTTTGCGTTTTTACTGACCTCAACAACGTGCTCAGTCAACGAAAATGCAAAGAAAATATTCGGTCGATATGTTGGCAACTTGACATCACGCTTGGTCAGTAACGCATATATACTGAACCTGTAGGAGTAGAAGGAGAAAATTCCCCCAGATCCAAGCATCGCACCACCTCCATAGGCTCCCCCTTTTTCCCTATAAAGACAAAATAGTGAGAACCTCATGTGAAATGACCAGAAAGAAAGCGGACAGAAGGTGAAATATTTCTAGTTCTTTACTTGCCTTATTTCACGGTGAAGAAACTTTGATGAAAGAAGTTTGGCGAGAATTCTTAGCCTGAAAGTAGAATCAAAGAAAAAAATTCGTTTCAAGAACAATGATGATTTTCTCAGGACCCACTATTGGTCATAATTGGGATTTGTACAGATGAATTCCTGACTAATAATCATAAATTCAATTCATCCACCGCCATCTCCAGTTAGCTCAGTTGGTAGAGCACTCGACTACCGTGCGGGAGGTCGCGGGTTCAAACCCTGGCCGGACCAACACTCATGGTCTTAAAATAATTGAGTAGAAAGTGCTGCCTTTGTAATGGCATCTGCAAATGGTTAGACTTTCTAGTCTTCTCCGATAAGGACGAAAAACCGTAGGCCCCGTCTCACAACTCTATCTGTAATGTGGGACATAAAAGAACCCATGGCACTGTTCGAAAAGAGTAGGGCGTGTTCCCGGTGTTATGGTCTATTAGTCTATTATGGTCTATTAGTCTAATAGGGGGCTGCTGTAATTGGCTAAGCTGTAGCGACTCCCCTGGCCATGTAATAGTAGGCCGAAGCTTAATAAACATAAATACATAATCTCTGCCACGTTATCTAGCCCTTCTTGAATGCTACGTAAGCCGGTGAATTACTAAAGAGAACTGTATCCTAATACCGGCTAAAAGACAGGTGCGTATTGCAACCAGGTGGACAATCAGACATGCAAGGTATTCGCGTAGCAGAGTACATACAACTTGTAATGACATTAATTGATCATCGCAGTTATGTACACAACTTAAGCAGCTGTGAAATTAAAGCCTGAAAAAAAAACTCAGGCCTGAGTTTTTTTTTTTTCAGGCTTTAATTTCACAGCTGCTTAAGTTGTGTACATAACTGCGATGATCAATTAATGTCATTACATATTACTCGGAAGTTCAAATATATGGTCTTTCATATATTCAATTGCATCTACATACAACTTATTCGATGTTTTACGAGATAATGCGCGTGGATATTTTACGAGATGCGTGGTATTAAAATGCGAGCAATGAGAAAAATGAATTCCACTTAATTTTTTTGTCATCAGGCAGCTACATATTTTAGCTAGAGTACAGAAAGCGGTACCTTTTTACGCGGGATGACGTAGTCAGCCAGCGTATAAAATTCGGCAGCGCATTCCTTTCGTCGTCTTGGGAGTCAAAAATTGCCTTGTTTTTTTAACTTTCCCGTATCCCGCGCCCGTCCCGAAAAAATTGCGTGATTTTTATTGGCTGTAACTCCGAATCACGTGCAAGTCAGGTTGGATTGCACCATCAGAAAAAAAACATACTGCGTCAGCAATTTTAAACCAACACATCCCGCGTAAACGCCTTCAGGTCCTTCAGGCATCTTCTTGTTCATTCTTCATATGGCGAGCCTGAGCCACACGTATGTGACAAAACAATAAGCCAGTAAAATTCGTTTTATTTGGCTGGATAAAATGAGTCACTAATGACCGGTTCTAAACACTTGGCGCTTAACCAAAATAACTCCACGCCTTGTCAGATTTTTCATTTATTTATTCTTATAAAGACTGAAATTAGTTTTAAGAAAAGGTTCTAGCGGACGCGAACGCTATGTTCTAAATCAAAGTTTCCTTAAAGCTCATCGTAAATAAGTTCCTGGTCCAGCAAGTCAAGTTTCTCGTCCTCCTCTAGAAACAGTGTAATACGCTGACATATTTTGCGTGTTCTCTTGACCTTATATCGCAAAGTGACGTAACAGTGCAGGGGCGGATCCAGGAATTTTTGACTGGGGGGGTCCAAACTTTGGTTCAGAACCACGTGTTTCTCCATCTGTGAACGCCGGTCGCCGTTGGCGCGGGAAATACTGCTTTGCGAGCAGAGGCGAACAGATCATAAGAAGGTACCCAAAAACAATTACATTTTTTAATTTCCCTGAAATTTACTTTAGTGATAAAAATACAACGCGCGTTTCATTAATAAAATATCAGCCAGTTAAAAAGTGATATACGGTCCAGTCGATGTAAGAATTTTAGTCTCAAACAAGCATCAGGTCTGATAGGGGGGGTTCGGACCCCCCGGACCCTCCCCCTGGATCCGCCACTGCAGTGGAAAAATAATTGATGGTTTTATTGTCTGGATACACAGTTGTTTCCCCTTAAAACGTTGAAAACCTGTCTCCGTTCAGAGGCCTTCGAATCGCGAGATGAAGATAGCCACTTGGCCCTCCTACACAACGCGAAGCTCGGGCCTTGGGTGAATCCGTATTTCCACGGAGTCACAGAACATGTCAAGAGGATTTTGAGTAGTTACAACGCAGAGGTGCCCCAAAAACCTTTTTTAACGGGGACTCGTATCTTAACCAAGCCTAAGCATCCTGTACAAATGGAACAAAAAGGTGACGCCAATCCCTTGTAACGACTGTAATCAGGAATACATCAGTCAATTTGGCAGCCACTTGAAAGAATACCAAAAAGTAGTGCTTCTTCAAAAATTAAATCACCCATTCATCGTGAGTATAAGAAGAGCTTCACAGCTTTGCCCAATCACTCCTGAAGTAGACACCAGGCAGGAGTGCTGTAACGTCGGGTCGGTGAATTGTATTTCAATAACGGTTGTTGAATAAAAGACATTTTTATGCCTCAGTCGTGAAGTGAGTGTATGTACTTACTTGGGAAAGTCCTCGTGAGTATAAGGCACAACTGGAAGGCACCTTCCGATGTAATTGACAGGGAATGGTATCTCAAAATGTGTCTTGACACCAAGCGGACTGTATTCTGGGTCCTACAATAGAAATTCACCAAGTAGCATTTACAAACCATCATAACACAATATTCTTCGACAGATGGAACGCTGAATAAACATTCAACTTGTTGCAACTTTATACAGAAGGTCAGTGTATAGTATTATCGGTGAAGTTGCCACGGTGAAGCAACAACATCTCTCCAATATAGCACACATGAAGTTAATACAAGGCCATATCATTTTTCTTACTGTGTCTTCAAATATAGATTGCGCAAGAAAGTCATGAAATTCGACCTCGATATCACCAAAACTTGTATTTAGAGACCGTCAGCTGGCCTGCCAACCACGCGCACGTTTAGGGGAATTAATGCGGGGGCAATGGCATGTTTCGACGGGCGAGCACTTGCTATGCAGGCTAGAAATCATCAGAAAAGATTCTAACTTTTAGGGTGAAGTGGAAGCATAGGGTTTGGGGAATCGTATCACTATGCATAGGTTATTGAATAATTTTGAGTGCAATTTAGAACAAATAAGCATGAGTACATTTTTCAACGACTAAAATAATTGCAAGAGCCTGCAGGGCGAGTTTGATTTCTTGACTTTGAACAACTCTCTTGTGCTTATTTATTCCAAATTGAGCTCAAAAGCATTTGATTACTTGTTAATAATAAACACGCAAAAATCTTATATCAAATTTCAGCATTTTAACTTTTTGCACTCAATATCAACTTTCTGCATTGTTTAATTGATGCGTTCACAGCCAATCAGCTTACTAAATACGTTACCGTGACATGGGAAGATTCTTCGTAAAAACTGCTTGACAAAGCGTCACAGAATCCCTCCATAGCTCGCTCCATTGCTTCACGGCCTTGGGAAGTTGTATTCACTGCACACCTAAAAAGGAGGCCAAAAATGTTATTCAATGGTAAAGCAAAAGAAATGCAACGAAAATCCAATAATACATCAAACTGTAAAGTACAGCTGTACACAGAGCGGGTGTCCGCTGACTCACGTCACGATTGGTTCAAGATTTTATTCGTGGAAGTAAATATATATTGTAGTTTGTGAGTCGCAAACAAGCCCTGAGACATGCAGAAGTCCAATGAAATTAAAGGTTTTGGAGCTGCGTAGTATTTCCGTGTATAGGAGCATTTAGGGTTGCACAGAAAGTCAAATTGAGCTATCGTGTTTCTGGGTAAGACCAGCTTTCCAAAAATGAGTAAAGAAAATGCAGATAGAAACGGAAGCGTAGGTCTCCTGTGTTTATGCGCGGCTTTAGTTTAAGGGTTTGAGTCAATTTCTGCCAAAACTATTGTACTCACTTTATGGGTGCTGAGATTTAAGCACGGATAATGCAATGAATAAAACGCGCACAATCTTTGAACACTGCTGAAGTTTGTCGATTGCTCTATTGGCTAGAGGAACGATATTGAATGGCTTGAGCTAGAACAAAGTCTTCACTCGAGAAAATGTTTGCGAAAAAATCCCAGTAACAATATAATAAAATAAACAGATTACGGCATCGAAAATCCTTTTCACTCTTGAGATGTATCAGAAAACTCACTCGTTCGTCTTCTGATTATAGCCAAACAACTCGTTAATAAAAATCGGACGTACACAATTTCCATGAAGTAATCTCTATGTATGACGAGTGAGAAAGCGGCGTGACCGCTAACTTTACAGTATGACATGAAATGACATGCATATTCTGTATTTTAGTCCATCGTTTGGTCGTAACCACACCTGAATTGTGTTCCTTCCAAGACATGTACTGCAATGGTGCTCAGTGTCTGGACGACAGGTGTTAAGTCTTCCATCTTAGCAACGTCCTTCATGAACAGCACCTGATGACACAAATGGTGTTTTTTTTTTTATATCAGAATGAAATATCAGCTACATGAAAAGGCCGTACAAGTTTATAATCCCCTGCACGCCAGGAAATTAGGCAAATAACTGCCCCAACACCTTGCATATTGCGTAGAATCAGAAACCACCAAGACTTGAAACGTGTAACAAGAGTTCACAGCTTGTCCAGATTCATTATTTCCGAAGTATCATAGTTGGAAACTGTTTGCCCACAGTCTTTGAGCTTGTTGGCACTGATTGGCTCATTTGGTTTCTATTGTTTTCCAAATATGGTGCTTGGTAGATTGAATGTGGACAAGCTTCGGTTAAAGAAATTCAGAGCCAGTTACGCGTTTTGAGTGTTAAGCGTTTCTAGTAGAATACAGGTGCGTTTAAACAGTAACCTACACAAGGATCAAGCTATTCCCTAATTGAATTATGTCCCTCCGAGAAGAGAAGCGAAATCGTGGCTGCGATCGGGAATCTATCGTTTTTAGTTCACTGCTCGATTGGTACTTGCCTCGTTCGACGACATAAATACTCACAAGTTTCAAAAACAACTATAGTTTTACCTGAGACATTCCGCTAAGCAGATCAGCTAGATTTGCCGAGGGAGACAGGGAACTAGCCGCCAAGCTCATAGCATATGAGTGTCCCGCGTTGCTGATAGATACTGCCATATCTGAGGCGAGCATGTTAACGAGCGTGCGCAGACGTTCTGTGTTGTCCAACGTAGGCCTGGAAGAAACGCAAATGAGTATCATGAAATCCGCGAAAAAAGGACAATGACGTAGACTAGAATATCAGAAAACAGCAGCATGTATGACTAGAAGTTTATTACTCTGTTCCTCTGTTCTAAGTCACCTTTCTCCTATCTTCATAAAAACAAAAAAAGAAAACCCCCCAAAGACCCCAAGACTACACAGCACTAAAGAAAAATACCACATTTTCTGCACAAGCGTAAGAGTGTACTGAACTTTCAGAGCTTACTTCTACGAGTTTCCTATAAAATTCAGGCTTTATAGCAGATCGCAGGTGTAAATAACCGTTTGCCAAGATTTCATCTAAGATGGGCAGTTATACGTCCTTAAGCAACCGGCTTTAAAAATCACAGTCTATACGTTTTTTAAGTTTAGTAAATAATTTAAGAAGACCACAAAATCTTGTCTTGCGTTGCTACTACTCCCATTTTAAAGACGAAAGGTCGTCACCAACTAATCGCCAATAAAAAGTAAATTTTCATACTTCTTGTTAACAATACATATGCGTTATTAACCAGGCGTGAGGTCAATATGGCTGCATATTGACCGAGTTCTTTTTGGCGCTTTTATTGACTGAGACGCAGCCGAAGAAGCTTACTCAATAAAGGATTTATTATATGGCCATTTTGTCTTGTATTGTTTCGCAGGACAACGCGAGAAAATCCCGAGTAGACAAGATAGCTCCATCTTGCTCGCAATCAGAACTCAGGAGTCGCCTTAACTTGCACACTCGCGAAACCAGGCGTATAATTAAAACCAGTACAAACCTTGCAAATATTTCACCCCACAAATAAAACATGTGGGGAAGATTTCTGTCCAGGCAAAACGACGAAAAATGAAGGCCCTGAAAACAGAATAACAATACAAAGAAAACAGTCCATAGATGGGTCCGTGAATGGTCCATAATAAACCTTCAAGACTTCAGTTTAACTTGCGAAAGATCAAATTCGCATCGAAAATTTGTATTAAGTACTGACTAAATAACAATAAATAATCATGACCACAATAAAAACTAGAATAAAATAATACAATAATAATGTAAATGACCATACGAGTAGAACTATTACCAATACCATTTTCGTTATCACAATTACTATTAACATTATTATCATTATCTACACTATTCTTTGGAGCGCCGCTTAAAAGTGCAGTTCTGGAATAGTCTTCGTTACATTGTACTTTTTGATTTGTGAAGTGCCATGTTCCGTGGAAAAACGGTAGTGTAGTGTACAGGGTCCGAGCAATGGTGATGGCACCGTGTTGTTACCTAGGGGTCCCTTCATTTTTTATAAGGAAGGGCGGGGTGATGGGATTTGGGGGGGGGGGGGGGGAGGGGTGGTGACCTTGCAAAAAAAAAATTAAGAGGCTTTCGAGGGGCGCATCCAAAAAAATAGGGAGGAGGGTCACCTGAAATATTTTCGCAATACTTTGAAATGGCATAATGTTTTAACAGGAGCCCATCAATGCAATCGCTGCTTCAAGGGGGGGGGGGGGGGGGCATGTGAAAAAAATTAGAAACTTGAGGGGGGTCATGCAATTTTTAAATGGTTCTTCCCGAATCACACCAGTCCCCCCTCCCTCGTAAAAAATGAACGGTCCCTAGGACAAGAGACGTGCCGCCTTCACTGCCTCTCTACTCCCAGGGGTACAAATGGGAACCGGCGATATAATGCTGGGGCTAAGCCTACGTTGGACTAGCATCCCATTCAGGGAGGAGTGACAATACTCTTAGGTGCTTCTGTATAGGGTTGAAGGCTCGTGTGCACCTTTACTTGACACTTACCTTACTGTTCTGTTTTCGTTAATCATGCTGGGTTACCGTTCATTAGAAAGCTACAGAAGGGTTTTTAACCTAGGTTTGATGTTTTCGTTTTATTTAGTGAAACGAATTCCTCGCATACGTCTTTTTCATCTTTTACTACTTCTGCGCTTATGTTTGTCAAAGCGACTTGTCAATGTCACAGAACCCCGAGTGCTTTTGGTGCGTGGGTCTCGAGTTGTTGTTGTAACAGTTCTTTTTGACAATGTCAATTAGTCTGACTGCCATGAGGATCATACGCACAAGTGATGAAGGGAATGTACAGCTCTACAGCTCCCCCCTGCACCATTACCTGCTCTAATCCACTGAGGTCGCTGTGATGGGGGGCGATGTGCGACGACACTGTCATACCACCTGTTCTCATCTCCATCAATTGCGACAACTCACAGTAGTCAAGGTTTCCTGCTCCCATTCTGTAGAAAAATTGAAGAAAGAAATGTTTGCATCTGGGATAGTTCCACCGGGAAGGAAGGGCTTAAACCAGTACAAAGAATAGACAACTTTATAGTGAATCACATCACTGGAGTCAAAATTTAACTATCCCTCAAGTCACAGAAGCCATGGGGAATAAGCAAAGTAAAGTCACGTGAAGTCACATGAGAGTAGTCAAAAACTAACATAAGGGTCTTGTTATGTTCAACTAATTATCAGGTCAAGTCACCTTTACAACCACATAAAGTCATTAATAGTAAAAAAATTCACCATCAGAGTCAGTATTACGGTCGAAGGAAGCCACTACCAGGCCAAGTTAAGTTAACATTAGATTAAAAATGAGTTGGGTGTGATCCCTGTAAGAGATAGGGAGTCATCACCAGAGTCAGCTTTAATGTCAGATGAAGTCACTATTAAGTCACGTTAAGTCAGCGTTAGAGTCAAATAAAGTCATAACCAGAGATAAAAGTCACTCTTGAGAGTCAGATGAAATCATTAACAGGTAAAACAAAGTCACCTTAAGATCCACATAAAGTCATTAGTACAACTAACAATAGTTATCATCAAAGGTAACATCAAGTTAATCCATCAGGAGATCATCCGAAAAAAGTCAGGTGCAGTCATTTTTAGTTCAAGATAAGTCACCGTCAGATTCAACAAGAGATAGGAGTGGTCACTAAAAGGTCAAGCAAAGTCGCTGTTAGAGTCAAACGAAGCCTTTACAAGGGGTAAGAATGGTCACCATCATAGTCAAAAACCAAGCCTGAAAAATTGACGTTGTTTGAGTCAAATGACATTATCATCATAGTCAAATGCAGTTATCGTCAAAGTCCAAGTGGTCAACTTCAGAGTCAAGAGGAGTCAAATGATGAGTCACTTGAGTTATCATCTTGAGAAAATTAAAGGCAAAAAGAGAGCTAAGAAAATGCAACATGAACCAAAGGAAATCACCATCACCTGGTTATGATAAAGCAGAACAGAGCAAGATATTGTCTGAGTTCGTCTGGAATATCAGTGATACTGGATATCGCATGGAAGTAAGTGACTCCATTGGTTGGCTGTTCACTGTACTGAACTGGAACACCAGCTGTGGGCAGAAACGGTAAAACCTGTTTCATTGTAAAATACGAACTGAGTATCGTTTATTGCGTTGGACGAAGGAGAACGTACCCTAATCCAGGCGAATTTGTAATATTTGTGATAATGTATGTATGTATGTATGTATGTATGTATGTTTGTTTGTATGTATGTATGTTTGTTTGTTTGTATGTATGTATGTACGTACCGGTATGTATGTATATGTCTATGTATGTAGGTATGTATGTATGTATGTATGTTTGTTTGTTTGTATGTATGTATGTATCTATCTATCTATGTAGGTATGCATGCATGCATGTATGTATGTTTGTTTGTTTGTATGTATGTATGTTTGTTTATTTGTATGTATGTATGTATGTGTGTACGTATGTATGTATGTAGGTATGTATGATAGACACACTTTTCATTGTTATAGAAAGTGGGAAGTAACTGTACATAAAGAATTATCTGCACATAATGCTCTGCCATCTTATGGTATTTGATAATACAAATGAATGGCTACTCTCAGTTTTCTGTTGATAAAGTAACTGTTTTGACTTAACACAAATTTCCTCAATGTGACTGATATGCAGAATATACATATCCTTTATGACAATGATGCCAAATTCCGCCGTGGCGATATCCTCGCTCTTTGACTAATAGACTACACACAGAGAGCTTACCAGAGATATAATGCTCCAGGCACACGGGCTTTATCTTGGGTTCAATATCTGTATAACGAAGTCAAGACGAAATATTTGAATGATAAAGTGCCTTTTCTGAGTCATTCTCGCTCCCAGAAGATACGATTCTTTTAGCCAGCGCTGGTGCCAAAATGGCTGTTATGTACATCAGTTCATGAAATGGGTAACTACGTGGTGCAGGCTGTGGTTTGAGATGTTCACGAGTGGAAATGCATTTGTTACTACAGTGGGGACCAGAAGTTTGTTTTTCAGAGATGAACCCCAGCTTTCACTTTGACATTCAAACCCCAGCAGGATGTTTCTCCCGTGAACCTAGCTTAATGGCCTTGCTCCCACGAGTCTGCTATAGCTCAGTGGTAGAGCGTCTGAACTAGTTATCTTTACTTTCAAGTCCTAACAGTATGCAGGATGTTTGTACCATGAACCTAGTTTAATGGCCTTGCTCCCACGAGTCTCCTATAGCTCAGTGGTAGAGCGTCTGAACTAGTTATCTTTACTTTCAAGTCCTAACAGTATGCAGGATGTTTGTACCATGAACCTAGTTTAATGACCTTGCTCCCACGAGTCTCCTATAGCTCAGTGGTAGAGCGTCTGAACTAGTTATCTTTACTTTCAAGTCCTAACAGTATGCAGGATGTTTGTACCATGAACCTAGTTTAATGTCCTTGCTCCCACGAGTCTGCTATAGCTCAGTGGTAGAGCGTCTGAACTAGTTATCTTTACTTTCAAGTCCTAACAGTATGTAGGATGTTTGTACCATGAACCTAGCTTAATGGCCTTGCTCCACAAGTCTCCTATAGCTCAGTGGTAGAGCGTCTGAACTAGTTATCTTTACTTTCAAGTCCTAACAGTATGCAGGATGTTTGTACCATGAACCTAGTTTAATGACCTTGCTCCCACGAGTCTGCTATAGCTCAGTGGTAGAGCGTCTGAACTAGTTATCTTTACTTTCAAGTCCTAACAGTATGCAGGATGTTTGTACCATGAACCTAGTTTAATGACCTTGCTCCCACAAGTCTTCTATAGCTCAGTGGTAGAGCGTCTGAACTAGTTATCTTTACTTTCAAGTCCTAACAGTATGCAGGATGTTTGTACCATGAACCTAGTTTAACGGCCTTGCTCCCACGAGTCTCCTATAGCTCAGTGGTAGAGCGTCTGAACTAGTTATCTTTACTTTCAAGTCCTAACAGTATGCAGGATGTTTGTACCATGAACCTAGTTTAACGGCCTTGCTCCACAAGTCTCCTATAGCTCAGTGGTAGAGCGTCCGAACTAGTAATCGGAAGGTTGTAGGTTCGACTCCTATTGGGAGAATTCATATTTCACTTTCTACGAGTTTGCTTCAGTGTAACAGTACTGAAAAATACATTTTTATTATATATGGAAAAAAGTTGCTTCGGGTAAGAGTGAGGCCCTGTTAGAGGGGGGGGGGGGGGTGCCCATGGCCCCTGTCTGAATTTCCCAAGCGGCTATGTCGGCATTTCGCAAGGTTCTTATGTCGCTTGTCGGAATTTACCCCTAACAGGGCCTCGTCTATCTTGACATTGGTATCGCTTTCCCTATTTCGCTGGAGTTGTCTGTCGTTTGTCGTCAGTTCGTAGCTCTGGTGTCGCCGTTTCAAAGCCATGTCGCTTGTCGGAATTTACCCCTAACAGGGCCTCAAGAGTCTAAGCCGAGTTAACTTTAGCGAGTATTTGTACGACAAAAAGTGCACCCGTATTACCGAGTTGAAAGCTGGCCGTGTAAGGTTAGAACAAAATTTTTACACATTCAAAATAGCGGATGTGTGAAAATTCGTCGTCGCGCATGCCCTCTGTAGCAGACCTTTGACCGGTCACCTTGTCTACGAAAGAGGTTGCCCCCGCCAGGCGGGTTACCCTTCTAACGGTTCACCGCAACTTTTCTCCATATAAACGGGCGTTACACTTTCACAGTGAATCCAGTTTATAGCCAAGTTTTTCTAGTTCCCTCTCCAATCAGTCGTTCGTTGAGCCCGTAGCAAAGTATGAATCCAGTTATACATGTACGCCTAGTTCGCTATGCAAAAAGCCTTTTACTTTATGTCTATTATCATCTTCACCTGAGACCAGCATCTTCGGGAGGCAGGATAAGTCTTCTGTTGCATTCTGCAGTTCAGCAAGCTCAAGGCCTAGAAAGTTTATAGTATCATTACATACTATACAATTTATAGTTTCATCTCTTTAAGCAAGTAACGTGCCTGTACGTAGTCATTGTCACGTAACTAATATACATGTCTAGCTGTTTGAAAGTTTTTAAAGATATGTGAAACAAATCATTTATTTGCACTACGAAGTTTTAAACCTAAGAAATGCTAGATATCATTTCAGAACGCGGGTAAGTTCAAACCCACTATTGGCCTACTCTCAGCGAGAATAGTTGGAGAGCTCAACCTGGAGAGCTCAACTGGAAGAGCCTTGCAATGGGTTCACTCCAAACTGAATGATTTGCTCCAGGATAATTTCAAGTTCTATAGTACTACAATCTCTGCTTCGGTCTTTCTACTCTTAGGGACCGGTAATTTTTTATGAGGGAGGGGGGGCTGGTGAGATTTGGGAAGCACCATGTAAAAATTGCATGACCCCCCTCAGCTTGCCAATTTTTTCACATGACCCCCACCTCAATGAAAAGAAAGAGAAGTCAATTTTGGATTCAAATATTATGACGTAAGAGTATTGCTTAAACATTTCACGTGACCTCCATTTTCCATAATTTTTTTTCGCATGACCCCCCAAATCCCACCAGTCCTCCCCCCGTCCCTCGTAAGAAAACGAACGGTCCCTACGGTGTACAGTCGGCAAAGATAAGTGAAGCTTATTCCAAAGTCACTGGCACGAAGCATCTTGGAGTATTGCTACCCCCCTCCCCCACCCCCCTGGATGGGATGCCAGTTCAACGCAGGGTTACCCCCAGCATTATATCGCCGGTACCCATTGAAACACCTGGTGGTGTGGAGTTACGTTTCTTGTCTAAGGATACAACACAGTGCCATCACCAGGGCTCGAAGTCCAGACCTCGTACTCGGAAGTCCGACACACTAACCACTACACTGCCGTGTATCCCCGTGCAGCGTACAGTACACAAGGACAACGTCTTAAATATTCTCACCTTTTTTGTACATTAATGCTCTGTCTTCCTTGGTGAGAGAACTTATTTTGCTGTTAAGATTTTCATTTTCCTTTCTATTCTGTTCTTTTTCATAATCTGGCTGTAAAAAAATAGGGATTTGTGAAGCTCACAAACTAAATCAAAATCTGCAATTCCAAATTTCAAGTCATTTTTAATCTCAAAAATGCAGAGAACATAAAACATAACCTGGAAATATATAAATATACATTTATATATCGCCAGGGGGTGGGGGGGGGGGGTGGTAGTGGACGATATTTAGAACTAATAACCACTGAAAAGTTCAGTTTTAACCTGATTTAACTTAAGTTTGTTGCACAGCATCCAGTCACCAATAACCATATAATTCTACTGCCATCTTTGTGCTGAATAGGTGATTAGGACAATTAGATGAAAACGACAAGTATAAACTGTGTGTCATCTGCATAGAGATGAAGTGGTATGCGATGCTTCCTGGCTATGTCACCGAGTGAGCTTGTATAAAGAAAATACAATAAGGGTCCCAGCACAGAACCCTGTGGTACCCCGTTGGGTAAATTCTTCTTCGACGATTCAATTCCATTAACAGAAACAAACTGTTCGCGTCAGTGAAGGTACGAATGAAACTAATTAAGAGCATTGTTCCTAATACCAAAACGATTCTATAGTCTTGTTAACAAAATTGAATGATCGACAGTATCAAACGCAGCCGATAAATCGCGCAACAGTAAAATAACGGATCTGTTATTGTCAAAAGCCTTCAAAATATCATTTTAAACTCTCACAAGCGCAGTCTGTACTGTGATGAGATTTATATGCCGACTGAAATTCTTCTAATAAGCCTTCATTATCATTAAGATGGTCCATTAATTGTGCTGCAACTGCTTTCTCCGTAATGTTGGACAAAAAAATATAAATTCGAGACAGGACGGAAGTTATAAAACAGTTCATAAACATGGCAACCTTGAATCTATCAGGTACTTGGCCACCTGTAAGAGACAAATTAACTATACAAGTGATCACTGGAAGCAGATACGGACGACACCTTTTAAACAATGAAGATGGAATTGGATCAAGGGTACAGGAATTCAAGCACATTTGATTCACAAAACCATATACGACCTCCTCCCTTATAGTTGGTAGATTAACTATCACCATCACCATCACCACAACCCACCCCCAATCATAGCCACACACACAAGCATAATCATCACCGTAACAATAACAATAAAGATAACAGGGAGCCAACATAAATGTGGGTAATACATTCATGTCCTATATACACCAAATATTTAAAGCATTGTAACTCTTCTGCTTTTCAAGATATCTTGCTGAAAAAATTCATGTAAACAAAGCATCAAGTAAGAAACAACGTGTAGAAGTATAAGATTTTTTGCTGCAAACGTTTTCGTGTAACTATCGATTGAAAACTCAGAAAGGTCTGGAAGAACGGCTCCAAAATATAGGACATGAATGTATTACCAAATATGGTTGTGAGATGGGCCCTACGCGGAATACATTTGAAGAGACTAAAGCTCATGCCTCTATGACAAGACAACTGATTATATTGGAAAGAAAACTAATCCGCGTCATTCATTAATGAGCCGACTACTTCACTGCCGCAATCTGCTGCAGTAATAAGCATGGAAACCTTTAGAACAAAATCTGTTTACTTACATCAGGGTTCATGATAAGAGTGAGGCAGTGAGGATTATCAACAAAGTGTTCTTTGACTTTGTCTTGAAGGAAAGTTCCAGACTCTAGTCTGTCCTACCAAAACAATAAAGAGGAATATGGTCAGTGAAGCGTTATTAAAGCAATTTAACCAACTGCAATAAAAGTGATATTAGAATAGTATATACCAACCTTGCCACTTTGAGCAAATTGATTGGCTCACTATCTCGGTATATTTGATTGGCTCACTATCTCGGTGTATTCAACACAACTCACATTCTACGAAGTGAATAGTACCAAGGCTTCTGAGAAATCCTTCTAAAATTGAGTTTACGCCAAAGGGAAAAATGGCTGGCGTCAATTCTTGCTTTGAAGCTGTTTCCGAGCGATGTCCGTTGAATAGTGGCCTTAGAAATATCTACCTCGCTGTTTCACAAAAGCTCGATAAATTCTGTTGCCACGTACCTCCATCTCAGGGAATAATTAATATCATTATATCTGCAACCCCTGGATATAAGCAAACGCGCGCTGATTGGTTCCTTACTCACAGGCTATCAGTTCATATACCATTAGTACGGAAATCGGCCATCATGGAGGAATGACTTCTTGATTAAGACGGGAAGAAATTCAAGTCTTGCTTGAAAATAATATACCAAAAAATACTACAGCAGCAAATAAATATGGGATGAAATTATTCGACGGTAAGTGAGCAAATTATATCAACGAAATTGTTTATTACGAACCAAAGTGAAACTCTTACAAACAGACGCCATTTTGAATGATCTGTGGAGCCCGTAAAATGAGTTTTTATTTCTGCCTTCTTTTTCCACTTTTAATTCTCAAACTAATTTGCTAACTCGAAAAAAAATTGACAATAACATTAAAGAGATGTTTAAGAACGAGCCGGACTCGTCTTTGAAACTCTTTTACACATCGGCTCGACAACAACATGGTTCTGTTTACAAACAATAACAAAGTCAATTCTTGTCGTACAAACTAGTTCCAGTGTCTCATACGCGAGGGTTTAGGGATATAATAAAACAATTATTCCACTCAATCTCGTCGTACATGAACTACAGCCAACGAGGCGCGTGGCCCCTCGTTGGCTATTAGCTCATGTACGACGAGATTTCTTGACTGATCCGGGTCATATACCTTGAATTGTTGCACACGCGTATTAACTAGAAGGAAATCTGTAGGATCAGCTCCGTGATTCCACGTTGACATGAGACTCTGAAACGAAATCGAACACTGAACTGTAAAGAGCATACATTTATTTCATAAAATGATGTAACAGTTTAGAGTATAAATACGCACACACCATGACGCCGTTGGGTGTGAACGCAGAATGGATATTGATTGGTTTTTGTTGTTCAATTCATTTGTTCAATAGTAATAATAATAACAATAAAAATGATAATTATAATAACGACAGTTATAAAAAAAATAATAATAATAAAATGATTATTATAAGAAATCCTTGCACATGGAGGGTTTTTGCTGTTCAATTCATTTGTTCAATAGTAATAATAATAACAATAAAAATGATAATTATAATAACGACAGTAATAAAAAAAATAATAATAATAAAATGATTATTATAAGAAATCCTTGCACATGGAGGGTTTTTGTTGTTCAATTCATTTGTTCACTAGTAATAATAATAACAATAAAAATGATAATTATAATAACGACAGTAAAAAAAATAATAATAATAAAATGATTATTATAAGAAATCCTTGCACATGGAGGGTTTTTGTTGTTCAATTCATTTGTTCACTAGTAATAATAATAACAATAAAAATGATAATTATAATAACGACAGTAATAAAAAAAAAATAATAATAAAATGATTATTATAAGAAATCCTTGCACATGGAGGGTTTTTGTTGTTCAATTCATTTGTTCACTAGTAATAATAATAACAATAAAAATGATAATTATAATAACGACAGTAATAAAAAAAATAATAATAATAAAATGATTATTATAAGAAATCCTTGCACATGGAGGGTTTTTGTTGTCCAATTCATTTGTTCACTAGTAATAATAATAACAATAAAAATTATAATTATAATAACGACAGTAATAAAAAAATAATAATAATAAAATGATTATTATAAGAAATCTTTGCACATGGAGGGTTTTTGCTGTTCAATTCATTTGTTCACTAGTAATAATAATAACAATAAAAATGATAATTATAATAACGACAGTAATGAAAAAAAAAAAATAATAATAAAATGATTATTATAAGAAATCCTTGCACATGGAGGGTGAAGACATTATTACCGGTGAGCTGGTAGTTTAAGCCTTATTTAGGAGCTCAGGTAAACTTATGATTTTTTAAAATAACTAATGATTAACATATACCTCTTACTAACCAAGTTCTCGGTCTGTACTGTAAGTTACGGACCGAGTTTTTTCCACTCAGATTTATGGCCCAAGCGCGAAGCGCGCGGACCACAAATCCGAGCAGAAAAAGCGAGAATCTGTAACTTACAGTAAAGACCGAGAAAATGAGGTTTGTAAGATATTCATTGTATCTCAAAACAACCTTTAGCGGGCCGTACAGTGAAATACGGCCCGCTAAATTAACCAATCACAGCGCGCGTACTAACTGAGAGATATAATAACATTAGTTATTTACTTACAGATATGAGTGAGAGTCCAAAGTTAGTACTTTGATGTTTAATGGCCAGCTCAACCTTGTGAAGCGCTGCCTCTATTCTCTCAGCAGGAAATCCTTCTCTTTGAAAAACAAACAAAAAGTGCGACAATGAATATACGTATAGGTATAGGTATAGACTGGGAAAACAGGTACACTGAGCTATGTATAGTGCACTGTTTAAACGCGACAAAACGTGTTTGCTACAAGCTTTGCCACGAATCTTGTACCAAAAGCCACTTTTTGCTCGTCGAGAAAAAAAAAGGGAAAAACGGAACCAATGCGAGGTGCGCTTTACACGGAAGATGAAGACTTACTCAATAACTGTTTCAAATGTCTTGTGGATAATATCAACAACCCTTGAACAGTCATGGTTGTGTATTCCCTGTAGTCCAATAGAAAACGATGCATCCTTTGTGCTGTTGTCATAGCTGTTGTAAATCAAAATTTAAAAAGTAGTAATCAATATGAAAACGTAGCAATCAGGGGCCGGTTGTTCGAAGGCCGATTAGCGCTAACCCAGGGTTAAATTTTAACATGGGTTTCTTTTCCTCTTGTTATAAAGCGTTTTCTCCGATAACTATCTCTATTTTATTCACAGCATACAATCATCAAATTGTATTAAAAAAGAATTATACTGAATGTGCTTTTTAAGTTCTCATATCTGTATTTAAATTTCGCGCTAACCGTGGGTTACCTTAACCCTGCTTCGAACAACCAGGCCCAGTTGATTAGACATCAACAAAGACTATCAGCAGTGTTTAATCACGTATTACAGACAGGGATTTAATCTAGGGTATTTGATAATGCAATTAAACACAGCTATAGAGATCTGACGATAAAACCTTCTGTAGTTGTCTATAGTCTGATCCAATGTTACACATTTTATAAAGTGAACTCACCCTCCACCATGACAGATAGCAGTATGACTCTATTCTGAAGTAGTACTACGGTCCTTACCCCACTCCTGGAGAGTAGTCTGATCCTATATTTGGTTCGATAAGTGCTTTGTAGAACGGTGAATTCGGACCGCTGACCAAAAGTGAGGATAAGATTCCCATGGTAAACGTTTCAGAAGCATCTGTGGTGCTGTTGATGTCAAATTTGGATCATTTGGAATAAAGGAAAAAAAATCTGGAACAAACTTTAAATGGCGACAACAGCTACATGGTCTTGCTAGGCGGGGCTACTGCTGGCGAGGGAGAGGAGTTTTGCGCAACTTTTGTTCACCTTCTGCTCTGTTTTTTCACTTCACACTCTTAAGTTAAAGAGAAAAAGAGGCGCTGTTCTAGCTACCGTGAAAGTCCAAAAAGCCAAAGTTAAGACCTTAAGCGAATGATACACGATTCAACATTTGTTGAGCAACATGTGATGTTGAATGTTGAAAATAGACCTTTCAACATGTTGAACGTTGTTGAGCTCGGCTCTATTCCGTTCAACATGTTGCCGCTTGTTGAACGACATCAACCAATCGCTTTTTAGTTTGGTGTCACGTGCTTACCTGAACGTTTCAAAATGGCCGCGGAAGCGTTCAAACCGACGACGGAGTTAAGTGAGCTCATCAGTTTGTATGAAAAATGTCCTACGTTGTAGGATATTCGTATGAAAGGCTACAAGAATAGAGACAAAAGAGACAAAGCTGTAGCAGAGAAGGAGCTCCTTAAAGAATGTAATATCCATACGAAGAAAATCCTTGTGACTGGAGACGTCGAGGTTTCAGAGTTCCGTAATATGCCACGAATGACGAGTTGTTTTTTAGTCAATCTCGAGTCCACGTTTTACAGTTTCTCCGTCTCCATTACCTCCGTGTCACGAGTAAAGTGACAACACATGCAGAGCAAAGAGATAGCAAACTATCTTCATCCGTCATTTTAAATTTTGGCGCCTATACTGGAATAACGTTCCGCGCTTGTTGCTCAACAAAAGTTGAATGTATCATTCAACAAGTTGCAACATCAATTCAACAAACCGCGCAAGATCGTTGCCCAAAAAATGTTGAACCGTGAATCATTCGCTTCAGTCACAGATCATACACAGGACAGGCTAAAGGAACAGTAATCATATCTCATAGTGATCATATCTCATAGTGATCATATCTCATAGTGATCATGGGTTATAAGAACAGTGATAACAGGGAGCTTAAGCAAAACACGACGACAAGGTTGTCTTAGACGGGACCAAACAATTGCGTCAATAAAACTGCACGTGCAAAATAAAGTCTGGTAAGTTTCTTTTCCGTCCTCTGCAAAACAACAACGTGAAATGACCATATTTCAAGTTTGCTCAGAGACGCGAGCGTACATAACCAAGTTTGCCTTACGAATTTCGTAACGAGAAGAAGCTAGAGATTCTCTCGGCAGCGCCTCGAACATCTCTTACGCTTCTTTCGTGCTTAGCAACCTCCCGCGTGCATCCATAACTCGATGGTTGCACGCTGCACGTTTACCATTTCTTCAATGAAACGCGAAGAACAGCGAAAAACTGACAAACCTTCCTGTTAAATAATGCAGGCCAACAGTGGTTTGTTTGTCAGGGTTTGCAGCCATCGGGTCCACAGGGCAACTCATATGAACTTCTCTCTACAGTTCGACAAACAACGAAAAAAAAACAAAGATTACCATTAAACAAGGACAAGACTCAGCTCATACAGCAACGGATAGAAGTAACGTAATAGAAAACTTAGCGAAGAATGTATTAATTGAGGATTTCACCTTGCGTTCTTTTAGTGTTCCCTTCGCGTACAGGTAAAGCGTTACTTGTGTCCAGCACTGTTTCTACAGCTCTTTACAGTTTGACACAAGTAATAATTCACAAATAATGTAACAAGGAAAACCAAATAAAATCACTACAATCCACGATCCTACGTCAAATGTGATGGATGGACGGATGACTTACATTTGACATTGAAAAAAGTTTCTTCAGCTTTACTCAATGGAAGTCTAATGCGTAACTAATTAATGGAAGCCTATGTAATTAAACTACAGTGAGTTGCAAGGAATAAAGTAACAATTAAGCAGTAATTCGCTGTTGTTTGGGGCACACCATAGATAAAATCCACACAAAAATTGTGGGGACGTGATTTCGTCTCTAAATCAGCTAGGGATGTCGTACATGTAAGCTGCGACTCGTAGGTGTATGAAGAATGTACCGCTTGTTAGAGTGTTCTGCAGCTATACAGGAAATTTTCTTAATATAATCAGTATTTACTGAGTTAATGATGAATAACAGTAGCCTGTTTCTTTCGTTCCTTAGTCTATAGGGCGACATATTGTCGCCCATCACAAAAGTTTATTATAAACTAGCTTAGATTTTGTAGACATTAGACATTACGGCTTTACAATGACAGCCAATTAGGAGGATCTAACCCGTACTGGGCTCCGTTGCTTTGTGACTCCACCCGGGATGAAAATAGTCACAGTGCAGTCTCAACATTGAATTTACTTTTCTATTGCGATACCAACATGACACAAACACGAGCCAGTAAATAATGCCAAATAACATGCAGTTAAAAGAGTTCATGCAGCCAGTTCGTGAGAAATTAAGAAGTCATCCTGGGCAGGGTTTTGTAAACAAGCACAGAGTGTATACCTTTATATGCAAATCAATATAGGTATATTTCAATCTTTGCTGATTACGTTTGCGCCAAGTCAATGCCAGGCCCAACTCATCGCCATTGCAGCCCTAATCAGTGGACATTACAACAACAAATAGCTTTATTTGCATGACCATAAATACATACAATGTTGCAAAAGCTTTAGTAACCTAAAACTAAACCAATAACGATTATCGTGATCATATTATGTTATGATATAGCAATCAAGTTACATTGGTTTGATTTGAAAATGGAATATTGCGTGGATCAAAGCAAGATGAAATAAATTTTGCCAATTGAATATTAATTAAATATAATTGAATTATTACAACATGGGCTGCACAATATTGAAGTTTCTTAATCTGTTACACCTTTCCCATTGGCATTACATTGTGGTAATTGGGGTGAGGATGGATTCAAGGTTCTTATATAAATGTTTCGTCCTTTCGCGAGGGTGACCAAGACTTTCAAGTATCAATGGTTCTTGTGAGTTCAAAGATGGCTGAACAGTCCAATCTAGATACGTTTATCACTGCATTTAAGGGTTTCAGATGATACATAATTTTTTGAAAGGTGTTTTTTTCAACACTGTCACAGGCAAACTCAGAAAAAGCAAACCCAAGTTCTTCCAACAGGAGTCGAACCCACAACCTTCAGATTACTAGTTCAGACACTCTACCACTGAGCTATAGGAGACTCGTGGGAGCAAGGTCATTAAACCAGGTTCATGGGACAAACATCCTGCATACTTTTAGGACTTGAAAGTAAAGATAACTAGTTCAGACACTCTACCACTGAGCTATAGGAGACTCGTGGGAGCAAGGCCATTAAACTAGGTTCATGGTACAAACATCCTGCATACTGTTAGGACTTGAAAGTAAAGATAACTAGTTCAGACGCTCTACCACTGAGCTATAGGAGACTCGTGGGAGCAAGGTCATTAAACTAGGTTCATGGGACAAACATCCTGCATACTGTTAGGACTTGAAAGTAAAGATAACTAGTTCAGACACTCTACCACTGAGCTATAGCAGACTCGTGGGAGCAAGGCCATTAAACTAGGTTCATGGTACAAACATCCTGCATAGTGTTAGGACTTGAAAGTAAAGATAACTAGTTCAGACACTACCACTGAGCTATAGGAGACTCATGGGAGCAAGGCCATTAAACCAGGTTCATGCGAGAAACATTCTACACACTGCTAGGATTTGAATGTCAAAGTGAAAGCATTGTGAAGTAAAAAAGATGATATATTTTCAGCATGGAGAATTCGTGAAAATGTAATTTTCGGTACTGTTACAGGCAAACTTAGAAAAAGAAAATCCGAATCAGTCTCCCAATACGACCTTATACATTATTTTGGAATCAATGTCAGTATCTGGATCACTGTGCACCTACCCCTCCCCTAGCCCAACAAGTTATAATAAGTTAAAAAATGTAGCGTTAATGTTGGGTTAGGGGAGGGGTAGGTGCACAGTTGCCCAGATACTGATATTAACCTTTATTTTTTTCAAGACTTACAGGCGCAGCCCACTTTGATTCATGAGGAATGTCAGTGGAAACATCAATCTTGTCAAAATACTTCAGGGCCGCGGCTTCAATTGACTCCAAATGATTTTCAAGTGGCATGTCACCGTATGTGTAGAATCTAACATGACGGCAAATATTAAAAATTTAACAATAATCTAATCAATCATCAAAAAGCAAAATTTAATTTTATTGATGATAGTCTGAACAAAGCGGTTTTTTATTACACGATTAAGGACGTCCAAGGGCAAATCAGTAAAATTAGCCAATCAGTAACCATTTCTGCTCCCGCGAAGGTCAATATTTTCCTTTCAACGGACCGGGTATTGTCCCGAATGATCCCACAAAATCCAGGGTCAGATTTTTGTCTTCAGTTAAAATAAAGACGTCGGAAAGTACAAATTGTTACTTTGCTTTTTGTTGTTGTTGTATGAAAAAGTTCTCCATATGAGGGCCGTACACTATGGAGCGAGCAGGGCTGAAAAAAGCCGTATGGCTCTGCGTATGGCCCCGCGAGATACAACTGCTGCAAAATGGGGAAAACAGAAGAAAAGCAGCGGGTCATAAAATGATAAAATGCTAATTGACTGGGTGACACCCATGCGGAAGGCGGTTCTGGGATCATAGTGTGAACACTTGTCCAATTGTAAAGGTTCTTCCTGAGTTCTTGAATAAGAATATAAAAAAAACCTGAATAAGAACATACAGACTGTGGAAAGAATCTAGACAAGAAAACAGCAAGAACATGTACAACTGGACAAGTGTTCACACTATAATCCCAGAACCCCCTTCCCCACGTGGGTGAGATCGGTCACTGCAAAATGAGGAAAAAATAGAAGGAAAGCGGTAGTCATGTGATAAAAATGCTTATCGACTACAGCAGGTGAGATCGGCCCGGATGGGAAAACATTTGGCTCTCAATCATCACGCACGGACCTCGCTGCGCCCCGTCCCTAGGTCATGACCTGGAGCCATGGCCCTCCCACTCAGTCAGTAAGTGCATACTATCATAAGAGGTCGATTGTACGCTTACCTGGCATTACTGGGATGGTAATGAGATGAATGAAATTCCTTTAATTGCCGCCACTGTAGAGCATAATACATACTATTTATTAACCGAGAGTGAGGTCATTACTGGGAAATCTCGGACCGAGGCCTTGATATACGTCAAGACCGACGTCTGAGATTTCCGAACGGACAAGGTTAATAAGTTATTTATTATATGGCATTTTTAGCACTGAAAAAAAAACGGAAGGGTTTTTCAATATCCGCTTACACGCACAAGATGTCATTCAAGGTCATGTTCACTGACCCGAAACACACCTGACCGTGCAATCGAAACCAGAACTGACGGAAGAACAGTTTCTTTCAAAACGAGACAACTTTTGTCTACATTAAAAAAAATGGAAAATGCTGGGTCATTACAGGAAAATCTTGCCCGCTTAGCAGCCAATCAGAGAGCACGTACTATTATAGCCATATAATAAAAACAATAATCATAACTATTGATTCTGTTGAGATGCACTGTCAATTGAACATTCTGTTATGACGAATTACTTAAGAGTCAAGCCAGCAGAAAGTAAAGCTGAGAGACTGATAAGTACAAGCTTGTGTCATTAATGTTCAAGCCTGCTTTGCTACGAAATAGAGGTAGTTATGGGGAAGGCAAGGGGAGGGACCTCACAAAAAATTCTGGGCATGCTCGTTGGAAATTTTCGAAAACAAACCCAAAAGGTAACAAAATCTTGTGTGTGTCAACAAAGTTACCAAGAGGTATCAATCCAATAGAACAAACAAAGGGACGCTTTGACCATTTTAAGAGCTGAGTGAGACATCAATAAAAACCAACTGACAAGTGACTAGCTCCTGTCATATTTGTCTCTTTAAACAGGGCGGCAAATAACAGTCGGTCATTGGCCGACCAAAGTTAGCTCCTGTCCCAGCTGTGGTCGTACAAGATGTTTGGACAATTTTTATCATGTATTGTTGAATATTACAGATGAATAAAATTCAATCATCTTTTTTTGTGATCTCCGAATACGTTTTTGTTTTGTCCGACCAAAATGGTCATTTAGACGGACAAATGTCCGTTCAAGAAAACAAAAAATATTTGCAGTCCAGCTTAATTAAAGGTACAGCGATAGCTCCGTCGGTGTCCATTTTTGGGTTTTGCTCCCGATGAAGAACCAATACAAGAACCGATACAATCAGGATTAACTGGTATCTTGCTTTAGCTGTTACTCACAGTGAGATCTGGAATGCAGAGTGGATCCCCTCCACTGTTGTTACTGTACGTATGACTTGGTAACAGCTTCATCTGAGCGTGGTGCACATACAGCGACTCAGGGGTTGACTAAAACACGGTAAGATAATGCATAAAATGTTAATAAATGCCTGATGCAGTACCATACAAAAGTAACCAAACAGGAAATGCGCTCTGTGAACGCGAATGGAACGCAAACGGAACGCGAACAAAACGCCATTGAAACGTGAACATAAGTTGCTGTACGCCGAGGTATATTCCCGACGAGAAAACCTGCGTTTTTATGGAATTAGCGAGGAAAAGGAGGAGGGAAACACTTGTGGAGTACTTAAAAATTTCTTGGAGAATCAATTACAAGTCAACGCAAGCATTATTGAATTCCAGCGAGTGCACAGAGTCAGAAAATGAAATGAAGATGAGCGTCCAAGGCTGATAATTGCTCGATTTCTTCGCTATGGTGATAGAGAATGTATTTTCTCAAAGGCTAAAGATTTAAAAGAGACTGGCTTCGGAGTGTCAGCAGATTTTCCAAAGGAAATAGTAAAACGGAGGAAATTACAAAAGGAAAAGATGAAAGATGCAAGAAAAGCGGGTAGGCGAGCTTTTTTTAGTCATACAGAACCGGATAAATTATACATTGACGGTGTTCTCAACTCTTTATAATTTTGCAGTTGGCTTATTTAGTCCTTCCCTTTGTCTAAATCGTTTTGCGCCCTGAGTTAAAAGCCAATAGTTGCTTTCTTCGAAAAGCTGAAGACTTCGGAGGGAAAGAGGAAAATTCTTAGTATATTCAATCCCTCCGCTTAAGTTATTATTTATCTGTGTTTATGTGTCTCTTTATAAGCTTAGTTTATGCTTTTTTTCTTTTGCTAATTTATATACCCCGATTCGTTCAACGGCAGCACAACAGTTTTATCTGGCTGCCTGTAAATTTTCTTGTTTGTCAGTGTTATAATTTAGTATTAGGAGTAACGTTGCTGTATTCGCTTAAAGGTCAATCAATGATCATAGTTTATCTTTCTTTAAGCTTGGGAATGTTTCTGAACAATGAGTTCTGTCAGGTGGCGGATAGTGAAATTTTTCTCGCGGGAATCAAATGAGTATTGCATTTAAATTAGTTTCTTTAAATGCTCGAGGGATTCGCACATTCGAAAAGCGCAAGGCAATTTTTGCATGGCTAATGAAACAACAAGCGGACATTTGTTTCTTACAGGAAACGTATAGCACTATAGAAATCGAAAACAGTTGGAAAATGCAATGGAAAGGGAACATGTTTATACAAATGAAAAACTGTTTGCGTTTAAAATCACAGATTCCCCTCGTTGTACGTTTTGTAAGAAAGAGATAGAATCCATCTAGCATTTGTTCTTCTCGTGTAAAGTTATTGATGTCTTTTGGAAAGAAGTACTATCTTGGATGTCTGTTCATGGTATTGAAATAAATGAGATAACATTGTTAGATGTCTTGTTCGGAAATTTCGATCGAAGGGAGGATGTTATGGTGTTAAATCACATAATTTTGTTAGCAAAATTCTTTATTTACAGGTGTAAATTGGACAAAAGTAATCCATCATTAGCGGTATTTAAGGCTAAACTTAAAGCAATATACAAATTAGAAACCTTTATTGCAAGAAAAAAACGATGCTCTTTTGAAGCACTTTAGTAAATGGAGTTCTTTTATCTCTGCTTTTATATAGTACTTCTTTCCAAAATGTTGTAGACTCTGAACTACAGCTCTCTAGTTAAGCCTGCCACTTTTTCTCTCCTTTATATTTCAATGACAGTGTTCCTAACTTTTTTGATTTTAAATATTTTATTGTTTTTCTCTTTTGTAAGTACAATATTATTAGTAAGCAATGTTAAACTCCTGTAGTGCCCTGTAGTGTTAGTAAGATGTATGTTTTTAGCTGATAGTCTTGTATGTATTTGTTGGTAAGTAGCATTTGGCGAAATGTAAAGTAAAAAAAAAAATTAAAATAAAAAAAAAAATCTAAAATTCCCAATTTGTTTAAATTACGATCGTAAATCCTAATGCTTACCATAGCACCTTTCATCTCATTGAACACAACGCCTTTGAAAATAACTGGTGAATCAGGAGTTGAAAGGGCCTCTGGCTCTAACCTCCATCCTTCCTGTCTGAATTAGAAAAATCTATCATATTAGTTTGATGTTCAGGGCATTTCTTAAGAAATATTCCTTCACCTTCCTGCTAAATGATTTCTCATGGCTGCTTTACACCAACAAATCTGACTGGTAAGTACTGCACATGTAGTAGAGCTTTGCTCTCACATAGCACTAATGCTCGAAATCTGAATCAATGTAAGTATCTGGGCAACAGTGCACCTACCCCTCCCCTAAACCAACATTAACGCTAACTTCTTAACCTATAATCAATTGTTGTGTCAGGGGAGGGGTAGGTGCACAGTTGTCCCAATACTTATATTGATCCCAAAATCTCAGCTTTTCTTTCACTGGAGTGGTACTCACATGAAATCAAAGATATCACTGATTTTTCCATTTACCTCAACCCTGTACCTGATTTATTGCAAAATTTTCTACTTCTGCCTAGTCAGATCGGATTGGTTCACGATTGATTTCACTTGACTCAGCTGCGTGTAGACATTGTATGGTCTGATACGTAATGGTAACAGGCCTGAGTGGAGTCCAATTCAGTCTGTAATCATACGAGTGACTAACAAAATCAGACAACCCCGTAGCGGGAGTCCGATTTGTTTAATCACGAGCATGACCGCGGACTGAATTGGAAGACACGATATTCTGTTACCAATTAATCATAACTTTAACAAAATTTATGATAGATAAAGCTCTTTTTTAAACTTAAAACACAACAAATCCCAAGATTTTTTTTGCTAGTAGTGAAAAAACAAAGCCATTAAAGCGAGCGTGATGGTGCATACTGTCCAATTAGTCAGGCATGATGCATACTGTATTATTTAAACTGTTTAAGGCTGAAATCAGGGCAGTTGATAGCCAATCAGATTTGAGAATTTTGTTATAGTTATGATTAACCACTTTATCAGTCACATGTAATTGCCTGCAAGTTCAATTTGAAAAGAGATGAAAAACATACATTGCCTGAAATTATATCTTTGACAGTTTGATGTAGAAATTTAATATAGTCATGATGAATCACTTTAACTGCATATAAAAAAGTTTAAAAATAAAGGCAAGTCCTAAGGAAAATACATCTAATGTGCGTATATGCACAAGTATTTACATGAACATTCCTTGTCATTCCTCGATCATCTTCAAAATTACTACAATCACTTCGTCTTCAGACAAGCAAAAGTTCCCTGCACATGCAATAAATGACTGTATCATTTCCCAACAAATATCATTGTAGTGGAACTGACCTTTAAACAAGACTAGCCCTCTACTAAGAATGTAACTCCAATTTCATGCACTTACCGAAAGTCTTGTTCTCTTAAATGTGGGAAAAAAGCAGCATCCAGGTAAACAGACAGCAAGTTTTGGAAGTCTTTGGGATTTTGAGTTGAGAATGGATACATAGTAAAATCACTAGCTGTAAAGAAACAAGAGAAAACACCCCATTAAAATTATAAATAACTTATTATACATGTAACATGCCTTTTCAAATTAAACAAAATTCAAAGTTATCAGTATTGATAACAACTAACACCAAAACACAAAGACAAAGAAAACTGAAACCAAGGAAAAAAATGAACCACAACATAGACATATTATTAGCTTCATTTTGGTTTTGTAAATCAATTTATTTTCCTTTTTATCTCCCATGCTACTGAAAATGGGATAAGATCTGGCCAAGTGGACATTAATTAAAGGCTCGTGTGTGCCTTTACCTTCCATCCTTTACCTATGGAATTAATTTACCTGTAAAAGCATTCATAAAAGTTGACAGTGATCTATTCAGCATTTTGAAGAAAGGATCTCTAACTGGATACTTTTGTGAGCCACATAGCACTGTGTGTTCCAGGATGTGAGAGACACCAGTGCTGTCCATGGGAGTTGTTCTAAACCCCACGCTGAAGCACAAAAACAACAGGCTACAGTAAGACAGATGTATATAAAACTGGAACATCCACAATAGATCTTAGATGTCTGGCAAATCACAATACATATGTGTTGCTATTAAAAACATGCAATGCGTATATAATTTTATAGTGTATAAGCATTATTAATCAACAACTATGAAGTCAAGAAAGCTGCATATTGGCTGAGTTCCTTCTTTGGGTTTTTGTAGATCGAGACGTAGTTGAGGTCAATAAAAACACAAAAAAGAGCATCCATGGAAGGAACAAGTTTGGTCAATAAAGGATTTACTATAGCATCATTTGGTTTCATTTTGTTTCACCATGTAAAACATCACAGCACTGTACATAACAAAAGAATACAACAAAACTTCTCAAAATACAAACTTCACACCGTTTCATACCAAACGTAAACCCTAGAATATTATAATAAAAAACATAATCACAACTGTCATTGTTAAGGAATGGATTGTTGTTCATCTTGGAAATTGTGATGATAATGTAAATTCTTCTTTTGTCACGCAATGTAGTTGCTGGATGTTGATTGCAATGTTTTGACTGCCTACTCCAAGTCTTCTTCAGGCATTAGGGTCAACTGATTCTGGCTAACTATTATATAGCTACATGATATATATGATATAGTGTTACGATATAGTGATGAGAACTGTCAACTGATGTACATGTAACTCATTCCTTTTGGTGAATGTTTTTGCAGCGTCGGGTTCCTCTTTACATGAAAAAATTAGCCTGTTTAAATATTACAGGACATTTCTTTTCCTGTACTGTTCCCGATGGTTTAGTGATGATACGTTTAGCCCAGTCCTTTAGGCACTTAACAATACCGTGTTTCACTAATTGTGGATGGTGTGAATCATATGCTAGGTACTGGTCAGTGTGCATGGGCTTCCCTAGACGGTGGTATGGAGTCTGTCGTCTGGTTCCCTATTCACTAGTGAATCAAGGAAAACCATCTTCTTGTGGTTCTCGGTTTAATTTCCATAGTGAAGTGGATGGCAGGTGCTGTTGGCCAACAAAACTGGACACAAGCCACTTAAGTTTATTGATTGTGATAACCACTGGTACACAAAGAAGGTGAAAGAGGCAATTCACATAAGACTGCACTGTAAAACAATCATGTAACATCAATAGGGATAACAGAATTGATATTCCAGAAGTGCGTGGATCCCAACAATCCAGAAACACCACAACAAACAAACACACGGTGAGTCAGAGGACACCAAAAGAAAACACAGCAACCAGGAACACTAGCAGGATTGAAATGCACCAATCAAAGCAGACCACTTCTGTAGCTATATAGTGGTTAGCTGGAATCAGTCAACCCCAGCAGTACACAGTCAAAACATCATGATCAACATCCAGTGACTACGTGGTGTGATAAAAGAATTGACATTATGTGTGAATGTCGTTAGTAAAGGTAATCATACGGTTTCGAGTTCAATTTGGAATTAATTTGCACGAGTGAGTTTTTCAAAAAGCTGAAATTGCACGAGCCGCTTCGGCGAGTGCAATTTCAGCTTTTTGAAAAACTCACAAGTACAAATTAATTCCAAATTGAACGAGAAAAGCCGTATGATTACTTATTAATAATATAAACATGAAAAAATTCGCCTGGAAGAAGTGCCGGAAGATCTCATTGCGGACAGGAAGTGAGCATTTGACGCGGATTTGACAATTTATTTACTGATTGGCTGATGAAGATCAGCTGATAACGCTACGAACTCAAAGCGGTTCGTTTAAAAATAAAGAATATCATAATCCAGAAAATCGATGTGTAATTTGCACTGGTGTTACACTTTTTGCACTGGAATTACACTTTTTGCACTGGTGTTACACTTGAACTGCACTACTCTCAGCCAATCAGAATCGAGTAATTTTTTCATGTATATTATTATTTGTACAATTTTACATCAACTAGGATTATTAGTGGACACAAACATACTGAACCATCTCCTTGTACATGTACCTGACTGACTTTTCCTTTCAGCTGATGATACAGTTAAGTGCAGCCAAAGCACAGAATGTGTTTTCATGTGCACCCAAACTATTACCTGAAAACATTGTTAGAATCTTCCTTTGCAATGTGCAAATGTTGTGCCCCTGTTTTACTATGCGTCAACTGTACAGAGACCAAGTCGAGTTCAGGAACTGAGACAACCTACGTGTAAAGTATACAGGAGTTAGTTTCTACAGACACTTGTGCTGTATTGGTGGAAAATGACCCACAAAATACAGTACAGTTTATCAAACGAGTTGATAAAGCAAGTTTTATCACCAGAGGATTTAAGTGCTGACATTAAATTTTCAAGTAAGTTTCAGAGCAAATGACAAATCAAAGGGCTAATGCTTGAAATGTTGGTGCCTCTAAAATCCGACACCACGGTAAAAATTACATCATCAACTCACTTGATAGATTGTTTCTTGTGTTAAATGAACATATTGTAAGATCCTCATTACACTTTTCATTCTATTCACTTGATTGAATGTTGTTAATAATTTTCATTTCACATGATTCATTGTAAACTAAATAATATTATACTGTACATGTAACTGTTCTGTTGATCAAAGATGCCCAATATATATGTTGCAGTTAATTTTTGCCCAATATATATGTTGCAGTTAATTTTTGTTTTCAGGTGATATGTTTTTAACTAGGTGATATTTTTTTAACTAGGTGATATTTTTTTTAACTAGGTGACATTTTTTTAACTAGGTGATATTTTTTAACAAAACACAGGTCACAGGTCATTGTTTTACCAATACAGAAATTATCCTAAACATTCATTAAAGCTAACGTTAGGTCTGATAAGTCCCAAGGTTGGCTTTAATGAATGTTTAGGATAATTTCTGTATTGGTAAAACAATGACCTGTGACCTGCATTTTTTTAAAAAAATATCACCTAGTTAAAAAAATGTCACCTAGTTAAAAAAATATCACCTAGTTAAAAAAAATATCACCTAGTTAAAAAATGTCACCTAGTTAAAAAAATATCACCTAGTTAGAAATAAAACTAACTAGGAAGAAAAAAATTATCTAGTTCAAAATAAAAATTAACTGAAAACAAAAATTAACTGCAACATATACAAAGAGGCAATAACAATTCAATCTACAATCAAGTAAATACAGGTCTGTTTGCACTCAGCTTTACTAAATAAATGGACAGAAAAATATATATATATATACAAACAACACATTGAAACTGACTGTTCACTTTTGTGAATGCCTCCATATTTACAATTCCTCTTTTAAACTTCTGGTTTCCATTTACACTACTGTAAACTTAACGGGTTAACAACTGAAATTAAGGTGGCTTGTGCAACTAGAGGGACATGCAGCATTTCAAATCTAAATATAACGCGCGCAACATAAAGTATAATAATAAAAGTCTTTATTTCCAAAAGATAAAAGTACATATCATTGTTACATTCTAGTGACCTATACACTCAATAAAAAATCTACTCCAAAAATTAAACAAGTTAAACTACAAATGCATGAGATAAATACTACATAGAAACTACATTATCTTGTGTTTAAAAATCAGTCTATTTGCATAAGATGTCGTAAATTGTTTGGTATTAACCTTGGAAAGGGCATACTTTTTTTACGCAGATTATATTTATTTTCCTTTTTTGGTCGTAAACTCAAGCCGAGAGGATGGTTATCTATAGACGTATAGCCTTTAAAATCTTGCAGTCCTGTCTATATAAAAGACCCTCAATAGAAATGGGAGAAGAAACAAAGCAGTGCTTGTGGCAAGGATCTAAAAAATATTCAGATCTGATTCTACCATTCCATACACACAGGGCTGAAAATTAACTCCAGTGCTTGGTGGCCAGTAGGGCCAGTTTCCTTGAATTCGTAGTGGCCCATTCCAAAATGAAGAAGCCCTCAATTTTTTTTCAGAGCCACGTGGCAATTACAAAGTCAAAGTGGTGTCTACATGTTATGTTGTGAATGTGAATCACTCGTGAAATCACTGTTAAAACAGCTTGGAATTTCCACTTCAGAACTAAACATTCACTAAAATGGATGATCTTATCTAGAGTCCAGGCAAAGAAACAAAGAGACAGGTAGTCCAATTAAACTAAATATTGAGTTTTATTTTTAACTTTGTGCTTGGCATAATTTACATTGCAACTTTTCGAAATTCTGTAGCAAATTATATGTCGCACATCAGGTGTTCAAAACTTAACTTTTGGTAGCCCTGATCAGTTTTAACTCGCCATTGGCGACTGTGCGACACGCCAATTTTTAGCCCTGTACACAGAAAGGCAATATGTAAAATTTGGTAGGACTTAGATAAAATAATGGTCTACCTCTAAGTGAGAGTAGTGCTCCTTTCAAAGAGACCTGAAGACATGTAGACATCTGTTTGCTTTGACTAATTTCAGTATTGCATATTATTGTTCTTTTTCTTAACAATGAGTTCCTTATACTTGTTAGGGTTACAAAACATATTATTTTCTCTAGACCAATAGTTCTCCTAAATGGTTAGATGGATCAGAAATACTGCTCACAGGAGCTATGATAGTCGAGTCATCTACACATTTAAAAAGAGCAGGAACATCCTTGTAAAAAAATATTTATAAAAATTAATAATAATAATTAATAATAAACATTAAAAAGGCAAGGTCCACTAAAACCTCCCTGAGTTGTTCCCTTGTTGACTGCCTGCCAAGTACAAACATCATTACCAAATGAAACATGCTGTTGTAACGGTAATTCATGTAAAAACACTGGGGTACTAATTAACTACGTAGGCTTTTAGCGGTACGTGTAGCTGCTTAAGTTTTGCAGAAAATAAACTGTGGTTAACTGAATCAAATGCTTTGGTAAAATCCACTGTAAAGATTCAAACTAGAATTACGCGCATAAACCCATGGTTTTCATAATGTGACTGTTCAGCAGAACAATCAATCAATCTACCTTATCAACTGTGTATCCATGAATTGTTTCACCTGGATTGAGCTGGCCTGTGTTAAGAGCAGAAGAAACGCTGTATCAAGAAATAACAGTCTACAGTGGTACACAGAAGCAACCTAACAGGGAACAGGTTACTGGAACAGTTAAGAACATGAAATAAAAGCTCAAATTATAACACATTCCATGCTGATTTTTCTGTTAGGTTACTTCTGTCCAGAACTGTAAAATCTGATTGATAATTAACTGACAAACCTTTGATTATACTGGAAAACATATTTTCTGAGCAAAACCTATGTATTATAAAAAACATAGGTCCTCACGGCATACATCTGTGGCTTACAAAACCATGTGACAGGTGCTCAACTTCGTGTAAGCCTCACAAAAATAGCTTTTGGTTCACCAAATTAATCACACATATCCAAGGTAGATGCTGGCAACTCAGGCGGAATTCAGTCAGCTGTGAGAAATAATATAGCCACCTCTTTAGGCTGCAAAAATTCCCTTGTGGTTATGAGTTGCAAAAACATGAAAGTTACTCTACATAATTTCAAGGAGAAAAAGGGTCACTTATTTGCTTCTCAATCAGCATTGAAATTTGTATTGATCAACAACTAAACACTCCAAATTGACTTGACCAAGACTAACAGGATTGAAATAAGCATGGTTAAAACATTACTTGCAGCATCCAAAGCAGAAGGTTTCTTTTTCTCTTGTATATTCAATGTACTTAAGCTCTGCTTTGGACAGTTCCTGTAGAGAGAGCAAGGGGGCCATAATTAGTGTTTTTTGTTGGGGGGCTACGTTCTATTCAAGGAGGCAGCTGTGATTTCTCTACAGTGTGGCCAACCTCGCTCCCAGGGCTTTTCCCTAGAAAGAAAAATGGCGGACGGGAAATGTCCGCCATTTTTCTTTCTAGGGAAAAGCCCTGGCAATGAGGTTGCAGTGTGGCTTCACTTTCTTTCTATTCAGTGAAGATTAACTGCATTTGAGGCTAATTAGAATACTACATGAAAAACCCATGCTACCTGTTTTCAGGGCCTGTTGAGTGGACACTTGTTCAATGGAGTGATTCAGTAAATACTACTCAATCTGTACCAAGAGAAAATGAGGAAAGAGAACATAACCCCCTCTGATATGATAAGGAGACAGAATCTATTTTTAGCGCAGAATCTATTTGTATCTCGTTCCATGGCTGCGTTGCTTCCCTATGGTGCATTGAAATTACAACCATGTGATGAGAAGGATATCAACCATAGGTCAGTTAAAATAGTTTCTGGATCTAGAAATAGATTTTGTCCCCTTATCGTAGTCAGAGAATCCAGTGTGGAAGATGCATTCTCTTACTTCATTTTCTCTTGTCTGTACCTGTTTCTTTATTTGTTATTTAAACCAGTTGAGTGGATTTAAATAAAATGACAAAATGTCCTCAGTAGGGGTGTTTGTAAGGTGGGGGGGGGGAAGCTCATCCCTGGAATGTCTAAAAGGGGGTGAGCCAAAAATTGTACAGTACTTAGGGTTGTGTGGGGTAGGCAATTAGAAAAAAATTCATTCGGACATATTAAAAATCTCCCTCACACTCGACTTCTAAAAATGACTGGTCCCTAACCCCTTGTTCTCCATGAGATAAGGCTTTGGGATGCTTTGCAGAATTATGCACCCATCAATGTTATTTAAGCCTGAGGGGAGGTGGAGGGGGGTTTGGACCAACTATGGGAATTTGATAGCAAGGCTGGTCTCCAGGATAGGGATTTTTGATTGCCCATGGTCCCCAGGGTGGGGAGATCTGACACGATCACCATCTTGGCCTGGAATTAAACTTTCCGTCATCTTGAAAAAATACCCAGAATGCGTTTACATGAGCTTCGTATTTGTGTCGGAGCAATGGTAACCTGTAAAGAGGTGATTTCTTAATTTTTAAGCAGGTTAGAGCAATGGGTGAATGAAAGGTGCACTGTAAGTGATCTATGTACTGCATTTTGTCACTATTAAAGCAAATATTGTTGTTTTCTATTTTTGTGCTACAAGGTGTGAAGGATATTTGACCACCTTCACCTGCCCCTGGGTGGGGATTTTGACCAATTATTGTGTCCCAAGAGTGGGGAATTTTACTTTTTTAAAGAAAATGTCAAAATCTCCACCCCATGCCCGACCACCTTCCCTCAGGCTTAAACTACTAATGATTTGCCTGAGATTTTCTTATTTCTGCATACAACCTGCTGTGTTGCCTAGCTGTTGCTGTTATTGCCTGTAATTGAGAAAGCTTGTTCCACTGTGACCACCTCGTTTTAAAAGAACTTTGTGAATATCCAGCCATATTGCATGCGCAATTGACCTCATCATGGGTCACTAACCCACGCATATTAATCAGACGACCATAACAGGTTCAGATTAAATAAAATTAAATAGCTTATTTAACAGATTTCAAGAGCTCATCATTTCTGGTACGACGAGGTCGTAAAGGAGTTTTTCTGCAATGTTTTAGGGGAAAAGGGCCCATCCGAAAAAGTCTCCATAGCAGTTTACGTACCGGTTACTATGGCGGAAAGGCAACCACTTTGGAAGGGAAAAGCACCGAATGGCTCTCCACATCCTTGCACGTTCCGATGGGTAGATTTTTTAAACAGCAATATATATAATGTATATTCTTCAAACTTCTTTTCGCTGTGGATTTGCCATCATGGCGGATGCCTGGGTAACCTGGCGAAAAGAGAACTTGAGCCTTTGAGCTATAGTTGGTACAGCGGTTGGTCGTAGTAGACAACGGACGCCGTTGTGAAAAAAAATGGTTTCCCTGACTCTGTCATTAGCAGTTGATTGATTACACTAAAACGATAAAAAACTGGGTATTTCCGCACAAAAAAAGTCGCTTTACATGGGAAGATGGAGCACATGGATCGTGTGGTATGTCACTATTTTGCAATGACCTCTTAATCTTTTCCCCTTGAAGACTTGCCTTTCTAACGTGATCATTGCTTCGAATTGTATTTGTTGATATAGGTACATTATTTGTGGTTTTCTTGTGCATTTTGTCGTGTTCTTACTTCAATATCCATCCAGACAAAACTTAAATCGGTGATATTTTTTATTTTTTTTTTTAGTTTGCGTTTTCATTCTAAAAAAATATAAACTGTTCATGTTGTTCTGTAGTAACCAGTGGCCTTTCTCAAGTGTATATGTAGATGTTTATTTGGTATGTGATCGCATGATAGACATACACCAAGCTGACAGTATAGTTGAGTCACCTTAGCCGTGAACCTTAAATCAGCAAAATACACGTTAAATTTTCGGCTAAACTTTACAATACCCCGCCACTTCATTAACAGACTGATGAATAACAATAGAGTCATTGTAATATGCCCCGTTCTTCAAAATTATAATTAAAGAATTTGTGTTGAAGGTTTTTTGATGTGCATGATTATAAAGTGTCGAATTGAACTCGTTCAGTAGGCCCAGGGCTGTGTATATTGAAAGTTGATACTGTTACGATAACTTCGGACAATAGCGTGTTAGGTAGAAACTAAATCTGTGGTAAACGTGTTGATACCTGGTTAGGGTGATCGTGATCGTTCTGTCAGTTAATGTGGAAAGTTAATTGGTTGATTTTGAATTAAATGAACATAAAAATTAGATTACGGTATTACAATAATTGTATAATATTTGTATGCAAGTCAAAAGGGCTAGATTTTCACATTACCTCATGATACTTCATTATGCATGCTGTATCTGTGTTGTTTTGTTCTTCAAAAACAAGAAATGTTTTTATTTGAATTACCTTAAACAATTCAGCATGCATAATGAAGTATGGGGCGATAGAGAATCTATCCATTTTCTATTGCCACTTGGGTTATGATAGAACACACTGTATGTTACACTAAAATCATTTTTTGATCAGTAAGGTATTTTTTCCTCTTTTAGTCCACTCCTCCATACACAACAAGCTATAGAGGTTATGCTGTAGACTCTCCACACAGGAACAGCATTCGATCTGTCTCATCATTCCCTGGAGGTAGTGGATCAGTTTCGTCATTCCATGATATGCCACGCCCTTCTCATCAAAGGTTTTCTGGCATGGCATCTCCCAAAGGAACCATTCCACAAACCAACAGCAGAGGTATAGTCAGAGTTTTGAGAATTTGAAAATGTTGAACTCAACTTGAAAAAAACATTTCCACTGATTTCAACTTGGTGTGTGAATTACTAGAACTTGAAGTTAAGACATTAATTGAAGACTTCAAAGCAAACCTATCAAATGTGACAATTTGGATCGAAAAAATGTAAATAATTGGAATTACATGAAGGTAAATTTTTGCATTGAGTTCCTAATTTTGATTCGAGAGTAGCGTATTATTTGTATTGTTATTATTATTTTGTTTTTATTTTTCCGTTTCAGCATTTCATTTTGGAGAAATTGGGCATGCAAGAAGCCTAGAATTTTGATCTGCCTGTCCAGACAAGCCAATGTAATTAACAAATGGCCAGCTGGCACCAGGAAATATTAATTTTTTTGCGTGCCTTGTTTCTCCAAAGTGGAATGCCAAAACGAAAAACCAAATACAAGTTTCCTTAGCTAATAAATGGCAGAGCCCATGCAATTGTTTATCTTACATGTACATGTACATGAACATAAACTTTATTGGTATGATGGTTTGGTATTAATGTATAATTATGCATGTAGTGTGATGCCAATTTCAAGAGACCACACACACACTGTAAGTGAATGTAGGATTGAAATTTGAACTATACTGGTTTTAAAATAAAGGTGGCAAATACCAAAGAATGGAATTTGATTGTTTGAAGCATAAAGAAGAAAGTTTGCTTATTAAAACGTTATTTTGAACATGTACAATACACATAGCATTGGCCTGTGTTTGTGTTGTTTCTCTGATGTTGATTATAGGAAGCTTGAGTGAGTGCTTTCCAGAATGATGCTATTTATGAGCCAAATTTTGTTTGTAGGCATAAGACGCTCTTAAAAACTCTATTCCTGGATGTGTGCCACTGCCACTTTTCCTTTTTGTTTGCATGTCTTTGTGTCAGTATGACCTTTGTAGTTATGATTTTTCTATTTATTGTGAGTTCAATGTCACTGTGATGTTGTTTAGATGTGGTGCTCTTGTGTATACATGTAAATTTTCACTTTGTAGGGGCCTTTTTCATGCTCTAATATACCACTGTAATAAGTATTATTGTAATTCTGTAATGATACTAATTTTTATAAAGGAGCTTTTTTTGATATGATTGAATAGTATTTTGAAATGCAAATACTTGTGCACAATCTAGACAGTGCTGTTCTTCTCTGACTCTAAATACATGTACAGTAAGATTTATGGCTGGCATTCGTGCAAGAGAAGTGCAGTTTTTTCGCTTTGATTGTGGTGTACATATACATCACGGGAAGAAAAGTATGTCGTTTCTTGCTGTCAGCTTATGGACTAATAAAAGGATAAATGAAATACTAACAGAAAAATATCAATATAATGCCAGAAATTATTTAATGTCATTCCAATTTAATAATAAAAATGCTTCTAGGGTATAATTTTTTTAAAGTTTCAGCTTTACGCATGGGCGTATCATGTGCATATATGTAAGGTATACCCTTGATTTTGCTGCTCATTGTTCTTAATACATGATTATTCAGTGATGTTGATTTGTTTTAAGGAGTAAATTTTAGGGCATTTTGTTTTGAAAAACTGACCTGTTCTTTGCCAATTACTTTTCAGCTGTTGTGTCGGCATTAAAAGGATTACAAGAAAAGATTCGAAAGCTAGAGCTTGAAAGAGCAGATGCAGAGGATAACTTGAAAAGACTGGCTACTGAGTCTCGTCATTACAAAGATGTATTACAAAAAGAACGTACTGTGAGGGAAGCTAGCCAAGGAGTCATTGCGAAGCAAAATCAAGGTGGGTATTCTTTGATTTAATTTGCATTAATCAGTAGATAGACTTATCAATATTCAAGAGATGTACTGTGAGAATGTCTTAGATTCATTTCAGATGTTTGTTTACATGTACATGTATCATATTTTTTTTTTCTTTTGTGAGAACTTAATTATGCAAAAATGGTACAGGCATATTTTGAAGGACTTAAATTTCATGATTTGTCCAAAACATGCATCATCTGGGGAATAAATAATTTTGCAAGAATTGTCAGAGTACTGATTGAAATACACGTAGTAACAGAATAGGCATGAAACAGCTAGTAAAATATACAGTATTTTGTGAAAAGGATTTTAATTTGTAAAATTTTCAGTTTAATGACGAATAAACAAGCGAAATTTAACCACGACGCCGCTTCGCGTTTGTTCATTTTTGTCCCCAGATCCTCAATTCGGACTTTAGACTTGCAAACGAGTCTCTTGCTCCGAGTTCCAAGTACTTTCAGTGTTTTCACATGCTTTGAATATATTTGCATCTTTTATTAGCCTCAATTGTTTAAAGTTAACATTCCTCCGAAAAAAATACAAGAAATAAAGAATTATGTCACTTTTGTTAAAATTTTTCCTGGCTCATTTAATTACCCTGATGGCCCAAACTTTTTGTAAATCTTAATGGCGCATGACTTTCCAGTGACAGGGACCATAGGTTCATTTTCCTGTTTTTCATCCTAATCCCTGATGGTACGGTAAGGGCCATTATTTTCCCACTGATCGGAATGACCGGATAATGTCCCGAATGATCTCGCGCTATTCAAAGTCATATTTTTATCTTTGAAATCAAATTTGCGGAAAGTACCAACCATTCAGTCATTTAGAAAAAATTAAAGCAAAATTCCAGGATGTAATTAGCTAACTCTTAATATAAAAATATTTTTGTCGAATCTTCATGATAGATTCATTATTCCAATACAGAAAATCTAAATGCAGTTTCAGGTCGTGTAACAAATCTCGTATTGCCCAAGTTTAGTCGGGACTGTACTGGCAGAATATCGTCTCTCACTCTTGTTTGCACGGATCTTGCTAAATGCGGTCCGTACTGTCAAGAACTAGGACTGTTATTCTCCCAGTACGACCTTCACACTTGGTCATTAAGAAGATATATATATGCTTTATGGCCCAAAAAAGAGGGGACCGCCCAAAGTCTACTACAGAAACTTTATTGCGATGTTTCCCTTATACTTAGAATTAGAAAGTGACCTCCAAGCAGCCGAAGCTCGATGTAACTTGCTTGAAAAGCAGCTGGACTATATGAGAAAGATGGTTCAAACAGCAGAGGTGGATAGAGACACTGCAATACAACGATCTGCAATGGTGGCCAAGCAAGCAGCACAGCAGACCTCTGATGACATAAAGGGACAATTAGAAAAAATTGCTGGACTGGAAAGAGAGCACATGAAATTAACGGCTTCGCATACTGTTGCAGAGGTAATTTTATTTTAAGCTTTGGCAAATCGTTCTCCTCAATTCACAAAACAAATTTCTTTATACAATATTCAGCTTGATTCACTCTTAGAGAACGTACTCAACACGAGGGCGACTTTGACTAGGACGGTACCAAACAATAGCGCTAACGAAAGACACAGTGAAACTGCACACTACATTCTGGTAGGTCTTTTGCCGTCCTCTGCAAAACAACAACAGGTGATGAACATTTTTTCAAGTTTTCGCGCAGACCCGAGAGTATAACGCCAAAATTGTCGTAGCAAATTCGCTATGTTTTATGAATGTTAATTATTGTTAAATTCTACTTTTTGAAAGAAAAATAGAAGCAAAATGAAGCGAACCAGTCGTCAACAATACAGTCGAAGAACAAATGTATTTTTGCCTTGTTGTCATCCCCAGCGTCTTTGTCATGGTTGCTTTGGCTACCTATTTTTAGTTAGGTTAGGGTCATTTCAATGGCTCTTGCATTGGTAGTACACTGAAACAAACAAAGAACTAACAAATTTAAACAACAACAATTTAAAGCCCTGGTTGTTACAGGTCTTTCTGGTTGATATTTCATGTACATGTTCATTTGTAGGCCTGTGTGCTCACGGGCAGTTCATTACACAACAAAAAGGAAATTTTGGTGCAAGTTCATAATCTTGAAAATAGCCTGCGATTTTTTTAAGGTTGTTTCACAGCAACCCTTACGAAAAAAGTTGTTATTTAGAAGCGTCATGAACCTCACATGTCGGAGCACAATCGTACGTGTACATACATACAATTATATGTCCAATCAGTGAAATCGCTCAATTTACTTAAAATCCTCCAAAAAAAACTCAACAAAATGGCTGCATAAACCACAGGCTGTTTACATGAGCAATTTCGAAGTCACAACAAATTCACTTTTTCAGTTAATGTTAAGTCCAACTATAAATCACTCTTGTAATCGGACGTTTTGAAAGATATAAAGGGGTTAGTTTATAATTGAAAGAATCTGCTGCTTTGTTGGTGTAAATTGGAACACACAAGAAAAGGGCTTTGACAAACGAGTTGATAAAATTTAACGTAAGTTGTACTTAAGATACAGTAAAATGGAAGGTTATTTTTTATTTCTTAGAGCAAGATAAGAGAGCTAGAAGATAGACTGAGGGAAGAGGCACACCAGAGAAAACTTGTTCAAAGCAAGACAGCCGAGGTTGTTAGTACATAGACGTATGGCGCGTTGAATGTGATAGTTATTGAGAATCAGCTTTTGTTTGTTAATACAGAATTACTACTTTTTTTCTCACTGATAATGGTTGTAGTTGTGTCGAAGGGGTTTTGAAAGAACTGGCGTTAAATTGAAACACGATTACATAACAATTCTGATCAGTCGCAAGGAAATCGCACAGTCCAGTGAATCATTCAGAGAGTTCTGTCTTCGTGTACCGGTATACGAGGGAATAACCACTGTATTTTCTTTGTTTAGGAGTCATTGGTTAGCTGTAATGTATTTTTTAGTCTTTGTACCAGTACACGAGCACAGAACCAGTCAGGCCTTGAAGCAAAATGATGTATCGATAGCATCAAGCGCGGGGAACTCGTGCAAGCCAGACACTATTGGACATAGCGCGGTTTTTTTTAGCCACATACAGTGAGGGGGAGTTTTCATGTAAAAGGCTGCCCCGGCACGAGATTCATACCGGGACGACTTCTTGATTTCGTTTCATGAGTACGTGATAACTATAAACACACTTGAGAATGGAATTGACTTAAATTACCATGCGTTACCCCTCCCATCATACTAAAAAGCCGATTTTATATCGAGTTGAGTGATCGTTCTTCGTTTAGGCGATACTGGTGCGAGATTTCTTACCGAAACGAGAGTTTCGCCCCGGCATAGAAACTTTTTTTCCTGTGGTATCATGTAAACGAATACAAAGTCACAAGAACAAACCGAAGTGAACTCGCCCCAGGGTGAACGTCGTGCTGGTGTCATGTAAACACTCCCTATAAACACTTCGAGAACTTTTGCAATAAGAACATTACTTTCCGCTATAATAGTACGTGCGCTCTGATTGGTTGCTGAGCGGGCAAGATTTTCTTGTACTGACCGGTCATTATGGAAATTTTTCAATTTTTCCATATATATACATTTTTTAATGTAGACAAAAGTTGCCTAATTTTCAAAGGAACTGTTTCCTCTATAATTTCTGGTTTCAGTCGCATGGTCGGGTGTTTTTCGGTTCAGTAAACATTACCTCGAATGACAACCTCGTCTGTTCGGTCATTACAAGGATGGTCTCACTCTCGGTTAATAAGTTGTATTTATGTTACAAAGTTAGTTTTAATATCCCCGCGTACTAGTGAAAATATGAATCCACTTTGATTGGTTAAAAGGAATTATGGATTCAGATGAGAGCGGACATAGTGAAAGCGAACTTTATTATCCAGATGAAGAAACTTTCCATCAAATGATGCCTATAAATCATGACGAGAAAGAAGATATCCAAAAATAAATAAATAGATAAATAAAGAAGTTATTTACTTGGCATGGTAGGTCCGTATGGGAAAAAAACTGTGCCTTTGGTCTTGGGTACTCAAGACCTCGGGCACAGTTTTTCCCATACGGAATCAGTGTTAATCTATTGTGCACATACTGTAGCACCTAATCAGTGCTACAGTATGTGCATAGGTTTTTAGCGCAAGAATATTTAATATACTCTCTAATTTTCGTTCGCTTCCCAATTGCAGTTGGAGTCAGTCGCAGAAACAAACAAGATACTCATGGACATGGCGTCACCACCACAACCAAAAGCCAAGAAAAAGAAAAGAAAGGTAGGATACTATGGGGTGCCATTACCGCCAAAATTATTGTTTTATTATTATTAGGCACAATGTTTTATTATTAGGCACCAGTTAATTATTATTAGGCACAATGTTTTATTATTAGGCACCAGTTTATTATTGTTTGGAATTATTTTTTTTATTATTAGGCACCAGTTAATTATTATTAGGCACAATGTTTTATTATTAGGCACCAGTTAATTATTATTAGGCACAATGTTTTATTATTAGGCACCAGTTAATTATTATTAGGCACAATGTTTTATTATTAGGCACCAGTTTATTATTGTTTGGAGTTATTTTTTTTATTATTAGGCACCAGTTAATTATTATTAGGCACAATGTTTTATTATTAGGCACCAGTTAATTATTATTAGGCACAATGTTTTATTATTAGGCACAATGTTTTATTATTAGGCACCAGTTTATTATTGTTTGGAATTATTTTTTTTATTATTACGCACCAGTTAATTATTATTAGGCACAATGTTTTATTATTAGGCACAATGTTTTATTATTAGGCACCAGTTTATTATTGTTTGGAATTATTTTTTATTAATAATAAAACAATAATTTTGGCGGTAATGGCACCCCATAGGATACGATGTACTATAAAATGATTCTCTCCCACGTTAAACTGGCCGGGTTACTGTACAAATAGAGAAGTTAAACAAAACGCAACGCCCGTAGGTTTAACTGGCGGCATGACAGGCTAACCATTATACTAATATAAAGGATGAAACAGATATTTAACTTTGATTGTAAATTTTAGTACAAATCACTTCTTGAAATTCCCACTGATTGTTAGCCCTAACTTTGGGGCCCGGTTATAAGAACCACACAAGATGCCTGTAGATAATCAGTGCAAATTATTCAAACCGTCTCTGCTATTAGTTAGTTAGTGAGTTTCTCCCATTTAGCACATAAGGTCTCCAAAGAGCTTTTCCACATTTAAGTCAAATGACGTGACCAAGAGTCAACCAATGACAGTCCATGATTAGTTGAATGAAAGTCTAGGAATATAACAATAGCGTCTTATACAACCTCAGCTTTTGTCTTCTTATAATGCTGCCAGAGCTCCAGGTTTTTTGGTCCATAATTAATTAACCATCCATGTCCAATACACCCGACTACATTCCATCAGAGAATGTTTTTGCGCCATCGTAAAAGCGGAAGTCTATTCACGAAATCAAACGGGAAGTCCAAGCAAGTTGACTCGACTCCACTGGATTTCCGGAATTCTGGTCGTGAAACAACCGGAAGTCTAAACTTTTGGGATCGTTCTTTGACATGCTGCACATACATGTATACAATGCCTCGTTCTCTTATTGTTGTATGGAAAGTTGTGAACTTTTTTCCATTGGATTCCATTCGCCCATCGGAAGCGAAAAGATTCCATAGGAATCGAATAGATTCCATAGGAATCGTGGATTTTCTATTCGCAAGAGACTTGGAAAAATTTTACTCCAGTGCTGTTTGGGAGGCCGGACTCTATTCGCCCATTGGAAGCGAGTAGATTCCATCGGAATCGCGAATTTTCTAGACAGTTTTTGCTGTATGGTAGACCGTGAAATGCTTCCATCGGACTCTATTACTTTAAGGTTTGAAACAGAACAAAAGAAGCACGCTGCACAAGTATATACCTCGTTCTATTAGCCACGAGGCGACAAAAGCGCCCCGAGAAACAACCACACTACATGTATATGCCTCGTTCTTTAAGCCACGAAGGGAAACAAGCGTTACACATGAAAGAACCTGGTTGTTTAAGCTTTGAAGCAGAACAAAAAACAAGTACGCTACACAAGTAAATACCTCGTTTTATAAGCCACGAAAAGACAAAAGCGCGCTATAT